>CM059186.1:50280415-50791940 GCA_030323885.1 Branchipolynoe longqiensis | reverse complement strand
TCCTTCCTTCCTTCCCACCCTTTGCTCTCCTCCCCCATGCCCATCCTACCCCATCCACCACCAGTGCTCCCAATTTCCGCTGGCCGTGGCCAACCCGCCGCCAACAACAATCTCCAACTTACAGTGAAGTGAGCAGCGTCCGCTGCCAATGAAGGACGAACGCCGGGGCTGGGGCCCGCCCTCGGCGTCACTACCAGTTCATCGATAGTCTGCCTGTGTTTGGACCGGCTGAGGTGGCCTAATCAGTAGAGCGTGGGCCTCGCGTGTGTTAGTTGGGGTCGTGGGTTCGAATCCTGGTCGAGTCAAACCAATGACTGGGAATACTTGTCGCTTCCCAGCTAGGCGCTCTGCATTATTAGGATAGGGCAAGGAGCAGTGGAATGAGGAAGACCAATCGCCTGCGACTGAAATTTCCCCTGCTTAAACAACTAATGTACAAAAAAAAAAAAGCTCGGGAGATCAGTTCCCGGTTGAGTCAAACCAATGACTTTAAAATTGATACTTGTTGCTTCCGAGCCTGTCGCTCAGCATTAATAGGATAGGGCAAGGACTGATTAGCTCAGTGTCAGGATAATGTGGCCGAGTGAGATGTCGGGTCATGGCGCCAGAGGCCTGATTTCCCAGTAGGGCAGCATTATAAAGTTGCTATGAGTGTGCACTGTCACAATTCGGTACCCGTCCTGATATGACCTTAGATGTTGCTAGGATGTAAAACAACAACACACAAACAAAACAACAATTTATGTTCGATTGGTACTAGAATTGGAGCGTCGTAAAATACGTTTGTATGGTTGGATCGAGTCAAATTAGGAAAGCTATGCACACACTGCATGTGCGTCATTATATTGTACAGCAGTGTTATTGCATATTACTTGTCGTCGTGCATGCCGCTGCAGTAGTAATATAGCACAGTCATCATCATCATCAATCCCGTAACCATGAGGGTCATTGGAGCACCACAGATGACTTTGCAACCAGTTTTCTCAATTTTACTCTGTTCTCCATTGCCCTCTGGGACTTGCCAAACTCCAAACTTGTTCGTTCCCTGATGTTGTCTTCCCACCACATCCTTTGTACACCTTGTTTTTGTTTTCTTCCTCCTCTCAGTTTGCCTTGCTAGATGGTTTTGGCCAGACCTGATGAATGATAAATATGACTATACCACTGCAGTTTATGTCTGTTTACGACCGTCAGGATATCTTTGCATCGAACAATTGCCTGCTGGATCTTGGCACAGACTTCCTCATTGGTAACATGGTATTTTGTATGAGATGTGTAGTGATATATCCATCATGAATCCATCAAGAAACTTATTTATTTTGGCCACATCATTCGTCAGAGTTCAATATACCGTACATTGTTGGAAGGGAAGGTGAATGGCAGCAGAGGGAGAGGGAGGTCAAGAACATCATGGTTTACAAATATTTCACAGTGGACAGGCTTGAATTATTCACAGTCTATCAGAACAGCACACCATCGGGACAAGTGGAGAACCATTGCATCTAACCCTCGACTAGAGGACGGAACTATTGATTGATTGATATCCATCATGGGGATATTATGGGCAGTGGCCACTGCTTGTGATATCATACATCATCATCTTGTTTGTTTGCTAATTGTATCCTTAACTTGTTGCAATACTGAGATATAACATTATATTAATTATTTATATACTGTATTCTCGTGGGTTAACACCATTGCCGTTTAAATTTCCAAATCACTGAAGTGGGGGGGGGGGGGGGGCATTTACCCACAAATGGGCACTTAAGGGGTGGGCATTTTATGAAATATTGGCCAAGTGGGGGTTGGGTGCTAAACCACACATGGGTGTTAACCCGTGAGAATATGGTATATCATGTGTTGGTACCTGCATAATTATAAAAGATGCTGTTAAATACACTTGTGCCATTTTATTTCTGGGAATATTCCTTGAATATCCCATTCGACTGGTCAGATACCCATGATTAGATTTGCTGTTCTGCACAAGTGTGTATGTGTGTGTGTGGGGGGGGGGGGCATGGGCCTTAAAAACACCACAGGCGAATAACACCAGTTGAATACGCACTTTGTGTGTACGTGAGAGAGAGCACGTATGTACATGTGGTGCGACACACATAGTTCCGCATCAAGCAGCCTCACAAGGAGCTATTATAAATGTTCTCTAATTTTCTTTTTGTTCCCTGATTCACGCTCCCAATGAGGGAAGCTTGTGGTCACGATATGTTGCATGTGGTTGGTTGGTTGTTGGAGTGCTACGTCTTGGCAACATCTAAGGTCATATCCGGACAGGAACCGACTTGTTACAGTGCACACATATGGCAACTGTATAGTGCTGCCCCACTGGGAGACCATACCATGAGCACCATGACCCAATATCCCACTCAATCACATTATCCTGACACCGAGCCAACCAGTCCTTGCCCTATACTAATAATGCCAAGCACCTGGCTAGGAAGCAACAAGAATCAATCTTTATGTGATTGGTTTGACTCGACCAGACCTCGAACCCATGGGTTCGAATCTCACGATGTACCAAATTGGGAGGCGGACGCTCAACTCATTTAGCCATCCTTACTGGTATGTTGCATGAGGTACATTAATAGAAACAGTCTGGATAATATGTCTGACCCATCCTCGCCACCTCTCGTTCACGACCACCAACACCATTGCAGTGTGAGCGGAGTGAAATGTTAACCTTCAACCAAGCGCTTTCTTCCAATTATACACTGTTTTAATGTAAATAACATGTGAGAGCTCTCTACCAATGCAGGACACAAGCAAATCTTACAGTTCTTAAGAACAACTTGGGTATATTATATTGCCTTCTGTAATTCTTGCCATAAGGATGGATAACCATGTGTGCCAATGCACACTCATCGAGACTTAATAGTGCTCCACCACTGGGAGACCAGGTGACTGGGAATATGACCCAATATCCCACTCAGTCACATTATCCTGATACTAAGCAAACTAGTCCTTACCCTATCCTATTAGTGTCGAGTATCAGGTCAGATAGTGACAAGTATAAATTTGGTAAGCCATTTGTTTGACTCGGTCCTGGTTCAAACACACAACCTCCGAGATAAAAGATTCACCCTGTACTTGTAGTAGGGGTGAACGACAATGTAGTCTAAATACTGGTGAAAATAGCTTTAGTATGGAACAGGAAGTAGAATGCCTGGCTCCAATATCAAATGGCTACTTATATCAGCAAAGAGTTGGTGAAATAGAGAGAATGCAAAAAGACAAAATGGCACGATAGAATGCCACCGATTTCAAATTTAAAGTCTATTAAACTACTTGTTTTATTAGATTTGTCAACTCAAAAGTAGTGGGGAAATATGAAGCCATATATAAAGAATAAGTGCTGCTTCTTAGATTCTTAACTTAGGCTCTCATTTCATTTCCCAACTTTTTTGACGGCTTTTATATGGGGTTGATATTCACCCGTGTAGTGCAGTACAGGGTGAATCCTTTATCTAACAACCTCCCTGCTGCGGTGGAAGCCAGCCAGTGTTCTCAGTCTTACTGACTCTGCATGTATGACAAAAAGCAAAGAGCATGTAAATACATTTACATGAGTCCACTCGTCTGAAGGTCAGGTGAAACACGGCTTGGTAAACAACACACACACTCTCACATTGTTCCTAATGGTGACTCTCTCCCATCTAAACTGGATGCAGTGCCCGAATCGGTAGGAATGCCATGCGGGAGGTCCATGGGTTTGAATCTCAATTGAGTCAAACCGATGACTTACCAAATTTATACTTGTCGCTTTCTAGCGTGGCGCTCGGCATTAATAGGATAGGGCAAGGACTTGTTAGCTCAGTGTCAGGATATATAATGTGACTGAGTGGCATATTAGGTCATGGTGCTAGTGGCCTGATTTCCCATTGCGACAACACTATTACCATGAGTGTGCACTGTTACAAGTGGGTACCCGTCCTGATATGACCTTAGACCTTGCTAGGACGTAAAATTCCAACAAACAACCAACCAATCCTATTTGTCACATCTAAACTGGATGCAGTGTCTGAATCGGTAAAGCCCCAGTCATACCTACCCGGACTAGCCCCGGATTTTGAGCCGGACCACCCCCGGACCAGTTGCCTGGACCGCCCCGGACAAAATCGCTGTTTTCATCGTTTTTTGCCTCGCAGTCACACCTTCCCGGACAAGGCCCCGGACCAGAGGCCGGATCGCCCTGGACCACCCTGGACCACCCCCAGACTCCCCGGTGTAGCCACGGACTAATCCCGGACGAGTGATCCAGGGCAAACCGGGCAGTCCGGGGTGATCCATGGCTGATCTGTGATGATCTGGGGCATCCGGGTCTTATCTGGGCAGTCCAGGAGTGGTCCATGGCTATGCCAGGGGTAGTCCGGGAAAGTCCGGGGTTGGTCCGGGTTAAACCGTGGCTGAAACATGGCTCATCCGGGGCGAAACAGCCCCGAACCACCCCTGGACCACCCCGGACCGCCCGGATCGCTAAATGCCCTGGACCGCCACGGATGTTTTAAACATTTTAAAACATCCGGGGCGGACCCTGGACCAGCCACGGATCACGCCGGACCACGCCGGACCACACCGGACCATGCCGGACTATGCCGGACCACGCCGGACGAGCCACGGACGAGCCACGGATCACCCCGGACCACCCCGGATGACGGTCCGGGGCTCATCCGGCCTCTGATCCGGGTAGGTGTGACTGGGGCTTTGGAATGCCATACGGGAGGTCTATGGGTATGAATCTAATTTGCGTCAAACTAATGACTTACAAAATTTATACTTATCGCTACATACCCTGAGGCTCCGCATTAATAGGATAGCACTAGGACCGGTTAGCTAGGGAGCCTAGGTTGTGTAATGGTTAGCACACTGGCCTGGAATGCAAAGAGATGTGGGTTCGAGTCCCGCTCTAGGTGCAATATTTCCCATTTTCATCACCCCCATGACAACAACAACAAAGAAAACACAAGGCTTGGGAGACTATGTTAATATTGTTATATATATATATATATATATATATATATATGTATGTAATTTGTGTGAAGTATCCGGTGTTCATACATTGCATGTATTGAAACACTTACCTTATTAGTAGGTCGAGTCTCTTGTGTTCTAGCCAAAGGCGTCACGCATGCAAGCCACGCCAGTTTAATGGCATTTTCTCAGTTGACAACAACACACATTTTGAATATGTAAGGATCTGCGCAATAAATTGATCCGTCCAGAACTACGCCCCCCCCCCCCACAAAAAACACACACACACACAAAAAGCTCCAAATAAACAACAACAAACATCAAGGTTACCCCAGGAAACACATTGTAACATTGAGTTTTTTAAAATTTATTTAACTTTCAACCAACAACTTAAAAATTGATACTTGTCTCTTCCTAGCCTGATGCTCGACATTATTAGGATAAGGCAAGGACTGGTTGGCTCAGTGTCAGGATAATGTGACGGAGTGGGATATCAGGTCATGGAGCTGACAGCCTGGTTTGTTTGTTTGTTGTTGTTTTACGTCCTAGCAACATCTAAGGTCATATCAGGACGGGACTCAGCCTGGTCTCCCAGTGGGGCAGCACTATGAAGTCACCATGAATGCGTACTGTCACAAGTCAGTACCCGTCTTGATATGACCTTAGATGTTGTCAGGACGTAAGACTCCAACAACCAACCAATTACCCCTTAATAGAGCTGACAGCCTGGTTTGTTTGTTTGTTGTTGTTTTACGTCCTAGCAACATCTAAGGTCATATCAGGACGGGAGTCAGCCTGGTCTCCCAGTGGGGCAGCACTATGAAGTCACCATGAATGCGTACTGTCACAAGTCAGTACCCGTCTTGATATGACCTTAGATGTTGTCAGGACGTAAAACTCCAACAACCAACCACTTACCCCTTAATTAACCCCCGTACCAACACCCACACATAGACACACCACCTCACGTTAAGCACATACCTCTGTGAAATCTGCTGAGACATTTAACTCACACAACACACACTGTGCCTTTTTTCGTCGTATTTTTAAACTATTCACGCGGTCTCTAAATCAGACCCACATAGTGTGAAATCACCATCATTCACACATTGTTATTGACACTGACCTGATGTCCCACACCATCACATAATCCTGACACTGTGCACCTAGTCCTTGTCCTGACCTCATAACGCCAAGCGCCAAGCAGCAACAAATACCAATTTTATAAGTCATTGGTTTGACTCAACCAGGATTCAAACCTCAGACCTTCATAAGGGGCAGTGGAAAGACAACCATTAATGGTTACACTGTTCATACAATTTCTATTATTGTCAACAGGTTCATTTATGTTTGTGTACTGCGAATGGAAATTGTGAATAAAATTGCTTTTAATGTCGTAAATGTCTCATTCGGCCATCCCGCATGATTTAATGTTAAATGAACATCTAGTGAGGAAAAGAACAACAAAGAAGACAGACACTCTATTGTTTCTAGCTAGTTAGGGGCGAGGTAGGAAGCACACTGCGGTAATTGTAATGATTCTATCCCCTAAAACTTACCGAAGAAAAATAGATATACCGTATATGACTCAATAGACGCACACTGCGCGAGTGAAGACACATGGATGCGCGTCTATTCAAAGTTAAAGAATTTCATGGATTTGTTTTTGTTGTGCCTCAGAAATAAAGTGGGATTGTCTTATTTTATGTGCATTCAGTCTGAATCTGATCGTAAATCTTTATTTGTTTTTGTTGTGCCTCTGAAATAAAGTGGGATTGCCTTTTTTTTATGTGCATTCAGTCTGAATATGATCATAAATCTGTGTGTGCTATCAATCTTAAAATGGGGGTGTGTGCTTCTATTGGGTAGTGTGCTTCTATTGGGACATATACAGTAAGTGTATCATCTATGACGCATTATTTAATTGGCAATTTGCGAAGGTTTTTGATGGACACACGAATCTACGTGTATCTGTGTAAGTATGATGATGATCCAGGGAAATCTGACCCCTTATTCACCACATGCTACTAATTATTCTTTGTGTTGCATATTTACTTGCACTCAAGCAAACATGAGAGACAAATAAGTGTTCACACTTCCTGTCTACCATTTGCTATAATAGGAAACCTGTGTAAGTGTAGATAACGCCGCATTATTGCAAAGCACAATGGTCGGAACACTGCAGGGTTTTTACAAGCTGCAAATTGCACACTTGTCTACTATATAAGAGTATAGGGGAGCTTGTTATGGGTGTGATGAGGTGCACTGACCTCCACAGGTGAAATGCCACATACACAGGCAGACAGGAGCATGTTGATGGCATCGGGAAGCTCACATACATGGTTAGGACGCTACCTGCTGAATGGCAGAAGTGTTGGTTCGAGTCTCAGTCTAGGTGCGATGCTAAGTTCCATTTTTGAAATCACCCCCACGATATTGGTGCTGTGACCAGAATAAATTCTGCGCTGTATAGTGTTGAACATTCTCTACGTATGCACAGCCTCCTCTCACATTATCTATGTATGCACAGCCTCCTCTCTCTCTCCCTCTCTCTCTCTGTCTCTGTCTCTCTCGACCGGGCGCGGTGGCCGAATCGGTAGAGCGTGAGCCTCGCATGCGGGAGATCAGGAGTTTGGTTCCCGGTCGAGTCAAACAAATGATTTATAATATTGATACTTGTCGCTTCCTAGCCTGGTGCTTGCCATTAATAGGATAGGGGAAGGACTGGTTCACTCAGTGTCAGGATAATGTGACTCAGTGCAATATCATGCCATGGTGCTGGCGGTTTGATTTCCCAGTGGATGTTGCCAGGATGTAAAACTCCAACAACTAACCATATTTAAGACAAACTTCTTTTATCTTTCATAAACACGCTGGTGCATGTCATCAACATGTGTAGGCACAGTTTATATATAACCTGAATTGAACTGATAGACTAGTTTGTCATTCCAGCCATGTGGTGCATTATGGGATGCATGAAAGCAAAACAACCCCGCGAGAAGTACATGGCACATGCTAATACACTGGGTGCAGCTATGAAATGTGCTAGATTAAGCTCATCTCAGCTCTTGTTTGAAACATAGAATACCAACTAAAAAAATATATATTATAAGTTAAGATGTTAATCTTTTATCTAGCATTACATTTAAACCAATCTAATCAGCATGTCTGCATTTAGATCTAGAGAAATCTGGTCACTCAGACTAGTATTAGAGCCATAGCCAGTCAGTTTCACTTATTTTATTCGTTTTTATTTATATCCTATGGTTAATGACATATGCAGAGCTAGGAAATGAGTAGGATTAATCAGACATTGGTTATATATTTCTCTGAAACAAGTTTCTGTTGACACATTTGGCATTTTAATATTTAGAACAAGAATGAATAATGATGATGTGGATATTAGCCTAAAAGTGACATTGTTTTGTGTGGAATTGTATATTTCTTAGCTCAAAATGCTTAACTATGGCTTGTTTTGTCTTAAATATATTCATTATATCATTATATTGCATGTGTGCATCCATGTTTATGCCAAATTGTTATGTATTCTTTTATTAATTTTGAATAAATTAGAAGTTTTGCCCTACGAATATCGCCAAACTCAATCGCCGGATGCCTTTGTTTTTCTCGATGTTTTCAGCGCATGCGCAGTCGGAATGACGATCTCGTCTATTTTCATGCCTTTTTTTTTTTTTTTGGTACATTAGTTGTTTAAACAGGGGAAATTTCAGTCGCAGGCGATTGGTCTTCCTCATTCAACTGCTCCTTGCCCTATCCTAATAATGTCGAGGCTAGGAAGCAACAAGTATCAATAAGTGCTTGGTTTGACTCGACCAGGATTCGAACCCACGACCCCACGATCTACCACACGGGAGATGGACGCTCTAACTCATTTGGCCATGCCTTGTGTCTGTACTCACGCCTGTACCCTCACGTTTGGGGCTGAACGCTAAGTGTGGAGGAGTGGGGTCGGGGGGAGGGGTCGGTGTGTGTGTGGGGGGGGGGGTGTACTTGTGGACTTGTTAAGTCGGTTGATGAAGTGGAGATTGGGTTGCTGGTGAAGAAGGTTGTGAAATGTAGAAGTAGGATGAGGATAGGCAGACTGCTGCGTCATTGTGTGGCCGCTGTTCACAATAGTAGCAAGCAATATATATACACTTATCTACATATATCTACATATATCTACGTAATATCTACCTGGTCGAGTCAAACCAAGTCCTAGCTAGGCGCTTAGGAATACAGGATAACCCCATTAAACCAAACTTGAAGGGACCCTAGAAATATGTTTGGATTAACCGATCATCGGTTTAACCGAGCTTTGGCTTTGACTTTGACTTTGAGTAAGCAGGTATTGTACATGTAATATACAATGTATGTGGACACTTTGATTACTGTTTTTTATGTATATACAGTAAAACCCAGTTAAACCAAGCTCAGTTAAACCAAACGATCGGTTAATCCAAACTTTTTTCAGCGGCCCGGCAAAATACTACCATTTATCATATAAAAAAGTCGGTGGGGTCTCAGATGACCTTATAACCACATGAAAGTTTGGTTTAACCATACTGGAGTGGCCTCGGGTCCGACAATTTTGTTTGGATTAACTGATAATTTGGATTAACCGACTTTGGTTTAACCAATGTTTTTATATGATAAATGGTAGTAGTTTGCCGGGCCGCCAACAAAAGTTTGGATTAACCGATCATTTGGTTTAACCGAGCTTGGTTTAACGGGGTTATACTGTATTATGATAGGGCAAGGACTGGTTAGCTCAGTGTCAGGATATATAATGTGACTGAGTTGGATATTGGGTGATGGTGCTGGCAGCCTTGACTTGACTTGATGGGGGGTTTGTAACCTATGGATTACAGGCTGCAGGACTGGAGCATTAGAAAACGGCACTGATAAATTGGTCCGTTTTTGGTTGAAGAGTAACCTTGTTGGGGGGGCCATTGTAAAAGCTGAGAATTCTTTACAACAATAACGACAAGTTGTTGAAGCGGCACCGGCTCTCCCCGGTCAGATTTTAGCAGTGCACTTATGTCCAGTCGCCGAAGGGTTAGGAGGAAGGGAGGGGGACACGTGGGTTCTGCAGCCAGAAGGTGGAAAGTGAAACAGTGAAAAGGGAAAAGGGCCCCACCCAAGAAAACAACTCCCTTGATCAGGGGGAGAAGTAAGCCCGGGAGAACAAAAAGAAAGGGTAGTATAGAGGAAAGAGAAGTGAGGAGAGTTGAGTCACGGGGCAGTGCCTCTGTGCCCTGTGGTGACCAGTTGGCGAGCCGGAGACACGTATGGAGTAAAAAGTAGAAGGTGAAAAGCTGGCCGGATCCCCCTACAGGAACTCTTTTCAGACATGATCAAGGAGGAGAGCAGTGGCAGAGAGGTGGTAGAAGAGGTGTGGACCAGGTGCATGCAGTCCGGACAGCAAGTGTGGCAGCCTGGTCTTCCAGTGACTTTATAGTACATCCCACTGGAAAATCAGGTCGCCGGCACCATGACCCTATATCCCACTCAGTGCTGTCTTGAATAACATTATGCGAGTAGTGCAGAATGACAGCAGGAAGTCTTAACTATATATATCTGTATGAGTATACTACGTATAGTGCATAACAATAGCACCATATATATATATACAAGCAGAATACAAAAAATTCTCGGGCGCAAGTGACAGTGTAACGTCCCGGATAGAGGCGTGGTGGAGGTGGAGCCACCGGTCACCTGGTTGGAGGGGGGGGCCATACATCAAGTAAGCCACCCCATCAGTATTAGGGTATGAAATAAACATATAATCCCTTCCGTGCATTTATACTCGCATAATGCTTATACATCACATATATAATCTACTATGGGAATACCCGTTCGGATATTACCTTGGATGTTGTCAGGGCGTAAAACTCCAACAACCAACCAACGATTACGTGAATATAAACAAAGACACTGCCGCATCTCAGTTACCTTTCTATATTATGTGCTTTATTACCTACTATCTATTACTACAGGGGTTAGTTACAAGGAGTAGTATGTTTATACAAGGAGTCAGTATGTTTATACACAGATATTCCTGGCCTTGTCAACGAGTTCTAATTATTGACGCCTCTGTATCTAGACCACAAGTCATCGGTTGTTCACTGATGGACTACACATAAAAAGGAACTGATCGCGGTAGTAGCGTGATCGTGGAAACATTTTAATGTGCCGCTTAGGACGCTGGCCAATTCCGCTGCTATATATCACGCTGGTTACGGCTGCTTACAGACGCTGGTCACACCTGCGCCAACGCACCGCTGGTACCATGCATCATCAACACACAGCTCTCAGTGTATTACCAGCGCTGGTACTAGCAGGTACCCAACTACATTTTAGGGATGACAGATTTTCGCGATTTCGTGGATTTCCACGATTTCTTTTGGTATTTACCGATTAACGCTAAGCAAAATGCCAAGAAATCTGGATGTATATATGACAACAATTGGGTTCGAATCCCATTCTTATATGTTGGTAGAACAGAAAACCAAAGGTAGATATGGGCGATAATGATCTCACATCAACAAACTACAATAACAGAAAATATTTGTTCGAACTTTACTCTCACATCAACAAACTACAAAAACAGAAATGATTTGTTCGAACTTTGCTCTCACATCAACAAACTACAAAAACAGAAATGATTTGTTCAAACTTTGCTCTCACATCAACAAACTACAAAAACAGAAATGATTTGTTCAAACTTTGCTCTCACATCAACAAACTACAAAAACAGAAATGATTTGTTCAAACTTTGCTCTCACATCAACAAACTACAAAAACAGAAATGATTTGTTCGAACTTTGCTCTCACATCAACAAACTACAAAAACAGAAATGATTTGTTCAAACTTTGCTCTCATGTCAACAAACTACAAAAACAGAAATGATTTATCCGAACTTTGCTCTCACATCAACAAACTACAAAAACAGAAATAATTTGTTCGAACTGCCAACTTTGATCTCAAGTACAGAATTAATTCAGGCAGAGTAAATCTATATGTTGCTGGTGCATCTGAACAATACAATGACAGATAATTAAAGGTTCATCTTAACCCCGAACCATAGGCTTTCTGTATCCCAGGTGACCTACTTAATGTTGACTCTGACCTACTTATTGTTGACGCCCAGACCCTAGGTCCACCCCCCCTCTCTCTCACATGATATACACTTATCTGTTCTGAAGTGTTCTACTCTGAGGACTGCACTTACACCTCTTGGCACATGCCCATAAATTAGGTTCGCTAATATTTGTGAAGTGAGAGAATAATGTAGCTGATATATTTGAGGAGGTTATGGCTATGTGCTAAGGTTTGTTTGTTTGTTGGAGTTTTACGTCCTGGCAACATCATATCAGGACCGGTCCCGACTTGTGACAGTGCATACTCATGGCGAATTTATAGTGCCGCCCCACTGGGAAACCAGGCCATCGGCACCATGACCTGATATCCCACTCAGTCACATTATCCTGACAATGAGCTAACCAGTCTTTGCCCTAACCTAATAATGCTGAGCGCCAAGCTAGGAAGTGACAAGTATCAATTTTGTACGTCATTGGTTTGACTCGACCGAGAATCGAACTACCGACCTTCCACACGGAAAGCCTGCGCCATATGTGTTAAGGAATCCCTTAAGCTAAGATTCCTTACACGCGGTATGCGGTATGCGAATGCGAATGCGGCAAAAAATTGAAACGCCTTGAAGTCAATGGGCTACAACCCTTACACGCGGTATGCGAATGCGAATGCAAATGCGAATGCGAATGCGAATGCGAATGCGACAACTCGATCGGTCCCTGTAGCGATCGGTGCGGCATACGGTATGCGGCACGCAGGGTGTGAATAGAAACCTGAGTCTGTTGTGTCCATTAGTTTAACACTAGGAGAGGCGACTGAGCATTACGGAACACTCATGCACAAGGCTTCTGAGTGGAAACATATGGTGGTGGTGGTGGTGGGGGTTCGGGTTGGTAAAAATGCTACCAGAGCCACAAAAATATGACTACTTATCTATAATTTGGTAATTATAAAGGTAGGAACCTCCAGTTGACATACCAAGAGTTACATAGATATGCATGCCATATTAGGCCATGTACAGTGCAGTATGGAGTATACTTGTTTATTTTTATTTTTTAAATATAGCCAGTCGTGTGCCGCATGCCGCATGCCGCATACCGCGTAGAAGGAATCTTCCCATTCGCATACCGCATACCGCGTAGAAGGAATCTCAGCTTTAAGCATTTGATACTACGATACACAATGGAGAGAGGAAAGGTCAACAAAATGGGGTGGGACAGCGAATAGGAAGGTTGAGGAGTACATTAAAGCTGCATAGTCCGATGGTGTTTGAGTTTCTATCATCTGTTTAGACGAATAGATGAGCTTGAAGTTATATCCTATCTTATTTCAGTCTGCAGCAGTTATTATTATGCATGGTTAACTTTGGAGATATTTGAAATGAAAACATGCTAAATATTTAGTGTGTGACCAGAAATGTTGATACCATAGGATTCAACAGTGGGAGGTTCTATTAATTTAACATAGTATGTTGTCCCTTCTATGCAGCAACAAATGTATACTTAAAGCTGCATAGTCTGAGGAAAACCTCAAATTTGTCAAGACCCAAGCAATTAACTAGATTTAATTCTACATATGTAACTTAGATACTAGTGCAGTTATCAAACATTTGTCACCACATAGAATGGAATACTGAGCCAATCTAATAGAACATGTTGCTACAGAAACATATGATGTCAGCCATTTTGGTTTATTGGCCAAAATCAATTTGCCATGTTTGCAATTCAAATATCTCAAAAGTTAACCATTTAAAATAAAAGTTCCTTCAAACTAAAGTAAGGTAGATTATAGCGATCAATATAATATATAGATCTTAGAAAATGATAGAAAGTCAAAAACCATCGGACTGTGCAACTTTAATGAATGCATTGATAGTCTCAGTTGGATACGTATCATGAAATCTAGTTAAAGGGATTTTGTTTAGAAAATTTGAGGCTTTCATCGGACTATGCAGCTTTTATTTCCCGGGTGGAGGAAACTTACATATATATATATACAGATGAACCTCGATCCAACGGACACCGATGCAACAGATTCCGGATCCAACGGACACAATCTGCTAGAGTGAATATCTGGTCTGAAAGTTTAAAACTTCCGAGTGATATCCGTAAGGCTAAGGACAAGCTTAGAAAATATGCTGTAAAGTTTAATGTTGACTCTAGTAAGGATAAGAAGGGGGTCATTCATGTACGTAGGCATATGAAAGATCCCCAGAGGCATATGAAAGATCCCCAGAGTAAAGTAAAGGTGAATGTGCGTGGGGTAGAGCCCCCGGAAAATGTTGTTGCTGCAACGGACAAACGGCTTTAACGGACAACTGCTCCCTCCTATTAGTCTGTTGGATCGAGGTTCATCTGTATATATATATATGTATATATATATATATATATATATATATATATATATATATATATATATATATATATATATATAGCAACGCAGTAAGCTTGAGGTACACATCTAATGATCTATACAGATAACCCAGCTATTTATTGACACTGAGTAGTACGGGGAAACACAGCGTGTGGAATGTGTTCGCGGCCATTGTAGATAGATTACTGACAAATATCAGCAATGTCTGTCAGAGTTCTTTGGCGGATGGAAAGTGAAATCCGAGACAGGTAGACAGCGTGGTTCTACAGTGAAAGTAATTAGTTCAGGTACCATCTCAGCAGGGTGTGGGTAGGGAAATGTGGTGTGGGACACACACGCACATGATTGGTTGGTTGGTTGTTGGAGTTTTACGTCCTGGCAACATCTAAGGTCATATCAGGACAGATACCGACTTGTGACACTGTGCACTCTTGTCGATTTTTTGTGCTGCCCCACTTGGAAATCAGGCCACTGGAACCATGACCCGTTATATCACTCAGTCACATTATCCTAACATTGCACTAACCAGTCCTTGGCCTATCCTATTAATGCTGAGCGCCAGGCTAGGAAGTGACAAGTATCAATTTTATAAGTCACTGATTTGACTCAACTGGGAACTGAACTCCCGACCTTCCGCACACTAGGCTCGCGCTCTCCCGATTCGGCCACCGTGCCTGGTCGCACGCATATGAAGAGCAGTGAGTATGAATACATGGTGGGGTGTGAGTGTGGGAAGAGGCGGTTCACAGTGGAAGAGGAAATGGGTGTAGACAGTCATGATGGAGTTCTTTAGAGTGCGGGCAGGACCGATTGAAGGCCCCGGAAACTCGGTAGTCACCCGGGGTGACACATGTGCAAAAACATAGTTCTTTTTTACCATAACGCCCAATGGGGCCTAGATCAGCCAAAAGAGGATTTGTCAGTTGATTTGTAATTTAATGCTAGTACCGAACCTATTATCCGGCTTCCAGAAATCCGGAATTACCAGAAAACTGGCTATATTTAAAAATTGGCTAGTTTTAAAGAGTTTTGTGTTTGCTTAGCAACCCCTCAGCACAACAAAAATAAACATCGGCGAGTGGGGGTTGAAGTTCTGAAGATTAAATATACTCTGCTTTAGAAGTGTATTAATTTGTACTTGTATCTGTTAAATAAACCTGTGTTCTTTACTTATCTTCATTTAATTTTCATCATATACATTATACTGTATACATGGTACAGTATTATATATTTAAGAATTTTAAGTGGATTATAAAGACCAAGGAGACCCTGATTTAGAAGTGTATTACATTGTATCTGTTAAATACAATTTAGTTTTTTACTTTTCATTGTTTATTTTATATTTTAAGTATATATTTAGGCTGTCTCCAGAAAAAACCTGAAAATCGAGAAAGCCAGTCCACTTCCAGTGTAATGTTGTTGTAGGTGTGGGAATAGGTGTGGTATCTCTATGTGTAGGAGTTGATATGTGATTGCTGTAAGTGTGAGTTAAAGGTCGGTGTGCGAGTTCGTAGGATGTTCTTGGTCTTGTAGAGTAGGGGTGGAAGTTAGTGCGGTGTGGTTGTAGCTGTGTGAGATGGTGTTGTGATGTTGAAGATATGTGAGTTGGCGTGGTGATGCCTATATATATATATGAGTTGGTGTGGTGTCCTTGTTACTATGTGACTTGGTGTTGTGATGTAAATATGTTAATTGGTGTGGTGATGCTTAGGTATGTATGAGTTGGTGCGGTGACTTTGTAGTTATGTGTGTTGTTGTTGTGATGTGGTAAATATGTGAGTTGGTGTTGTGATGTGGTAAATATGTGTGTTGGTGTTGTGATGTGGTAAATATGTGAGTTGGTGTTGTGATGTGGTAAATATGGGTGTTGGTGTTGTGATGCGGTAAATATGTGAGTTGGTGTTGTGATGTGGTAAATATGTGTGTTGGTGTTGTGATGTGGTAAATATGTGTGTTGGTGTGGTGATGTGGTAAATATATGCATTGGTGTCGTGATGTGGTAAATATGTGAGTTGGTGTTGTGATGTGGTAAATATGTTAGTTGGTGTTGTGATGTGGTAAATATGTGTGTTGGTGTTGTGATGTGGTAAATATGTGAGTTGGTGTTGTGGTGTGGTAAATATATGCATTGGTGTTGTGATGTGGTAAATATGTGAGTTAATGTTGTGATGTGGTAAATATGTGTGTTGGTGTGGTGATGTGGTAAATATGTGAGTTGGTGTTATGATGTGGTAAATATGTGAGTTAGTGTTTTGATGTAGTAAATATGTCTGTTGGTGTTGTGATGTGGTAAATATGTGAGTTAGTGTAGTGATATGGTAAATATGTGAGTTGGTGTTGTGATGTGGTAAATATGTGTGTTGGTGTGGTGATGTGGTAAATATATGCATTGGTGTCGTGATGTGGTAAATATGTGAGTTGGTGTTGTGATGTGGTAACTATGTGAGTTGGTGTTGTGATGTGGTAAATATGTGAGTTGGTGTGGTGATGTGGTAAATATGTGTGTTGGTGTTGTGATGTGGTAAATATGTGAGTTGGGGTTGTGATATGGTAAATATGTGAGTTAGTGTTGTGATGTGGTAAATATGTGAGTTGGTGTTGTGATGTGGTAAATATGTGAGTTGGTGTTGTGGTAAATATGTGTTGGTGTTGTGATGTGGTAGATATGTGAGTTGGTTTTGTGATGTGATAAATATGTACATTGGTGTTGTGATGTGGTAAATATGTCTGTTGGTGTTGTGATGTGGTAAATATGTGTGTTGGTGTGGTGATGTGGTAGATATGTGAGTTGGTGTTGTGATGTGGTAAATATGTGTGTTGGTGTGGTGATGTGGTAAATATGTGAGTTGGGGTTGTGATATGGTAAATATGTGTGTTGGTGTTGTGATGTGGTAAATATGTGTGTTGGTGTTGTGATGTGGTAAATATGTGAGTTAGTGTAGTGATGCTTGTAGCTATGTTTGGTGGTGTTGTTACGTAAATATGTTAGTTGATGTTGAATTGTGTTGTGATGTTGTAAATATGTAAGTTGATGTGGTGTTGCTTAGATATGTGAGTTGGGCAAGGACTGGTTTGCTCAGTATCAGGATAATGTGACTGTGGGGGATATCAGACCATGGTGCCAGAGACCCGGTTTCCCACAGAGGCAGCACTATAAAGTCACCATGAGTGCACACTGTCACAAGTTGGTACCCATCCTGATGTGACCTTAGCTATTGCCAGGATGCAGAACCAGAACAAACAAACTTATTGAACGTCATTAAATTATGTTGTTGTTGTATATACATTTTCTAACAACAAAGGAACATGATTAATCTAAGATACAGGGGAGGGGGTATTCAACCACTGCGCACACAGATAACAAATTGCTGGCATCGCGGTGTGTGGGCGGTTGCTTAGTTATGGCCCTGTCACACTACGACGTAACGACGTCGACGTAGGGAGAACGTGAAGAACGTTGAACTTCTCGGCGTAGTATGCAAATTTGGGCACAAGTTGAACGTGGATGCAGCATAGTGGACGAGAGCGTAACGTCGGTAAAGCGTAGTGATACCATCATTCAACGAGAGAGGTCAACGTAATGACGCTCACGGAACGTTATGAACGTTATTCCATCGCCAGAAGAACGTTACGTGACGTTAGCTACATCATGAGACGTTGAACGTATGTTGAATGCACGTTCTCCTGACGTTCTCCTGATGTTCTCCTGACTTTCCCATTACGCCGCATGGACGTTTCCGCCGGCTTTAATGTGGGTCAACGAGTGGAACGTAGTGGAACGTAGTGGAACGTAGTGAGGAACGTTTGCCTAACGTCCGTTTAACGTCATTGACGTTCGCTGAACGTGAACAGAACGTACGGCGAACGTAAACCCTTACGTTCGAGCTACGTCGAAACTTTTGAACATGTCCAAAACCTCGATGTAACTCGACGTAACATGACGTAATATGATGTAGATCGACGTCAGTTTAACGTCATTATGACATCATCATAACGTAATTCAACGTACATCAACGTAATGACGAAATATCACCACATTAGGCTCACGTTCGCTCATTACGTTGTAGTGTGACAGGGGTATAACCCAATGCCCTTTGTTATAAAGGTAACCTGATGTCTACCCAGATCTCGCCCATCCTAGGTATCAGTGGTATATACCATATATACCAGGTGTGTTACAAAAGTCCACAATACTGCAACATCTGTCTTCATATTATTGAATGTTAACGTAAGATTGCATTTTCTATTTAATTTTATTTCCGTTCCATTGTGTCCACACATGTTTGGTATGGCTATTTGAACATTATCCACATAGAGGTGATAAATACGTCTATCTTGCTTGACCTATTGCTAAATACAATATATACATTTTCAAGCCATTAAGGCTTAGAGTTGTTGTTTAAAAAAAGAAATATGGACATAATATTCTGGAATAAAAGTTGATGAATAAGACATGCTAACGATAAAGCATGTAAATAAGGACATTTTCTTTCTAGTGAGCTCTGGACTGATTATATTTCTCTACACTTGTATCAATAACAGGTAAGCCTATCAGAAAACATCAGCACTCATGGAGTTTACTTCGCATGCGTAGATCATAGATCTGTGTATCAGGTTCGACCGGGCGGGATGGCCGAATCGGTAAGAGTGCTGACTAGTTTCCCATGCAGGAGGTCCTGGGTTTGAACCCCAATCGAGTCAAACCAACAGATTTTAAAAATCGATAGTTGCCACAATCTAGCCAGGATAGGGCAAAGACTGGCTTGCTCTGTATCAGGATAATGTGACTGAGTATGATATCAAGTTATGGCGCCCGTGACCTGGTCTACCATTTTGGTAGCACTTTGAAGTCACCAAGGGTGTGTACTGTCACAAGTTGGTATCTACCATCATATGAGCTTAGATGTTGCTAGGACAGAAATCCCCAACAAAACAACAAACATGCTTATCAAGTTTGCACTCATCCATATAGACAAGTGGTATGTCCACACAGGGAGCACTGACATATTTACTCATTCCGATCAAGTACCTTGACAATAACAGATAGCGCTAGAATCCAAAACACATTGCAATTAAATACTAAACTAATTACAGAGCGCGGTGGCCGAATCGGGAGAGCGGGTGCGCTCGAGTCAAACCAATGACTTATAAAATTGATACTTGTCCCTTCCTAGCTTGGCGCTCGGCATTAATAGGATATGGCAAGGACTTGTTAGCTCAGTGTCAGTATCATGTGAGTGAGTGGGATATCGGGTCATGGTGCTGGTGGTCTGATTTCCCAGTGGGGCAGCACTATAAAGTTGCCATGAGTGTGCATTGTCACAAGTTGGTGCCTGTCCTCATGTGACTTTAGTGTTGCTAGAACGGAAAACTCCAACAACCAATCAACCAACCAAGACTAATCTGATCGAGTGAATTGGGTTTTATGTCCTAACAACATCTGAGATCATACCCGGATGTACACTGAGGTGCGACATTGAATGTCTGATATGCGTGATAATGGGTTTTGGGGTTTTACAACCCACTGCTATCTGTAGATTATGGTAAGGTGCTGGCATGAGCCAGTCCTGTTATTGACGAACATGTGACTGTGTTTTAAAATTACCCAGGACAAAGTGTCACCTTATGAAGAGATAAATGCGCTTGTTTTTGTTTGTTTGAGTAATTATTGTACCAACTTGTGACAGTGTTCACTCAGGGTGACCCTATATTTTGGGAGACTAGCCCAATCTGGCAGCATGACCCAATATTCCACTCAGTCACATTATCCCGATATTGAGCAAACCAGTCCTTGCCATATCCTATTGTAAAATGGCTAAGGCTCGAATCTGTTGTTGGGTAGGCAGGCTATAGTGAAATCAATATAGACAAAGAAAAAGGAAGAGCATAAAGTGTAAAGAGAAGAGAGCGTCAAACCCTCTGGTTTATTATTTATATGGTTACATGGGTTCATTGTAGAGTATCACCCACCCTTTTAGCCCATCCTCCAATGGAAAACAAGCATTCTTGGCCCTACCAAAAGGGATCCAGCATTCCTGGTCCCCATGGCTACCAGTGGTCTGCCCACCACCACCAAGCTGTATGGCCCCATGGCCACCACCAACCTTGACCTTTGAGTGTGGTGATCACTATCCCAGCAGAGGGGGTGGTCCCTGAGTGCACTCATGCCCAGACCTGCCAGCACCACTATGTCTATTTACATCCACCTCAGGCACCACCAGCCCTTACATATCTATATACCTACACACGCCTGGTCATGTACACCAATCAGTAATAGAACATTTGCATTCCCCCTATGCTGTATATTGGAATATTTTACACTATTAATGCCGAGTGTCATGCTACGTAGAGACAAGGAACGATTTTGTAAGTCAAGTCATTGGTTTGACTCGGTTGGGGTATGAAACCATAACCTTCCACATTGGCAGTGAGCCAGTGCTTTTACCGATTCAGCTATCCCGTCGAGTATAAAGCGACAGTGTGTACTACTAGTGACTTTATAGTACTATTTGCTATTAAACATTTATACTGCCTATGACGGATAAGTCTCAGTAGCCTTATTTTCACTGTTAGACAATTGGTTGATAAAAAGCCAGAGCTTTTATCAAGGGACTCAAGGGATCTTTATCCTCCCACACCACACAGACATGGTACAAGAGCAACTAGCCTCTGATGATGCCGTAAGTTATATTCAGCAGTGGAAATCAAAGTGGCAGCAGTGACAGCTTGGGGAATCGAACCATGAACCTTCAGATTAGGATTTGGCCTAGAAAAATGTATGATATTGTAACCAATCCACCACAGAGAAGATCACAGTTACTGCCCCTAATACCCCCATTACACCAAACTAGTTCTCACTACTTTCTTGAAAATGTTGTTGAATGGACTCAAACTGTGTGCGAACAGAATGGACATTGTAACAACTTTTCATGGTCTTTTTACGAATAGAATGGACGGGCTAGAACGGAATGGTGCTCCAGAACTTTGAGCATGCCCAAAATTGTCTTGCAGCCACGTTCTACCCCAACCACAGCCCGTTTTAGAACGTGGTCGGACGTTTTGACAACTACTTTGGTGTGTTGGGGGGTGTTATCAGGATAGCACACCGTCGGCAGAAAGAAGCAATATTACACTCAGTCACATTATCCTTATATGGAGTCAACAAGTCCTTGCCCTATCATAATTATACCGAGCAACCAGGCAAGGTAGCGGCTAATACCAATTTCGAAATCGGTTTGTTTGAGATCAAATTCACAACCTACAGCGTGAGAGGTGGCCGCCCTACCCACTTGACTACCCTGTTCAGTTATTGGTTAGTTGATTGTTGGAATTTTACGTCCTGGCAACATCTAAGGTCATATCAGGACGGGCCCAGTTCAGTTAAAAAGAACAACACTACCTAAGTCTTCCCGACCCAGAAAACTAGGTGATCTGGTTAATATAATTAATGGGATGGGACGCCTATACATACATACATATATATATATATATATATATATATATATATACACATATATATATCCCGGATGTACTGGAGCGTGCATAACAGTCAGTACGTATCAAACTGACTTCTACAAAGACCTACTGTACCTCTATTACCAAAATGTGCATCCAACATCCTGCTTCTGTTGTTGTTCTTTGTTGTTTCATGTCCTTACAACATCTAAGGTCATATCAGGATGGGTACTGAACCTGTAGGATTGCGCACTCATGGCGAGTTTATAGTGCTACCCAACTGGAAGGCCGGTTCGCCAGCATCATGACTCGATATCACACTCAGTCACATTATCCGGACACTGAGCAAACCAGTCATGGCCTTATCATAATAGTGCTAAGCGCTAGGCTAGGTAGCGACAAGTATCAATTTTATAAGTCAGTGGTTTCACTTGGCTTGGGTTCGAACCGATGACCTTCCACACAGGAAGCCAGCGCTCTTACCGATTTGGGCATCCCGTCCGGTCATAAGGCTTGTCAATATTGCGAAGGGAAAATAGTGATAAAAGCATCAGAAGTGGTGGATTAAAGTATACTACTCATGTTGGTGGTGACTTAATGAGATAAAAGCATCAGAAGTAGTGGATTAAAGTATACTACTCATGTTGGTGGTGACTTAATGAGATAAAAGCATCAGAAGTAGTGGATTAAAGTATACTACTCGTGTTGGTGGTGACTTAATGAGGTAAAAGCATCAGAAGTAGTGGATTAAAGTATACTACTCGTGTTGGTGGTGACTTAATGAGGTAAAAGCATCAGAAGTAGTGGATTAAAGTATACTACTCATGTTGGTGGTGACTTAATGAGATACAAGCATCAGAAGTAGTGGATTAAAGTATACTACTCATGTTGGTGGTGGCTTAATGAGATAAAAGCATCAGAAGTAGTGGATTAAAGTATACTACTCATGTTTGTGGTGGCTTAATGAGATAAAAGCATCAGAAGTAGTGGATTAAAGTATACTACTCATGTTGGTGGTGACTTAATGAGATACAAGCATCAGAAGTAGTGGTTTAAAGTATACTACTCATGTTGGTGGTGACTTAATGAGATAAAAGCATCAGAAGTGGTGGATTAAAGTATACTACTCATGTTGGTGGTGACTTAATGAGATAAAAGCATCAGAAGTAGTGGATTAAAGTATACTACTCATGTTGGTGGTGACTTAATGAGATAAAAGCATCAGAAGTAGTGGATTAAAGTATACTACTCATGTTGGTGGTGACTTAATGAGATAAAAGCATCAGAAGTAGTGGATTAAAGTATACTACTCATGTTGGTGGTGACTAATCTCCACTGCCAGAATCGAGAACATTTTGAGTTTAATCTTAGTTGTTGTTTGTTGGGGTTTTACGTCCTAGCAATATGCATAGTCATATCAGGACGGAGCTTGATCTTACATTACCAGGTGGTGCCGAAGTAAATCGATGTGTGTCCATAGCATTCAGTGACCACCACAATATGGTCGGTCTTACTCCCTCTCCCCACACCAGCCTATGCATAGTTGATGTTCTGACCACTGACCAGTCATGAGGTCAGTCTGTCCCTGCCTGTGTCAATGGAGACGTGCGGGTGGAAGTTCCACCCCTACCCCCACCCACTCACCCACCCCTCACGCACCACCCAATTAGGTCAGACCACAGTCTAGGTCAATGGACAGTGCACCGATACAGTGGAGGGGGGATTTTGGTTGGTTGGTTGTTGGAATTTTACGTCCTGGCAACATCTAAGGCTCTCTGGTTGAGTGGTTAGAGTGTCTGACTTTTTTTCTAGGTCGGACTGCTACTCTGAAGGTTGGTGGTTCGATTCCCTGTGCCCCCACCTCTGCCAATTTGGATTTCCATCGCCGTGTAAAACTTACAGTATCACCAAAGGCTAGTTGCTCTCATACCATGTCTATGTGGTGTTGGAGGTTAAAATTCCCTTGGGTTGGTACAAGTTTAGGCTCGGGCTTTCTATCGACAAACTGTCTCATGGTGAAAACAAGCCTATTCAGACTTAAGCGGGCATTCCTTACACGCAGTATGTGGTATGGCAGCATTCCTTACACACGGCATGCGGCATGCGGCATGCGGCATGCGGCACATGACTGGCTATATTCCTACCTTTATAATTACCAAATTATAGATAAGTATTCATATTTTTGTGGCTCTGGTAGCATTTTTACCAACCCGAACCCCCACCACCACCACTACCATATGTTTCCCCTCAGCACCCTTGTGTGTGACCGTTCCGTAATGCTCCATCGCCTCTCCTCATTAAACTAATGGACAAGTGTGACTGACTGAACCCCACCACCACCACTACCATATGTTTCCACTCAGCACCCCTGTGTGTGACCGTTCCGTAATGATCAGTCCCCTCTCCTAGTCTAAAACTAATGAACAAGTGCGACTGACATTTCTATTCGCACACCGCGTGCCGCATACCACATGCCGCACCGATGGCTACAGGGACCGATCGAGTTGATGCATTCACATTCGCATACCGCGTGTAAGGAATGTAGTCCATTGACTTCAAGGCATTTCGATTTTTTGTCGCATTCGCATTCGCATACCGCATGCCGCATGCCGCGTGTAAGGAATGCACCCTTTATCCATGATAGGCAGTATAAATCTTCAAGAAAAAAGGTCATATCAAGACGGATACCGACTTGTGACAGTGCACACTCATGATGACTTTATAGTGCTGCCCCATTTGGAAATCAGGCCACAAGCATGATGATCCGATATCCGACTCAGTCAAGTTATCCTGACACTGAACTAACCAGTCCTTGCCCTATCCTCTTAATGCCGAGCGCCAGGCTAGGAAGCGACAAGTATCATGCTTTGACTCGATTGGGAATCGATCTCCCGATGTCCCGCACGAGAGGCCTGCACTCTACCGATTCGGAAATAGAAGAAAATGCACACACAAAAACAACCCGAAGATGCTTTCACTTCAATTTTTAAAGTCTAACAATCTGCATTATTTCATCAATTCTTCACCCAAAAAGGCTATGGTAAATAAGTATTTCAATATATTTAGCGCATTATATTGCAAAATTGTATGGTGATTTCCAAAGACCAGCCTTCTGATACTTTTTCTGATGGGTTGTTTAGAAGCCTTGTCACAGACACAGAGCGGTAGCAGTAGGCCTTACTACGGTTTTGCAAGAATTGTCCGATCCCATCATTGGGCCACACAATACAAGAACACCTGGGATGGGATTAAAAAATGGGCAGGTTTCTTGCATTTGGTATTGGTGATTGGATCTACTGATTTGCATATTTACAATATAATGTATATATGTGTATTGGAGATATGTTCTATCTTTTGAAAAAAGAAGAGAGAAAGACAAAGGAAGAAAGAAGTGTTTAAAGACAATTCTAGAATCATGCAATACCATGTGATGCATACTCACCAAGTACATAATACATATGTTGAACTGGAATTGTATGCAGTTATTATTGCAACTATTAGTCCATTTATATTATGTTTCTATTATCGAACAGGATTTTCATGTGGTTATTATTGCAACTGATATTGTCATTTATGTACCAACAAATTGTAATGAACGGCTGGAAGACCAGTGCTCTGGCGCTGACAAAAGACGTTATTCGCTGAATAAAATACATTTAGTAAAAAAAAAAGAAGAGCATTTGAAGTGCATTGTACCCAGTCTATATAAGGGATTTGTTGAACTCCACCATGTTAATTGTTGTTACCGCTGGCTCAGTGTTCAACCTGCCCACGCTCTCATCGTTCCCATTTGTCTGATGACCTAGATGACCAACCAGCCAGTGTGAACCGACAAACCTGAGCCACAAAAAGCATGAACCGTGTATAGCTCATGTTTGGATTTACCAGGGGAGAAAAAAGGGAGTAAAACATCTTCTACCAAGGACTACGCCACCCGATCTAACAGAAATCGACAATTGACTTAAGTAAATACTCAAACATGTCCAGCATAAACAAAGTACTTATTTTATCTTACACGACCTTCATCTGTGAGTTATTTTGACAAATACGTTGACATGTCTGTCTTAAACAAAATACCGCTGAAGTCTTTGCCGACTTTTATCTGGGATGTAATAGCACACACAACGCGGTGTGAACGTTACAAAAAGTCACACCTTAAAACATTTACCAACTAACAAGTCCAGCTCTTGTTATTTGGTCTGGGAATCTCACTCGCTTTCATATCACACCATTCAAATTCATATGCTCACGCACACCCTCTAATATGTCTACAGAGTCTTCTTTTTGTATTTACTTTCGATTGAGTGTTATTTATTTTATTTGGGCGGAGTAGAACTAAAATTGAGTTGTGCATGCATTTATCCAGATTTGATTTTTACATATCTAACTTAGACACTGGTGCACTTATTAAGCATTGGTTTCTGTATAGAAGGGCATACTGAGTCAATTTAATAGAACCTATTACTGCAAAAGCCTAGGTCACATTAGATAAAACTAAGAGATTCACCCCGTACTTCCAGTACAGGGGTGAATGACAACGTAGTCTAAATACGGGCGAAAATAGCTTTAGTATGGAACGGGAAGTAGAATGCCTGGCACCAGTGTCAAATGGTTACTTATATGAACAAAGAGTTGGTGAAATGGGAGAGAATGCAAAAAGACAAGATGGCGGCCAGAGAACGCCGTCGATTTCACTTTTAAATTACATTAAAGTATATGCTTTATTATATTTTCCAACTCAAAAGTAGCGGGTAAATATGAAGACATACATAAAGAATATATTGTGCTTCTTAAATTAAGAATTTACCAGCTCAGTTAATTAACCCAGCATGTCGAAATTCTTCGCCAGCTTTTCTAATGGGTTGGTTTTTACCCCTGTACTGGAAGTACTGGGTGAATCTTTTATCTAAGGTCACACCTACCCGGATCAGGGGCCGGACGAGCCCCGGACCGTGATCCGGCGTGGTCCATGCCGATCTGGCATGATCCGTGGCTCATCCATGGCTGATCCTTGGTGATCCTTGGCTGGTCCGGCCTCATCCGGTGTCGGCTCCGGATGTTTTAAAATGTTTAAAACATCCGGGGCGATCCGGGGAATATAGCAATCCGGGATCGATCCGGCATCATCCCAGTGTAATCCGGGGTTTGTCCGGCTAGCCTGGGTGTGCTCCAGGGGTAGTCCGTGTACGGTCCGAGGGAGTCCGGGGCAGCCCGGGGCAGTCCAGGTGTTTTTTAAACCAGATGAGCCACGTTTTAGCCACTGTTTAACCCGGACCATCCCCAGACTGGGCCGGACTAGCCCCGACATAGCCACGGACCACTCCAGGACTGCCCAGATAACACCCGGACAAGCCGGATGACCACGGATTAACCACGGATCGCCACGGACAGCCCAGTTTACCACGGATCAGCAAAGGATGGGCCCCGTTTTTGACGCGGCCAGGACTTGACTCACATGAACGGCCACACGGAAAGCGGACGCTCAACTCACTTGACCATCCAGTTTGTTAGTAAAATCGCTATTTCAGATCGGTAAAATGCATTTTGCACAAGACCCATCCAGTAGAGGATGGTGGTGTTTATGGTAAGCCCACCTGGAATCGATAAGCGCATGACTGGGGCGGTGCCCCATGTGGGTGGACTGGACGCGGTGCCCGAATTGGTAGAGCACAGGCCTCCCGTGCGGAAGGTCGGGGGTTCAATTCCCGGTCGAGTCAACCCAATGACTTACAAAATCGATACTTGTCACTTCCCATCCAGATGCTCAGCATTATTAGGATATGGTAAGGACTGGTTTGCTCAGTGTCAGTATAATGTGACTGAGTAGGATATCAGGTCATGGTGCAGGTGGTCTGATTTCCCAGTGGGACAGTACTATAAATTCGCCATGAGTGCACACTGTCACAAGTTGGTGCCTGTCCTGATATGACCTCAGATGTTGCCAAGATGTAAAACTCCAACAACCAACCATCCAGTTTGTTAGTAAAATCGCTATTTCAGATCGGTAAAATGCATTTTGCACAAGACCCATCCAGTAGAGGATGGTGATGTTGATGGTAAGCCCATCTGGAATCGATAAGCGCATGACTGGGGCAGTGCCCCATGTGGATGGAGTGGGCTGCGGTGATTTGAAAGCGAGGCTGCGGATAATGTGAACGGAAGGACAGTGTTTACCTGTGACCAAGCAAGCTCTAATGGTGACTAACGATGGACACCTGGGGGTTTGCCTACTGGGACGGTGTAGGAGGATGGAGGCGGGCGGTGGGGAGGGGGGTACAGATCGGGAGGAGGCGGGGCACACAGGTGTCGGGGGTATGTGCAGATGTGTAGGTGAATGTGTTGTCTGTCTACTGGGACCGTTAGCAACACTTGGTATCCTCCAACACTCTAACACCCCACCCCACCCCACCCCACCCCACCCTACCCCACCCCACCCCACCCGACATCCAGGAGTGGGAGATGGTTTGATTGATTGATTGATTGGTGGTTTCTTTACGCCGTGGCGGCAACAAAGGCCATATTCAGGGCGAGTTGGAGATGGTGAGGGAAATAAGGCACTGATGTAATACAAGTAATATAATGGTAATATTAATTAACAATAGTACTGATACTAATAATAATGTTAGCAATAGTAAAACTACTACTAATATTAATAGTCATCATCATCATCATCATCATGCTGTCGGTCGCGATGCGACAAAGTCTGCTAGTAATGATGGTAACGATAGTAATAATATTACGAATACAGGAAAACCTTTCTAAATCGACAGACCATGGGATTGACTTTACGTGGTCCATTTAGGGATATGATTTTAATTTTTTTTTTATCATTACATTGTTATTGTATGGGCGATCGTTTGGGACCCAAATATAGCGATCGATATAGGGGAGTGGTTGATCTGTGGAGGTGGTCTTTTAAAGAGGTTTTACTGTAATAGTTATATTAACTAGAGTAATATTTCTACCAGTACTACCGATGATAATAATAGTAATATTAACAATAGTAATACTACTACTGATAATGTTAACAATAATACCACTAATATTAATAGTAATAGTAATATTAGTAATAGCAATACTACTAGTACTAATAGTAAAATTACCAAAGGTAATACAACTAATAACTATATGAACTAGTAATTCGCATAACAATAGTAACATTATAGTAATAAGACTATTAATAATAGTAATATTGACAATATTGTCTCATAATAATACTGATAATAGGCTGATAGTAGTATTAAAATTATTAATAGTAATACTGCTACTAATAGCATTGTATTATGGAATATGCTTTAATTATTTGTTATCGAACAAAGAGTAGGTTGATGAATTGCTAACCTTTGTATTTAAACAAGAGGTGTTGACGATATGTCAATATAGTGAGATGGACGCAATAACCACATGGTTGCTTCCATACACATGCCCTATCGTCATTATTAGAGAATTATTGTATTGGCGCATGCGTACGGGACGATGCCAAAGTATATAGACAGGTAGGCGTGGGGAGTGTGTTGATATCAGGGAGCCTAGGTGGTGTAATGGTTAGCACACTGGCCCGGAATGCAAAGAGATGTGGATTCGAGTCCCGCTCTAGGCACAGTATTTCCCATTTTCATCACCCCCACAACACTGGTTGCCGTGATCAGGATCCTGTACAAGCTTTGGGCTGTATGGTTGTTGAACCTACCCTGTGTATGTATGTGTTAGTCCATTGCCTGTATGTATGTAATTGTAAGCATTACAAGACTTACAATTCCAGGGGGACGAGTGTAGTGGTCTGCACTGACCTCTCAGGCAAGTAACCACATAGACAGGTAGGTGTGGGGAGTGTGTTGATATCAGGGAGCCTAGGTGGTGTAATGGTTAGCACACTGGCCCGGAATGCAAAGAGATGTGGGTTCGAGTCCCGCTCTAGGCACAGTATTTCCCATTTTCATCACCCTCACAACATTATCATTGTCAACGGTTGAAAACGGGTTCAATTACTAAATCAAAAGTTTAAACTAAAAAAATGAAAATATAATAGGGACCATCAAGTGAAGTATTCTCGACCATTATTTCTAGATATTCTTTTGATGAAATAGTTAAATAATAATAATCGTCGTGATGATGATGATGACGACGATACCAATAGTGATATAACTGATAATGATTATGGTACAGAAGAGGTTGATTGGTTGTTGGAATCTTACATCCTGATACAGATGATGATAATGATATGGAATATAATGTAACTATATCTATATTCTTTATTTACATATGTTTGTTTGTTGTTGTTTTACGTCCTAGCAACATCTAAGGTCATATCAGGACGGGTCCCGACTTGTGACAGTGTTCACTCATGGCGACTTTATAGTGCTGTCCCACTGGGGAACCAGGCCGCTGGCACCATGACCTGGTATCCCACTCAGTCACATTATCCTGGCACTGAGAACACCAGTCCTTGCCCTGTCCTAATAATGCCGAGTGCCTGGCTAGGAAGCAACAAGTATCAATTTTTAAATCATTGGTTTGACTCGACCAGGGTTCGAACCCACGATTCTACGATCTACCAGCACGGGAGACGGGCGTTCTAACTCATTCGGCCATCCCGTCTGTTCCTTTACATATGTAAAGACCATTCTTTCACAGGGTGTCGGTACGGGTTTGGAGAATACCGCTCGAGCAGCTTAGGTGCGAGAAGTCTGCACCAACATTGCAGGCGTCTGGTGCTTCGACTGTTCAGGCATTGTGCTCCTGAGCCTAGCATCGTGTGGACGTCCTTTCGTGTTGAGTTTTAAGTTCACTACGCTGAAGGGAGATCACACGAGCTGGGCGAATGAGTAGAGCGTATGTCTCCCGTGTTGGTAGATCGTGGGATTCGATCTCTGGTCGAGTCAAACCAATGATTTAAAAATTGATAGTTGTCGCTTCATAGCCTGGCACTCAGCATTATTAGGATAGGGCAAGGACTGGTTGGCCCAGTGTTAGGATAATGTGACTGAGTGGGATATCAGGTCATGGTGCTGCCTGCCTGGTCTCCCAGTGGGGCAGCACTATAAAGTTGCCATGAGTACGCATGGTCACATGTCAGTACATGTCCTGAAATGACATTAGATGTTATCAGGACATAAAACTCCAACAACCAACCATCACTATGCTAGTGATTGTTAATGAAGATAGAGATAAGGGTCTACAAAGTGTGCGTCCCAAGTTATTTTGTATAGTTTTGAATAATGATGATGATAATGATGTTGCCACAATGACGATGACGACGACTATGATGCCAATAATAGCGATGATGATAACAATGATGATGATGTCAACAATGGTGATGATGATGGTGGTGATGATGATGATGATGGTGATGATGAGATGATGCCAACAATGATGATAAGTGAGTAAATGACTTGGTGGTTTTATGCCATGTCGGAAACTATGGCTATATTCATGGTGTGGTGATAATAACAATGATGATGATGCTAACAATGATGATGATGATAAGGATGAAAATGATGACCATGATCATGAGATGATGCCAATAATGATGCTGATAATAAAAACATTGATGATGCCAACGATGACGATGATAATAGTGATGACAATACTATTCACAATGTAATTTCTTTTAAGCATCACCATCAAGGAGCGGGACGTAGCTCAGGCAGTAGCATGTCCATCTGTGAAGTTGTCGGTCATCCGATCGATCCTTCTCAGTGGACCCATTTGCAGTTTGGGCTATTTTCCGTTCCAACCAGTGGTCCACAACTGGTTCATCAAAGGCTATGGTATGTGTTGTCCTGTCTGTGGGAAAGTGCATATAAAAGACCCCTTGCTGCTTATCAGAAAGGGTAGCCTATATGGTGGCAGCGGGTTTTCTCCAAAGAAATATGTCAGAATGACCATATGTTTGATCTCTAATAGCCAATGAGACGAAAAGAAAGCAAAGCAACATGCTCTAGAGGAGTCATCAAATAAAACAAGCTTTACTTCACTTTAAACACCACAATCCATAACGTAACAGCAAGCATCTCCTTCATGGTTGGTGTCCCTCTTGGCACAACGCCTGCGGAGACGTCCGCCCTGACCCTGGAGGAGGAGGGAGTGGGTGGGGGGAGGGGGGCCTTGGCCGGGCTCACTGGCCCATCACCCGGACGGCCCGTGTCTATAAGACCAGCATCCCACCCGGAGCGGCCGCTAGTACCCAGCAGTCCCACCGTCCACACGAAACAGGGCCGTCAGCAGCAGCAGCCCGTTGTCAGGGTGATAGGTCCCCCTGGTTACATGCACGGCGTCCTCCTCCACGACGGTTTGTGAGTACTCTCACTGATAAGTACTTGAACATAGACTATATATTAGTTATGTATGATATTATGTCTAATGTATATGTGGTATATGTTATGTATATCATATATTAATATATATTATATTATTTTATAATATATATTATCTATTTTATATATATTATGTATTATATATCATACGTTATAGAAATATATATTATGTAATTATATATTATATATATTAAATTGTATACTATATATATTATATATATTATATATATTATATATATTATATATATTATATATTATATATATTATATATATATTAAATATATTATATATATTAAATATATTCGATATATTCGATATATTATATATACCATATATTATATATTTGATAGATTATGCATATAATATATACTATATGTATTTTATATATTATATATATTATTTGTATTGTATATATTATATATATTATATATTTATTATGTATAGTTGACATATTATGTATTATACATATTATATGTTATATATATTATATATACTAGATATATTATAATATGCTGTGTGATATAATGTATTACTTAAATATAAATTACCATAGCTATCTCTCTATTTATTATATTACCATAACAAATTGATATCCCATCCTCAGAATTATTCGGCTGCTGGTCAGCTTTGCTGCCGTCTGTATGTCAGTGTTATTGGATGTTATTATATTGTGTATTATACTACTATACATCGTGTATATAGCTAAATCCTACATGAAATTAATTTATGCAATTCTTTTTTCATATTCGGGTGGTTTTGAATCACTTCTTTCATAAGTATATTAGGTTGATAGTTGCAATCTACTTTGCTTTAATTTGAAGTAACTTTTATTATAACGGGTAAACTTGACTACATTGGACGTTAAGATATGCGCGTTTATTTTCGGTGTGCAAACTGAAGTACTGGACATGAACTTTACTTACCAACTTTTGAACATAGCAATCTAGCACTGGAGCACCACCCTGCAATACATGCTTAACTAGTGCACCACTATCTCCTTTTGCAAATGTTATGCTTTCCTCGGATCATGCAGATTAATATACCAAGGAAAGTAATACTTTACCGGAAATTAATTAATAATTAAACTATTATAAGTGTATTAAAAGTCGAAGAAATAGGTGATTACTAATATTACTCTAACAGTTCTTGAAGATTTCTTTCTTGAAGATTTATACTGCCTATCATGGATAAGTCTGAATAGACTTGTTTTCACCATTAGACAGTTTGTCGATAGAAAGCCTGAGACTACACTTTTACCGACCCAAGGGATTTTTAACCTCCCACACCACATAGACATGGTATGAGAGCAACTGGCCTTTGATGAGACAGTCAGTTATACACAGCGGTGGAAATCCAAATTGGCAGAGGTGGGGTTCAATTATGCGAGTGTCTCCAAATCATTTAGGGAAATATCAGGACTGAACAGTTGGGTTAAGATATCTTCCACTGTTGTTACCTGACGTGGAAGCCGAATCGGTAGAACGCAGGCCTCCCGTGTGCGAGATCGGGAGTTCAATTCCCAGTCGAGTCCAACCAATGAGTTACAAAATTGATAGCTATTGCTTCCTAGCTCGGTACTCAGCACTAATAGGACAAGGCAAGGACCACCCAATCCATTGTTCTTGCATTACCATTTTGACGTTGATGTTCATAAGTGTAATACAGTACAACCCCCTTAAACCAAGCTCGGTTAAACCAAACGATTGGTTAATCCAAACTTTTTTCGGCGGCCCGGCAAAATACTACCATTTATCATATAAAAGAAGTTGGTTAAACCAAAGTCGGTTAATCCAAATATCAGTTAATCCAAACAAAATTGTCGGACCCCAGGCCACTCCGGTATGGTTAAACCAAACTTTCATTTGGTTATGAGGTCATCTGAGACCCCACCTACTTTTTTATATGATAAATGGTAGTATTTTGCTGGGCCACCAAAAAAAGTTAGGATTAACGATCATTTGGTTTAACCGACCTTAGTTTAACAGGGTTATACTGTGTATACATAAAAAAACAATAATCAAAGTGTCCACATACATTGTATATTACATTCATAATGCACCCACGTTTTTACCAAAGCCAAGTTAAAGTCAAAGCCAAAGCTTGGTTAAATCAATGATCGGTTAATCCAAACAAATTTCTAGGGTCCCTTCAAGTTTGGTTTAACGGGGTTATACTGTACTAATATAATAATAATAATCTCTTTGCGTATTAGCTTTCAATAAGCTACGACTGGTTGGTTGGTTGTTGGAGTTTCACGTCCTGGCAACGTCTAAGATCCTATCAAGATGGGTACTGACTTGTGTAAGTGCGCATTCATTGCAACTTTATAGTGCTGCCCAAACGGGAGATCAGGCTGCCAGCACAATGACCCAATATCCCACTCAGTCACATTATCCTGACACTGAACAGACAAAAAAAGAATTTCACATTAACTTTGATGGTTTTTTAAAACTAACTTTGGTCACTTCGACCAGACTGTCATTGTGAGTGCTTTAACGCAATATTGGTCAAGGGATTGTCGCGCAGCCTAGTTTTAACGCATGCGCAGCATGGGTTAAAGCTAATATAATATAATATAATTGATTATTATATATTACCGTGTGTAATTCGCTATGCTGGTGTTATTTCTGGATCATCTATTATACAGTGGGTTTTTGTTGTTGTTGTTGTTGCTGGTTATTTAACAACAAAACAAAACAACAATGGTGGCGGTCAGTGTGTACACACGGGACTGGCCAGTCACCAGCAGAACGACATGCCCAGAATTGATTGCGTGCGCACCCAGTGACTCACCTGGCCGGAGCATCGACCGTGTGTAAAACTGTAATGACGCCGGGGAGGGACAGGCTACGCCTGCCCTTTTATATAGCTTTTATTGACCTTTGACACCGGGCGGCCAAATACTCTTGTCACAAAATGTCCGGTAACCAGACTGGTCTGGTTCTCAACGCGTCAGCTACCGGCTCTCTGGTATATGGTATATATCCGCATCATGTTTAGTAATGTATTTTGTCATGTTGCTTATATATATATGGGGTCAGACTGTCTCAAAAGGTGCTAAGCAATATGGGACAAAACTTTGTCCATTGTAATGATCAACATACTATCTGCTCATGCATTTGCTCAGGATAAACTGATTTGTTCTGTACATGGTGTTTCATAACCCCAATAGAAAACATATTGATTTGAAGCAAATGTCCTTGTGTTTTCAGTGTAACCGCTTCTGTGCTGTTTTGTGTCAATCGTTACGATGGACAACAACAAAAAGAGTTATCACCTTTTGAGACAGGCTCATATATGATTCTATGTAAATATATGGAAGCAATATATATAAGCATATATATATAATTATAATATATATCATATATATCATGCATGGATACACTAAGAACATTGATATATATATATAGATGATTATATACAGATGCATGAAACCAAAATATTATATAATCGTATATATGATTAAATACAATTGTATGGAAGCACTTATATATAGATGCATAGAAGCAATCTATATAATCATATATGCATGTTTAAACATAAATTCACGGACATTATATATATATATACTCATCGATTATATATATACATGGCAGCAATATATATATGAGCCTGTCTCAAAAGGTGATAACTAATAATCTTTTTGGTCCGTTGTAATGATTGACACAAAACAGCACAGAAACGGTTACACTGAAAACACAAGGACATTTGCTTCAAATCAATATGTATTCTACTGGGATTATAAAACACCATGTAAAAACAAATCAGTTTATCCTGAGCAAATGCATAAGCAGATAGTATGTTGATCGTTTCAATGGACAAAGTTTTGTCCCATATTACTTAGCACCTTTTGAGACAGTCTCATATATCTATATATATATATATATATATATATATACATAATCCTCTGATTGTATATATATATATATACATGTGTGGTATCAATATATGTATAGGGTCACTCTCCTGAAAACTGGTCAGCATGAGATGGGATTTTAAAACATCAATAAAAACCTTCCTACTTATTTTTTTCCTTATACTTTTCATATTCATGTTCAGATTTGATGAAAGAAATAAGGGAAATAAAATAAAACTGTGTGCAACTTTGGTCTTTTTAGTTATGAACTGTTTTTGTACCAAAAAACCCCATTTTACAGTCACCCATTTGTAACATGACATATGGGACGTGGTTGAATCCTTATTAACATCTTGTATTGCATTGATATATAAAACAAAACAGTTCCCAAATCAAAGAGGAAGTATGTATTAACATGTATGCGTGCTTAAATTTAAAAAAAATAAAATTTAATGTCTTCAGAAATAACATTACAAATTTCCGTCACACGTGTAACCGTGGTGTCTGGATGCCACACAAATATTGTACACTAATTATTCAGTGAATAAAGCATGGCTGGGAATTACTTTTTTTTGATCAATATAAGCACTGGATATTTCTGTATATTATGCCACGATTAATATGCTTCTAAGTATGATATCATTTAATTCTGATTAGATATTTATTAAGCAGACTGTGTGGTGTCCTAAACATGTGTTACACGTGTGACGCACATGTTATACTGCCATAAGAGATATCTTATTCATGGACTACACCTTTATTTTTGATCTCATCAATTTATATTTTACATAGATGTAAAGGGGAGATTTCCAGCTTTCATTTGCAACCAAAAAATGTAAGAAATTCAAATATTAAATTTTAACTCTCCATGTGACACTTCTGGCCAGTTTTCAGGAGAGTGACCCATATACGTATATATATTGATTCCATCCATGTGTGTACATAGGGATATATATATACACTGAAGCAATATATATGTATATATATGCATATATATACATATGCATATATCCATTTAGGTATGTTGACTGCATATACGCATTCTAATTATCATTAATATTTTTCTCTTTTGTTTCAGATTGGCCAGGATTCGGGGTGTTTTATTTTCGTCGTGGGGATTACTTTTATGTGTGCTTTAATGTTAAACACACATCCCCCTAGACTCCCTCGACCATCAAACAAAACCCAGAAGCAATTATTGAACAAGGACGAGGACCAATTTTTCGCATTTTCATATATTTTTTCACCAGAGGGACTCTTTAATCGACCCGGGAGTCTAATGTGCACAGTAAAAGGCATCTCAGTCCTATTTAACCAGGTAAAGTTGCACAGTCCGATGATTTTGAGTTTCTGTCATTTTCTATGATACATATATTATGTTATAATCTAGCTTACTTTAGTTTGAAGTGATTTTTATTTTAAATGGCTAACTTTTTAGATATTTCAAGTGAAAACATGCACAATTAATTTCTGATAGCACACCAAAACTCTGACACCATCGGCTTCTGCGGGAACATGTTCTATTAAATTGGCATAGTATTCCGTTCTATGTGGTGACACATGTTTGATAAGTGCACCAGTCTCTCAGTTAGATATGTAGAATCAATTCTAGATAATTGCTTTGTAATTGTGAAAATTTGATATTATATCGGACTATGCAACTTTAAGTAAGTAACTAAGTATCCCGGATTTTTAAGCGCCCGTCGGAGAAACTCTTTCTTGTGTTCTAGACAAGCTGCTGCTGGTAGGTGGAGGTGGGGGCTGGGTGGAGGTGGGGTGGGGGTGGAGCAGCTGATTTCATGGCGGATCAGGGTTCGGCGGGGGGTGTCCAACATACCAGGGCAGGCGCGCCTGGCGAGCCTCTTCGGGGCCGAACCCGCCTCGCCACCGGCGGCGCCAGGCCCGAGGGCGGGGTGCGACCGGGAAGCGCCGAGGGCTTTGTCGGACAGCGACCGACCAGCCCTGATCCTAAGGGCGCCATGTCGGCCGAGGTCGCAGCGGCGTCAGCGACGATGGCGGCGGCAGAAGCAGAAACGGCCGCCACTCAAAGCCCCGGGAGCGGAGATAGCAATGCGATGGCACCCAGTCCGGCCAAAGCGGACATGTCCCATGTGACGTCATGGGACCGGAAGCAAAACCTGAAGATTGTCGTCGAGACGCAACGCGTGGAGAAGACAATTGTCGTCGGCAGCGACCGGCGTCAGGCGAGCAGCGGGCTCCTCGACGGCAACGACGGTGGCAACAGCGGCGACGGAGATTTGCGCCTGGAGGTGGGAGAGGTACGTCGGGTGAGAACCCATTCCGGGGCTCCGTTTGCTATTAAATCGATTGAGTACGTCACCATAACGGAGGACACCAACACCGTCACCATTGAGGGCAATGACACGGACGACGGCGGTGTCGTCGACGTTGACGCGCTGGAAGAAGTCCTCTCGGTGGCGCCGAACATCGCTATTGCCAAGGAGACTGGGAGTCGCCGCGAGTCCGGGAAAGGCGTCGACACGCGTGACTGCGCAATGGGGAAGGGAGGCGGCGTAGTGATGCAGATCCGCAGTCCCACCAAGGCTCTGCGGTGGAGGTCAGCCGAGCGTGACCGTGACCGCGACCGTGGCGGCAGGGCGACCCCCTCCCCTTGTAAGGTCACAGCTCAGTTTGGGAATAATAGCACCCTCCAAGGTGGGGAGGGCGATGGATGGGGGAACGACCAAGCGCCGTTATCGCCCTCCCCACCCTCCACGCGAGGCGGTCACCACCACCCCACCACCCCAGCTACCCCTACCACCACCACCCAAAACATTAGCTCCACCCCACTTACCCCCACCACCACCCCAACCACCACACCAAGCAGTACCACCACCTCACCTACCCCCACCACCCCCACCCCCAACACCGACACCAACACCACCACCACTGAAACTATATCCTCCTCTCCTACCCTCACCACCACCATCATTACTACCCCTACTACCGATACCACCACCATCACCATTATTACCTACACCACTACTAGTACCACCACCCTTCCTACCCTCACCACCCCAACCACCACCCCAATCACCCCAAGCACTACCTCCACCCCTCTTACCCCCATCATCACCACCACCACTACCACCCCAAGCAGCACCACCACCTCACTTACCCCCACCACCCCCACAATTCCCACCAGCCCCACCACCCCGACTCCCACCACGACAACTCCCGACACCACCACTATTCTTACTACCGACAAGACCGATCATTACCCCGCCCTCACCACCACCACCACCACCACCCCCACCACCACCACCACCACCCCCGCCAGCACCACCACCTCTACAACAATCCTTTCACGTGCGGCTCCTGCGTGCTATGATTCATCGCTGGCCGAGAGCCAGGCAAGGGAGCCCCCGGGATCCGGCCCCGCCTTTCCCGCCCCCGCCCCGGGCGCTTCCACCACCCGGCACCGGCAGCCGGCACCGCCCGTGCCCGACATTTCGGCTCAGGCTGCTGCTACTCCTGTTGTGCCGAGTTCTGAGGCAATCCCAGCAGAAGCCGCCAGCTTCCAGCCGACCGATCGCCGAGGCAGCGTGAACAGTAGCAGCAGCAGCAGTAGCAGTACCAGCAGCTGCACCAGCAGCACCAGCAGCAGCAGTCAAAGTGCGCAGCCGCAGCAGCAGCAACAGCAGCAAGGCATCCTGGGAGGAAGGCCACCTCCCACCCCCAGCACTACCTCCCGTACCCGGACCCAGAAGGAGTCACAAGCAGACTGCAGCCGGCCCGACCCCGACACTGACCGGCACTCCTCCCCCGGCGGCACCTCTAGTGGATTACCGGCGAACCCCCACTCGCATGCCATGGAGGACCAGAGAAGGCGGCGCGCCGACTCACCGCCACTCCTCCCCTCCGCCGGTAGTACCCACCACCACCACCAGGAGGAGGAGGAGCAGGAGGAGGAGGAGGCCAGTTCAGTTCAGACACAGACCACTGGAGCCGTGAGCGGAGAAACACTGACGACTCTCGTGGAAGGCTGGAGTACTAGAACTGAAACACTGGAGGACGAGGGACATACTGGAGAAGGGAACGCGGTCCTAGAAAAGCCTGGAGCCGGACTGAGGGATTTAGACACTACACCCGGAGAGGACTTTCTTCTGGCCGCAGGATTCCCCGACATGGACCCTCCGAAGATTGGCTTCTCCGCATCAGCTGACACACAGCAAGGTAGGTGTATCCGGCCTTCACAGGCAATGTTGTTAGTTTGTTTGTCTTTAGTCAATTATACACAAACCGGCACAGGCCGGAATAGTTCCCGCTATGGACACTAGGGGGCGCCAGCGGACACAACCAGCAATGCTTGATATTATTGTGTGGTTAAGCCAGTCACAGCAAATGCATCTTATCAGTGATACTACTTACTGTGCGCAATATCTACGTCAATCCATTTGCGTTGCTTACTCTATTTAAAGTACATTGCCTTGGTATGATAATCTTTAACATAAAAAAAAGACTAGAAAAGTACACACCCCAAAGCTTGTTCCTGAATCGATGTAGGTCACGTTAAACTTGTCGCCGGCTGCGAGCCCGGTACTTGCTATGGGAATTGTGTTTACAGAGTGACATCCTAGAACAATGAAAACACACAGCACTTCCGGTGTTTCAGTCACGTGATGACTTGTGTTGTCATGTCTTGTCTCTTCATACCACCTGTTACCAAATGGGATGGCCGAATGAGTTGAGCGTCCATCTCCCGTTTTGTTAGATCGTGGGGTTCGTACCCATGTGCTCAAAACCCTCGTGGAATCAAACCAATCACTTCAAAAATGTATACTTTTTGCTTCCTAGTCAGGCGCTCGGCATTATTAAGATAGGGCAAGGACTGGTTGGCTCAGTGTCAGGATAATGTGACTGAATGGGATATCAAGTCATGGTGCTGGTGGCCCAGTCTCCCAGTGGGCCAGCACTATAAAGTCACAATGAGTGCACACTGTCACAAGTTGGTACCTGTCCGGACATGACCTTAGATGTTGCAAGGACGTAAAACTCCAACAACCAACGATCATATCACATGTGGTCATAATAAGGTGACATGGCACCATGTATGTTCAGAGCACAAACCCACTCAGATACACAAGTGTGTTTGTTGTTTTACAACAGTATACACGTGTGATGACTGTATAGGTACACATATATACGTGGAAATAAGTATATTTGTTTATTGGAGATTTTACATCATGGCAACATCTAAGGTCATATTATGATGGGTACCGACTTGTGATAGTGCGCACTCATGGTGACTTTATAGTGCTGCCCCACTGGGAAACCAGGTCACCAGCACCATGAACCAACTTACCACTCAGTCTTATTATCCTGATTCTGAGCTAACCAGTCCTTATCCTCTCCTAGTAATGTCAAGCACCAGGTTAGGTAGCAACAATTATCAATTTTGTAAGTCATTCATTTGATTCGACCGGAAATCGAACTCCTGACCTTGCGCACGGGAAGCTTACGCTCTACCGAATCAGCCACCACGTCCGGTTGTATATTTTATATTACAGGCGCACAGATGTATACATTTATATGTGTATATGTGTAACACCAGCATATATATCCATATACCATATATGTCCCAAGAGAAGTATGCTACCCAATAGAAGCACATCCCCCATTTCAAGATTAAAAGCACGCACACATTTAGGATCATATTCAGACTGAATGCACATAAAATAAGACAAACCCACTTTATTTCAGAGGCGCGACAAAAACAAATCCATGAAATTCTTTAACTTTGAATAGATATGCATCCATGTGTCTGCACTCGGGTAGAGCGCATCTATTGGGACATATACGGTATAACATTTATATGTTTGAGTGAGTAATTAGCCAATCCATGGTACTTTCCGTCAGACTTATTGAGTGCATCTTCCTTCCCTGATATTAAATTGATTCTTCAGGCCATAAAATATCCACCACTGATTTCATAGCCAAACCCGAATTACTCTGCCTAAGTGGTACTGCGGGATGGATAAAGGTTGAAGAAGGTTTGTTTGTTTGTTTGTTGTTGTTTTACGTCCTAGCAACATCTAAGGTCATATCAGGACGGGGTTGAAGAAGGTTGCACCAGTGTATGAGAATATACATTTCAAATGAAACCCAGCCTATTTACCTTTGCAAAGAATTCCCTGGCTTTCACCTACTAATTGATTATATTACGTACTTAGTATTGGACGCAATAGCCATTAAGCAGGTGTTGGCCTTTTATTGCTGAATAATGCCACATTGTCCTAAACCTTTCCAACAACAAATGTTACTGCTAACCGCTGGGGGGGGGGGGGATGGATCCGCAAATTGGTCAAATTTTCTCACACAAAATAAAGAAATATTTCTTTTCATTGTACCACTTTCAAGTGAAATTATGACACACCATGTGAGTATGATTCGTATCCCACTGAACTTCTATTAATTTCACCAAAAAACTGCTACAAATTTACTCATAAAATCTACAAATATTCATTTGACTGTACCACTTTCAATTGAAATTATGACACAATTCGGCTGATGTTCACAAGAACCGATTATTTTGCAATTCTTTGCACATATATGTACAACCTGATGACAGCTCCGTGACCTAGTGATCCAGATTATTATGCCCGGTTGCGACCAACCTGACTAAGCAGTGCGGGCCAACACAAGGGGATGATTGAAACCAATGAATTATAAAATTGATATTGTTGCCTCCTAGCCTGGCGCTCGGCATAATTAGGATCGGGCAAGGACTGGTTAACTCAGTGTCAGGATAATGTAACTGAGTGAGATATCAGGTCATGGTGCCAGCAGCCTGATTTCCCAGTGGGGCAGCACTATAAAGTTACCACGAGTCTGCACTGTCACAAGTCGGTACCCGTCCTGATATGACCTTAGATGTTGCCAGGATGTAAACCTCCAACAACCAACCAACCAGAACAAATATGCAAGAAGGAATAGCAATACAACGTATATGTTCTGAGTTCCGCTGGTTCCTCAGGAAGGGGTTGTCACACTATGACGTATGGCCTTAGCTTTGCCGACATATGCGAATTTTGACCAACACGTCGGCATACGGCGTCATATGTTACATATAGGTTGGGCATAGGTCGAGTATGCTCGGCATAAGTCGGTGTAGGTCACCATATCTCGACCTATTTTTATTTTCAAATTATTTCGACACGTTGCACACATGCCACCGCCATACGTCGTAGTGTGACAGGGCCTTATGGCCCAGCATGCCGGGTCGCAGCTACAGCTTACACGCCGGAAGTTCTGGTCCGCTTCCTGGTCCTATCCTTAACTATGTCCTATACCTTTAAGTTAAAGCTGCATAGTCCAATGAAATATCAAATTTGCAAAACGAAACCAATTATCTATAATTGATTTTACATATCTAACTTAGATACTGATGCACTTATTAAGCATTTGTTTCTGCGTAGAAGGCAATACTAAGTCAATTTAACATGACTTGTTTCTGCAGAAGTCTATGGTGTCAGAGTTTTGGCAAGCTTGCCAAAACTAATTTTCCATGTTTGCACTCAATGTATCTCAAAAGTTTACCATTTAAAATAAAAGTAACTTTGAACTAATGTAAAGTAGATACTAATGATCGATCACATATATTTATCTCAGAAAAAATACAGAAATTCAAAACCATCGGACTCTGCAACTTCAAAGTTGCATTGTCCAAAAGAAGCAGCAAATGGTTTTAACCAAAAGACTAATCTGCATAGATGAAATGCGACCACTCTGACGGCTGGAAGACCAGTGCCCCGGCACTGACAAAATATATATTCAGATGAATAAAAATATTTACCAAAAAAAAAAAAAAAATCTAGATTTGATCTAACACATTAAAGCTGCATAGTCCGATGGAACATCCAATTTTCGAAACCAAACAAATTATCTAGAATGAATTCTACATATCTAGCTTAGATATTAAGCATTTGTTGCCAAATAGAAGGAAACGTTAAGTCAATTTAATAGACCCTGTTACTGGAGAAGCCGATGGTGTCAGAGCTTTGGTACGCTTGCCAAAACTAATTTTACATGCTTGTGCTTCAAATATCTCAAAACGTAACCATTTATAATAACAGTTACTTCAAATTAAAGGAAGGTATATCATTACAATCAAATTAATATATTTATCTTAGAAAAATTTCAGAAACTCAAAACCAACTTTAAGCATTTGTTGTATGGAAGTGAACACTAAGTTAATTTAATATAGCCTGTTACTGCCGAGGCCTATGGTCTCGGAGTTTTAATATGCATGCCAAAATGTAACATGTTTGCACATCAAATATCTCCAATGTTAGCAAATAAAAATAAAACTTACTTCAATCTAAAGTAAGATAGATTATAACCATCGCCCCAATATATATATATCTAAAAAAGATGACATCGGACTATATACAACTTCAAACTTATCATGCACCTATGACCATCGTCAAACTAACATTCTAAGTGGGATATAGGGGCCATGGTTCCTGCGGATCGATATCCTCTGTTAGGCAACGCTGTACAGCCGCCATCAGCATGCACTGTCACAAGTTTGTACACATCCTGATATGACCTCTTATGTTGCTAGGATGCAAAACCCCAACCAACCAAACAACCAGCATACAACTTTTCATTGCAAAGGTCACAGTGGCATAGACTGAATACTACTGTGTATGCTATTATATATATATATATATATATATATATATATATATATATATACACACACTCCATACATGGCATATATATATATATATATATATATATATATATATATAATAAGAAAAAAATCCTCCAGTGCGACTGACACTAGTCTACATCCGGTGGAGGCGAGGAGGCCGCAGGTGCTGCCACTGGTACAGTGTTCAGTCTTATGTAGCAGTCACACTACGACGACAATGGGAGGACGACAGCCCGGCGGCTGGAATTTTGAGAAATCACGACGACATATGCAAATTCGGGCTAAGTTGGACGACAATCGGACGACAAACGGACGACAAACGGGACGACAGCGGGACGACAGTGTCTGTGTCTGTGTGTGTGTGACTGTGTCTCTGTGTGTGTGTCTGTGTCTGTGTGTGTCTGTGTCTGTGTGTGTCTCTGTGTCTGTGTGTGTGTCTGTGTGTGTGTCTGTGTCTCTGTGTGTTTGTCTGTGTGTGTGTCTGTGTCTCTGTGTGTGTCTGTGTCTCTGTGTGTGTCTGTGACTCTGTGTCTCTGTGTGTCTCTATGTGTGTGTGTGTCTCTGTGTCTGTGTATGTGTGTATCTGTGTCTGTGTGTGTGTCTCTGTGTCTGTGTGTGTATGTGTGTGTATCTGTGTCTGTGTGTGTCTCTTTGTGTCTGTGTGTGTGTGTCTCTGTATGTGTCTCTGTGTCTGTGTGTGTGTCTCTGTGTTGTGTCTCTCTGTCTCTGTGTGTGTCTGTGTCTTTGTGTGTGTCTGTGTGTGTCTGTGTGTGTGTCTGTGTGTGTCTCTGTGTGTGTGTCTCTGTGTGTGTCTCTGTTGTGTCTCTGTGTGTGCGATAAACCACACACACTCACACTCACTCACACTCACATTCACACTCACATTCACACTCACACTCACTATCACACTCACTATCACACTCACTATCACACTCACACTCACACTCACTATCACACTCACTATCACACTCACTATCACACTCACACTTCACGATCACACTCACACTCACTATCACACTCACACTCACTATTACACTCACTATCACACTCACTATCACACTCACACTCACTATCACACTCACTATCACACTCACTATCACACTCACAATCACTATCACACTCACACTCACTATCACACTCACTATCACACTCACACTTCACGATCACACTCACACTCACACTTCACGATCACACTCACTATCACACTCACACTCACTATTACACTCACACTCACACTCACACTCTCACTCTCACTCACAGCCACATCCACACCCACACTCAGCCTCACACCCACACCCACACCCACACTCACACTCACTCTGTGTGTGTGTCTCTGTGTCTTGGTGTCTCTGTTGCAGAGACACACACACAGAAACACAGACACACACACAGAGACACATACACAGACACAGAGACACAGACACACACATAGAGACACACACAGAGACACACAGAGACACAGACACACAGAGACACAGACACACACAGAGACACAGACACACACAAAGACACAGACACACACACAGAGACACAGACACACACAGACACACACACAGACACACACACAGACACACACAGACACAGACACACACAGACACACACACAGACACACACAGACACACACACAGACACACACACAGACACAGACACACACAGACACAGACACACACACAGACACACACACAGAAACACAGAGACACACACACAGTCACAGAGATACACACACACAGAGACACAGACACACACACAGACACACACACACAGACACATACATAGACACACATAGACACACATAGACACAGACACACACATAGACACAGACACAGAGACACACAGAGACACATACATGGAGAGAGAAGCAACTACAGCTTAACGACAAGACGACAGTGCCGCGACAGTGCCGCGACAGTGCGACAGTGCCGTGACAGTGCCGCGACAGTGCCGCGACAGTGCCGCGACAGTGCCGCGACAGTGCCGCGACAGTGCCGCAAAATCAGCTGTCGTCGGCTGTCGTAGAAGTTTTTCAACATGTCCAAAATCCCCACGACAACCCGGCGACAGTCGAGAAAGAGTGGAGAAACTGGAGGTGTCGCGGAGGTGTCGCGGCGGCACCTGCGCGGCACCTGCGCGACACCTGCGCGACAATCAGCGACAAGCGGAAGTGGGTGTCGCAGGGCTGTCGCCGCTGCTTGTCGTCGTAGTGTGACTGCTACATGACAGATTATAGCAATACTAATAATTCCCTTGCGTATCTTGATACTTGCATAATGCGTTATACATCACACACACATATATAAATATAATACTTTTTAATAGCATATACTGTAATATTCAATATATATATATATATATAATAACACATATTCAGATGTTTTTTAAATGCTTCCGCGCGAGTGCCCAGTCCCTCCCCATGCAGGGGGGGGGGGCGAGTGCATGCTGGTATCAGCCCCCCCCCCCCCCCCCCCCAACCCCCCAACCCCCCCACCCCCCAACCCCCCAACCCGAGCCGGAGGGGGGGGGGCACTATGTACAGAGCGTATTACACGTGATAAAGGGTTTATCACTATCCATAATAGCATATACTGTTGTATTCAGTCTATGCAATGCATGTAGTGTATATACGCATTGCGCAACAACATGCCCGTTATAGCTTTGATGCAGAGCTCAGTTGACCTTATTATCGCCGACCTTGACCCATACACACATACGCCTGGTTAAGTAGGCCTTCCCTATCAAACTATCACCAGGATGTGGTCCGCTTGCCCCATAAAATGTTATAGAAGTAAATAAACAATTAGCGTACAGTTGGCAACCACACCGAAGCATTCCTTAAACAACCCAGTGGTATAGATCGTTGAAAGATTTCTCTGGAGCAGTACAGCAGAGAAACCTGTGTGTTGATACCTTATTTATGTAATGGTGTGTTCTGTGCTGATCTTTACCGAGGTTATATATCCCCATACTCATATATGACTGTATATATACGCACAATTATATATATATATATATATATATGTTTCTATACATATTTATATACATGTATATGTATACTCATGTATGCATTCTCATTATTAAATTCATAAATATTTGGATAAATATGGATGAGCATATATGTGCTCATGTACATGTACTCATGCATATACATATATATACACATACATCACTCTCCTGAAAACTGGCCAGAAGTGTCACAAGGAGAGTTAAAATCTAATATTAGAATTTTTAACATATTTTGGTTGCAAATGAAAGCTGGAAATCTCCCCATTACATCTATGTAAAATATAAATTGATGAGATAAAAAATAAAGGTGTAGTCCATGAATAAGCTATGTCTTATGGCAGTATAGCATGTGTTGCTGAGATGTAACACATGTTTAGGACACCACAGTCTGCTCAATAAAAATCTAAGCAGAATTAAATAATTTCATACTTAGAAGGATATTTATCATGGACTAATATACAGAAATATGTAGTGCTTATATTGATAATTTTTTAAATTCCCAGCCATGCTTTATTCACTGAATAATTAGTGTGCAATATTTATGTGGCATCCAGACACCACCGGTTACACGTGTGACGGAAATTTGTAATGTTATTTCTGAAGACATCAATTTAAATTCTTTTTAAATTTAAGCATGCATACATGTTAATAAATACTTCCTTTTTGATTTGGGAACTGTTTTGTTTGATATATCAATGCAATACAAGATGTTAATAAGGATTCAACCACGTCTCTTATGTCATGTTACAAATGGCTTGACTGTAAAATGGGGTTTTTTGGTTCATAACTAAAAAGACCAAAGTTGCACACAGTTTATTTCATTTCCCTTATTTCTTTCATCAAATCTGAACATGAATATCAAAAGTATAAGGAAAAGAATAAGTAGGAATTTCTTTTATTAATGTTTTAAAATCCCATCCGATGCTGACCAGTTTTCAGGAGCCAAAGCTTGGTTAAACCAATGATCGGTTAATTCAAACAAATTTCTAGGGTCCCTTCAAGTTTGGTTTAATGGGGTTATACTATATTATATACATGAGTTTGCATACACTTGTTTGCTTACTTATGTATACATATATACTCATGTATATATATTTTCATGTACATATACATATATAAATAATTATGTACATTCACTAAGCCACAAGGGACTTGGTCTAGGAACTGAAAGGCCGTTGAGATGAGGCATAATAGTTGCGATGAGATGGAATATTGTCTGTGATAGTACCCGTCTTCAGTAACCTCTGTGATCGGCGAACCCCTGCCAACCGTAGACACAATTGTCTTTGTCCCTCCAATGAAAAACAACCTACTATGTCAAGCCACTGAATGCAGAGGTGTTCATTGAAGACATTGAGTGTAGTATTATATAATTATAATACACTTTCTGTTATTATAGCCGATTTTGGAGATTGTGGGATTCGAACCCACGGGTTCGAACCCTGGTGGAGTCAAACCAATGACTTAAAAAATATACTTGTCGCTTCATAGTCATACACTCAGCATTATTAGGATAGGGCCACGACTGGTTGGCTCAGTGTCAGATTAATGTGACTGAGTGGGATAAAAGGTCATGGTGCTGGGGGCCTGGTCTCCCAGTTGGGCAGCACTATAAAATCACCATGCTCACGCACTGTCACAAGTCAGTACCCATCATGATATGACCTTAGATGTTGCCAGGACGTATAACTCCAACAACCAACTAACTGTTATTATATATACATAAACCATGTGTTGTGAATTTGTTTTTCTCTTTTTATCTTCCAGTACACAAGCGTAAATTTGAAGGCGAGCAAACTGCAACGGGTGAATTTGCAAACAAACGACGAACCAGATCGTCATCCCCTGAATCCTTTGGGGAAAGCCAGGTGGAATGGCTTCATGCTGCCGACCATGCTGTCAGTGGCGATGGTCACCAAGCCAGCAGGAGCAGCAGCACTGTCACATGCAGTTCAGATTTCAAAGAGACCGGCCAAGAAGAGCTGATGGAACGTCTGTCAGAGAACCTCGAAGGTAGAAGAAGCCAGTGGTTCTCAAGTCATAGTCTTGACGGAACCTTCGACGAAGAGGCTAATCAAGAGCATGAGACTCGCAGACACCCTTCGGGGATGACCACTGAGGTGGTTAAGAGGTCGGTGGTGACAGACGGTGGCACTGTCAGCCACATTGTGACGCATGCCCAATATAGGTCAGAGTCGGCGGATTCAGCGACGCAACCGAGATGGGACCGAGAATACTTCCCCAGTTATCCACCAAGTGGCGCCACCGAGCAACATCCTCCGCGCCAACTAGCCGGAGTTACAGAGCCCATCGTTTACCGCGATGCCTACGTTAGGGAGGTTCACCCGGAGACGATATACGCGCCGACATGGTCGGAGAGGGCGTACACTGTCCGCTACCAGGGTACGCAGGGTGGAAGTGAACAAGAAGCGGAAGTAGAAGAGCAGGCAGAGGAAGAGGAGGAGGAAGACGACGAAATAGAATGCATCACCGTGAAACGACATGTTGTTTCTGGGTTTGATTCTTCACTTGCATTTGAAAGCATGCGTGGGGATGCATCACCTAAGCTTTCGACTGCAGATGCCGGAGTGCACTCCGAGAGCAGGCGGTTAAGTGAGGAGATTTATGTTGGGCAGTCTGTCGAGAGCTTCAGCACAGACATGTACCTGCCAGAATATGCTAATGAGCGGATGGGCGACAATGTGAACATATGGGGATCATCAACGGTTCCAGTTCAAGCGCAGCAGCCATTAGCAATCAGAAGCAAAACACAAACCCTGCAAGCAGGGTCTGCCTTGCTTGGACCGACGACGGAGAGTTATGTAATGCTTAATCCTGATGCTTCCTTTTCCTCACGCAGTAAAACCACTGTGATATCTTCTTCGCTAACGAGTGCTGATGATGCCGCTTCCCCATCCTCTGCACAACCAAACCAAGATGCTGTGATAGTCAGACTGACGCGCACTAATGATGCCGATAATGCTTCAACCTTTGCTTCCGCAATGCGCTATAGCCAAGCATGGGATGCACATGCTATTGAAGAGACGTCACCTGATGCCACACAAAAACAATCTCCTGCTTTTCTTTCTCACGATGAAGCAGTCTCAAGTGAATCATCCACGAGTGGATTTGCTCAGGAGCTGCTTCGGTCCGCGATTGATCAAGCTAGTCAAGGATCAATGCAGCATTCAGAAGGTAACTGGATATCTGAGGCTGAGCACCCTGACTATATTAGAACGGTGGCTGATGCTGAGTCACCCACAATGTTCCTGGTAGAAGAGTTTGACAGTCACATGACAAATGCCGTCCACAGTAGAGTAATAGACACTGTTGATGCAAACCCTACACTTGACTCCGAAACTTGTCAGCCAATGATAATAACAACACGAGGTGAAAAGAACGCTGAGGATAGATCATACTTGTCAGAGGAAGAGGGGTATGAAATGATTGAATGTGATATCCAGCCTCCTTCTAATTCACAAATAACTTCCATCCAAACTACGTCCAGGACATACTATGAACAAGATCGGATTCATGAAGAGTTCGGTTCACAGAGCATTCTGCCTCAGCAGACTAGTGAATGTGACACTGCAGATCCAAATGTGATGTCTGACATGGGCATTGTCCCACTAACCACGCAAGAACAAACAAGTGATGAGACGGTCAGTGAGATGCGAGAAATATCTATGCACTGGTCACCATGTGATGAGACAGAGGAAGATGGGACGGAACCTAATTCGGAGTCAGAATCAGTTTTGGCAGAAGAACTTCAACCGATGCTTGAATCATTCCAAATTGTGGAACGACCCGCCACTGAATCAACTGAGTTCAAAATAGGTGCAGATCGTCATGAGGATATCCCAGTAATCTTAGAAAGTTCCTTCAAATTACCTGATGAGGATACTACAGTCCTTGCAAGGAAGACACCATCCCCCACAGTTGAAATGGTGGGGGGAGACGCTGAATCTCAGTCATGTGACAGAATGTCAAATATGTTGGAAAAGTCAACCTGGGGTTATGATGACATGTCGCAGCAGGATAAGGAACCTGGAGCAAGGTCAGTGGATGACATTGTGGTTCCCGCTGACACGGATATGCATTCCGGGCCAGACAAGTTTATTGAGTCGACAAAAGGCTTTCGGGAAGAGCAATTTTCAGCTGCATATCCAAACCGAGATTCTGACTTCGCTAATATAGACTTTGCTAATGGCTTGCATGAAAACACCACCAGCATGTTAACAGAAACGCTTCACATCGCAACTGAGGACTACAAGGAGGTCTGGAGACTGGAGCAAGATGCTCCAACGTTGCAGACAGCTGGAGTTGTACAATATATTCAACAATATGAATTAGGCGAGCCAATGTCACCCGAGACAGTTGAGGCACCTGATGACGATGTAGAAGAAACCAAAACATTGCTCGGAGGTGGACCTAGCGAAATTGATGACTTGCAAGTGGTATCATTAATCGCTGATACAGATCAAATCTGTGCTTCAAATGAAGATCCTGCAATGTCGACTGAATCGCTTCAAGGTTATGCTGATGAATACAGGGACACATGGGCCCTGACGCAATATGTAACTCAACGACAAGAAGAAAGTGGGAGAGAAGGACAATCACAGCAACCTGGTCAACAAGAGTCGTGTGAGAAGCTTGATGCATCTAATTTGTCAGTATTACAAGCTCATCAAGGCATTGAGGAGCTATCAAATCAACTGGAAACTGTCGACACAAAGCAGAGGGAACAACTAAATGTAATACCTGAGAAGTACTTAGGTGAAACTGATCGAGCTGAGTCCAGCAAAGAATTGGAAATTCTTCAGGCATATGCTACAGATTACGAAGAGGCATGGCTATTAAGCCAATATGCCAAGCAACCTCAAGAAACAGATGGCATGGAATACAGGATGTTTCATTACAAATCGAAGAAGCCAGTTTCTGAGATGGACACAACTGCGATAGTTTTCTCGGAAACACACTTAGACAATGGTGATGCCGAAAAGCAAGAACCTGCCGGCTGTGAGGTCTCATCCACTAGCACGATGGAAGCTACTGACACCCCAACTGAAGTAGCCGAAGAATTCTCAGCAACAAGACAAGATCATGTACTGCATGAAAGCGCAGATAACCTTGAGACATTAATGAATCAGCAGGCTGGAACTGATAATCGAATGGTTAAGCTGGAATTCACACTCGATAGAAAAGAAGAGGAATTATCAGCTGAGAAAACTACAGATAAGCAAGACTTTGAAATAGAGGGAGAAGAAAAAGAAGAGGAAGAGGAAGAAGAAAAAGAAGAAAAAGAAGAAAACGGGGAAGAAAAACAATCACAAGTTTTAGAAGATGACGTTGTAAGACAACACATTGACAGACTTGAAGCTAAAGTAAAATCCTTAGATGAAGCCCTAGAATCCTTATGTGCATCTACAGATGAAGAAAAGGAACCTTGGGAACTTCAAGCAAGCAACAGTAGGCCACAACTAGAAGATATCGAACATAGAACAGTAGAAGAAGATGTACTAGAAACACCTCAAGCAATATCAGAAGCCCTACACTTAGATTCCACGCCTTTTCATGATTTGACAGAGGAGTCTAGAACTGCTGTAGACGAAGAACAAATTGCAAAGACACATGTCCATTTAGATTCAATGAGATTGGATGCAGTCCATGATGCACTTAATTCACTTCTATCTGACACGGGCATCAACTTAGCTATTCCAATGGAAGCCAGTAAGGATAAAGTAGACCGATTGACAACAAGTGAACAATTCTCTGTATCTGAGTTAACTGAAACTTCTCATCTAATTGACGAAAGGCCAGAAGACAAAGCATCCGAACAAACTTCAGGCTCTGTTGAGTTTGAATTTCAAGTAGATCATCTAGTGGAAGATGATCAGCACATGTTAAGTAGAGAAGCAAGTGATGCATCAGATGAGTGGGTTCTAGTTCAGACGGAGGAAAATACACATGTTGGGGAAGTTTTAATTGCGCAAACCTCAGACGCAAATGAGGATGTTGTCATCAGCCATGATTCAACTCCTTCAGGCACAATGAGTATCCCTGACACAGCAGTGAGTAAGATGTCTGGGACAGAATCTGAAATTGTAGAGATAACATCGCACCTCTTCCCTGAAAGCAGGGAAGTTACTAAGCAAGATGGTTCGGGCTCAGTACCGTCAGAACAGCTTAGCAAGCATCAGGGATCGGCAGAAAGGGAACACATGTTAGAGTCCGAACCAGCTCATCCAATTGTGACAACTGACGTTCCAGGAACAAGTAAATTAAAACCTGAGCCAGCAAAGGACACGAGAGAAAAAACTAAGAAAAAAAGAAAACGAAAAAGAAAAACGGGGAAAAAGCAAACAGGAACCCAAACAGGAAAGTTAGAGGGCTCTCCTGTAGACTCAACTAAACATGAGCCTGCGGTAAATAAAGAAACAGCCACACAAATGGCAAGTGAGTGGGTTGTGATTGAGCCATTTAAGGTGGAGGTTGAAACTGAAGATGTAGAGCCTTGTTCCACAGATGAAAACGAGGAACTCCAGCATCAAATTGCAAAAAGTATCAAAGCAGAGATCTGTTATTCACATAAAATGACTGTGGAAACACAACAAAAGCCTTCACAACAAGATGTCGGTTGCACTAATACTCCAAGATTAACAGGAAATGAATTTGACTACATGGAGACATCAAGTAGTGGCCAGGATGAAGAACCCAGTGCGAACAGCACAGCAATTCAGGATATCAATGAAATGGCTGAAGAGATGTCCAAAGACCTTGTCATGGAATCAATGGTTACGGTATCACATCAACCACATGAGCAGAATACAAATGAGGACACTTCATTGATACAAGCGGATGACACACTAACTATTCCTATCAAAGACACATTTATAATCTGCCATAGCACAAACGAATACCAGGATGAAGGAATAGATGTAGACATTCCTGTTAACAGACAAGGTAATATTGATAAAGCAATGACGAAAGCAACAGACAGTCAGTCTGATTACTGCATTGAGGCACAAAATAGAACGTTGCATGAAAAAGATGAAGTGAACGTAGAACATGTGGTGGAAGTTGAAAGCTATGACAAAGGAACTCCTCCTCCAGATATTGAAACTGCTGTGAAGGAAGCTGGGGAAATATTTGACATCATTAGAATTCAGAAAATGAAGGACGCAAGCAAACTAGAATCTCAACTCAAGAAGTCTTTAAGTTTTGAAAAAGGAGTTCAGGCAAATGGCGTCTCGAACCAAATACCAGAACAATCAGAAATGTCTCAATTCAAAGGATCGAAGAGAAAAGATTCACTGAAGTGCTTTATTGACAGTGGATCGGACACTGAACAGAGTCAACTTAGTGAAGCTATTGAAATACCTCAGAACATCAAAATGAAAGATGATACAGGAACACCGCTTTTCACAACAAATAAAGAAGCACCGTTCTCAACAACCGAGGATGATAATGTTCAACAAGAACAATTAGAAACAGCTTCATTTCCTGAATCCTATGAATACGCAACACTTTCAAATGTAAAAGAAAACAATGAAACACCTGAAAGCGACATATTTGTTCAACAGAAAGATGAGACTACTGCCACTGAAATTGAATCCAGAAGTGATGACACTGGCCATGCAGATATGGATACGGAAACCATACTTGTTACAGATCCAACACAAGAACAGCAGCCACACAAATTAATTAAAGACCTATCATCTATTGAGATCTTGCAAAATGATGAGACAACTCAAGAAACACTTGACACTATAGAAAAAGAGCCATTTTCAGAAAAGTTGCACCAAGTAGATGGAGGCAAATATGAACACGATATTTACCAGACTTTATCTGAAGGCACAACTGACATTGCACAAAATGTTGTAGAGCTCACTAATATTATTAGCATCTTGGAAACACAAAAGGAGTATGCAACAGCAGTCGAACCTAGCACTGAACAGGCAGAGGAACTGGACCCAGACATGGTACAAGCCATTCCCTATGAGCATGTGACTGCCGAGAAGGAAATCGCTCTCAAGTTATCAACAATTGATATAAATCAGACGGCTGCAGATGAGACAACTTTGGATACGCAGCTAAAGGCTACAGCTACAGAAGGGCTGGCCGTAACAGTCATCAAGGAGACAAGAACAACCATGGTGAATTTCTTCACTGGTGAAAATACATTCACCGATGCTTCTGTGACTGATAGTATAGATTGGCAGAAATATGTGCAAGAATCTAAAGAGTTACAAAGAGCGAACAGACAGTTTGCACTGCATGGGCGACAGGTTGATTCCAGTGACATTAATGTAGAGAGCAAGCAGGCTGATGCAGAGAGCAAACATAGTGCTGTGCAAGATGAGGAGCCAGTAACATTGCCAGAGAAAGTGTCCAATGAGTTAGAATCCTTGAAATGTGTGGCTGAAGTTGATGAACCAAGAATGAGGAAAAAAGACACGCAGGATAGTGGAGGGTACCTAGTGGAGACTACAAACAGAGTGGATATAGGCGAGGTAAATGTCGAAGTTGAACCTGAAGTACAGATGAGTGCTTTGGAAGAAATGGTTACTGCTGCTCAGCATGATCCAGAACACTGTGTTCCAACCCATGAGAATGAAATTATCCTGGTTACAAATCTGTCAACAGAAACTGAGGTTCTGAATATATCAGGACAAGACTATCCTGAGGAGTTCATTAGCAAGCTTACAAGAACTGGCAGTCCACACGGGGATGAGCAGCAGAGAAAGACATTTGCAGAAACCAGCAGAGAAACCGGGGAAAGCCATTTTTTGGAGAATGAGGAAGAACCTGTGATAATTGAGAATGTACTTTTGACAGAATTAAGTACAGAACAGGGCGGGACTGCAATCTCTGAGCAGCACAGGATGCAAGATATTGCTCCAGAAATTATAGATGGAGGACTTCATGGAACAAAGCTAGACATGGCAACTGAGATCGTCGAGGAAGAGGCTTTATCAGGGTTAGGTGATGAACAGCTTGAAGGAACATTTGTTGAATTAAAATCCAATATTAAATTCGGAGGTTTTGAAATGAAACAGCCCTCACAAGAGATTACATCCAAAAAAGCTGTAGCCAATGAAGATTCGCAGAAGGAAATAATGTCCCCTGAGGACACTGTTGTCTTAGCACAACATCGACTGAAGAAGACAGTAGTTTCTACAGAAATTCAGGAAGATATTGGTTCGTCAGTACAAGAAGATTCATTTGTGGATGTAGTCCTTCGTGATGTGATGGTCTTTGAAAACGAGCAGCCTGATCACAACCCTGCATGGGATATCAAAGAGGAGCCTGACACTAAAGAAGTTACTATTGTGACAGATATAACAGCATATATCGTTGAGAAAAAGCTTGAACCAACTTTAGAAGATCAGTTGATTGAAAGTCTATCACATATTAAACCAATGGCAACCCTAGCAGATGAGCTAGTACCGTCAAAAGAGATCACACCTGAAGTTGTCATCAAAGAGGAGAAAGATGTGCAACAAAGTCACTTTATCACAAGTTCCACAATGGTACTGTCCAAAGTAAGGAAGATAGGATCAGAAGAAAATCTTCAGTCTGAGGAAGACCCAAGTGAAGTTTCAGTAGATGATGACAAAACATATAATTTCCAGAAGCAGGTTCATGTGGGAGATGAGAAAATATGCAGTGATAAAATGTCAGATGAGGAGTTGGATATTACAAGAACAATAAGCTATGCAGCTGTGGCTAGAGGTGAGGCAAATAACGAAGTTCACAGCATGGACTTTCCCAGTGCAGAGCTTACAGTGCAAAGTGTCACAGATCAAGTACCTGCTAATATTGAACTGACTTTGCAAAAAGACACAGAAGACCAACAGAAGGAAGATCAAGAAGTGCAACATGATCAATTTGTCTCTAATGTTTCCCTATTCACGACCGAATCTATTAAGGAATCAACATTTGCTGATGAAAGTCATTTGAATGATGACCCAACAGATGCTATGTCAGATAATCATTCAAAACTGACGGAAATAGAAATGATGCATGAGGACATTTCCAAACTGACATTAACCTCTGAGCATACACCTACTGAGAAGGTGGTAGTCATAAAAGAAGATCAATCAGAGGCCTCAAAACAAGTTCTAGAAAAACAAGATCAAATTGACTCTCATGAACATGAAGTGGCATTTTTGGATGTTGTCTTAAGTGAGCTGATTGTATCTGAAAAGGAGCAGTCTGAGGACGTTCCTATGCACAATGAGGGGGCAAGTGTGGAGACAAAGGAAATTACTGTTGTGACAGACGTGACTGAATACATCACTGAGAAAGAGGAGACACTGACATTGGAAGATCAGCTGATCGAAGATATGTCACAAGAACCACTGGAACTCAGTGTAATCAGATCAACAACACCAGAAGAGACCGCCAAGCCTGGTCATCTGACAAGGGAATCGTTTGAAGAAATCACTATCGGATTTGTTGATGATATTGAATCAGCTCAGGGTGTTCCAATAATTGACAGTGTAAACTTGGAGATTGAACACCATGTCTCAGAAACGATCAAAGACGAGAAAGATGTGTGGCAAGAGCCATCAGCCCCAAGTCCCACAACAGATCTGAACAAAGTAATGCCAGTTGCGATGGAGGAAGATGCATGCGTTTTCCTAAGGAGTGAAGAAGGACATGATGATATATGTGATGATCAATGGACAGCGGATGAGTTGGAGACAACAAGGACGCTAATTACCAAACCAGGAGTGAGCTATGCAGACATGGTTAGAGGTAAAGGGCATCAAAAGAAACCTGAAATCACAAGCAGTATTGAACCCATGGATGCTGGAGTCCAAGAGGCCTTAGCAGAATTATCCTCTCCGATTGAAATCTCTTTGCAAGAAGCCACTAAAGAGGGCGAGACTGAAGGTACCGAAGTAGATGGTAATTTGCCTATTGATGATGCGACAATTGTTACACAACAGACTGAGTTAACAACACTGTTAGATCTGCAATCAGAGGGAATGATCAATGAGGATGTAACACATGAGCTCGCTGTGGACACCAAAGGAATGGAAATGGTAGCTGAAAATAATTTAAAGACAGAAACACCAACTTGTCAACCTTTTATTGTTGAATCTGCAATTGAAGAAAACAAAGAGCAAGTGGTTGAGATAGAAAATCTACCAGTGGCCATACAAGAAATTTCCAAGATACCTGCTATTGAAATGCTTCTTCCAGAACAAGAGGAGATTGTTCTTGAACAGGATATATATAGTGATGTGGAGAACATGGAAGAGGTAGCTACTGCGAATGAAGTCTCAGTTGTGATGGATAAGAGAACACCTGATGTTGAGAAAGTGGTTATTCCAGCAGTGGATGATCAGCTGCTTGAAAGTTCATCATTACAAAATATTACATTTGTCCAAGGTGAAGAAAACAAAAATGAGCAAGCGCATACCTTGACGGAGGAGTCAACACCAGAAGTGGAGAAAAAGCCTGAAGACCTCACAAATGAACTCATTGATAGACATGTTAAATTAGAAAAGGAAATTACAATAGATGACGAAGCGGGCACCAAGGTTATTGAGACATATGAAACTGTTCAAACAATTGAAATTCCAGTCTTGGAAGTAGAGAAGTGTGAGCAACAGACTTTGGTATCCACGATTCCTGGACAGACAATCAGTTATGCTGACATAGTTAGAGGTAGCTTCTCAGCATCGCACACTACACAACAATTACCAGTTGTGAAGTCCAAGGAAAGGAGCACAGAATATAGCCCTGGAGAAGGTACCGTTTCTGAGAATGAAACAGCTATTGCTAGCATTGAGAAAACTCATAAATCAAGCACGGGAATGGAAATAATCGAAGAGATCGTTCCAGGCAGGAAAGTGAAAAGAGGTAAACCGTTAATGCGTGAAACCAGAGAAGAAAAGGTTGGGATCACTGAAGAGGTGTCTGAGACGGAAGGACAATCAAGGGACACTGTCAACCAAGTGACCAAGAAAGAAGAATTGATATCTTCTGATGCCATCCATATGGAAATGCATGAAAGTGATACAACAGATCTTGTTTCTAAGGATAAAATGCCAGAATTATCGGATATCAAGCAAGTTGGAATTGTGACAGATGTCATAACTGACAGTTTGTCTCCGGCCATAATAGAAGTACCAGCCGAGAAAATGATTACTGAAGTCCATTCTGCAGATGTCTTTGAAGATACTCTCCACAAACCAATCACCGATGTGGAGAAACTGGAGGAAATTACTTTCAAAATGGAAATGCCCAAAGAGGAAAGTGAAGTGGCAGATCTTGCAGATCAAGAACTAACAGATTCTGTTAATGAAGCGAATCAGAAGCTTGACAAAGAACTGGTTCTTACTGAGGCAAACTACTTTTCACCAAACAGGAAGTTCAGTAAGAGCCAGACGGAAGAGCATGAAGAATGGCCTCCAGAGGAGGAAATCATCGAACAGGCTACAATTGGGCCAGATGTACGAACCGGCACAAATGAAATGGAGTCTACTCCACTAATTGTGGCTCCGATCGCAGAAAACAACCTGGAGCATGAATTAATGCCTGATTCTGATATCCTGGAAATTGAAGAACTGCCAGGAATAAAAGAAATCAATGGAGTAACATCTATTGACGTTTTGATAACATCTATCAAAAAGCCGATGACAAATGAAAAGAAAATGGATGAATTCATCGCTGAACTGAAAATGGCAGAGGAGGAACCTGTACTAGAAACAAGGGCCATGGGAATTCAGCAGGTGCCAGTTACAGAGGAGGAACTGCTGGAAACTTGTAAGAATTTGGAAAAAGAGCAGATTCCTTTTGACCAAGAAGGTTTACTGGAATCTGTGCATAGAGAGATCCTCGAAGGTGAGAGAACAGGTCTCGAAGAACTTCTTCCTGAGGACACAACAGTGGACTTCTCTGTAGCCAAGAAGGTCACAATCGAGACAGATATGGCAACTGACATTCATGAAAAGGAAGTTATACCGTTTGATGGAGCACCACCCACAGTAGAAGGTCTAGGTGAGGAACTCACTGGTGAGACACTAACTGTGTCAGATGTCTTGGAGAAGGAGGCAAAGACAGAAGAAGATCATTGGTCCAAAGACTTGCCAAAGAAGGATATGTTTGAGATATTCCCATCTATTGCCCTTCTTTCAGACACAATCACAACAGAAATGAGCGAAAGAGAGAAAGTGGATGAAATTGTTTCTGAAATGAAAATTCCAGAAGAGGAAGTATACCAGACTGAGATCGCAGTAAAAGAAACAGCCATGGTCATTCAGCAGGTGCCAGATACAAGGGAGGAGTTACTAGAAACTTTTGCTCAAGAAAGTGAGAAGTTGGAAGACGACCTGATTCCTTCAGACAATGAAAAAGTTTATTTGCATTTCACGGATAAAGAGATCTGTGAAATCGAGGAGACACGTGTCAGAGAACTCGCTCCTGAGGACACATCACTCCAATTCTCCTTAACTAAACAGGTCAAATTTGTGACAGAGGTGATAAGTGATGAACGAGAACCACAGGACACTCTTGATGAAAAAAGTGAGAAAGTGCTCGAGCAAATGGTTCCTCATGATGAAGAAGATTATCCTGATACAATACACCAACAGCAAGTTGAAAGTGAGAAGGCAAGACGTGAAGAAGTTACTCCTGCAGACATGACAGATTGGTTGTCTGTACTCAAACAAGAAACAATTCTGACAGATTTGAGAACAGAGATTCATGAAGAGGATGTTACACCATTAAAACCAGCTCAGACCATAGAAGAAGTACTCGGTGAGGAAGTCATTGCTGAGGTTTCAACAGTGGCAGACATCCTGGATGGGAGAGAACCGCCAGAAGCCGATCATGAACTTGAAGATTTGCCAATGAAAGATGTGATCAAGGAATTCCCATCTATTTCTGTCCTTTCAGATACAATCCAAAATGAAGTTACAGAAGAGGAGAAAGTGGATGAAGTCATTCCTGACATGGATGTTATGGAAGAGCAATCACCAACGATTAAAACTGTAATAGAAGAAAGCACAGTGATCATTGAGCAGATGGCTATTTTAGAACAAGCACCCCAAGATATGTTTGGTCAAGAAACCAAGAAGATCAAAGAAGAAATGGTTCCTTCTGACAAAGAACGTTCTCCTGATAGCATGCAAAGAGGCATCCATGAAAGCGAGGAAGCAGGATTTGAAGAACGTTCTCCTCACGAAATGACACTCGAGTTGCCTGCACCCAAACAAGTAACAATTGTGACAGATGTGATAACTGACATTCAGGAAATGGAAGTTATTCCACTTGCTGCAGACCACCTTGCAGATGAATTACTGGCCGAGGAAGGTGTAACTGAGGTTCTACCTGTAGATGAAGTAGATGTTCTCAAGAAACCAAGCACAGATCAGGAGAAACTAGATGGAATTATTCCTCAAGAGAAAATGCAAGAGAGGCTCTCTATGGCTGAATCTGGAATGAAAGACAAGATTGCGATCAGTGAGACAGTAGATGTTATAGAAGTGGAACAAATGGACTATGTGGACCAACTGATCAAAAGCGAGGAGGAAGAAGTCATTACATCAGCCAAAGCAGAGTTGCCTAATGGGTCAGTCCAAAGTAGCATGATTCAAGGTGATGAGAAAGAACTGGAAGAAGTAGTTTCAGCAGAAAGAACTCTTGAGGGTTCAACTTCCAAACAGGTAATAATTACAACAAACATACTGAAGCAGGAACTAGAGCCTGGACCAGAAGAACATGAAAATGAAGATTTGGCAATTGAAGAATTGATCAATGAATTCCAATCTGTTGGTGTCTTTTCAGACAGAATGTCAACAAAAATGACAGAACAGGACAAAGTGGATGAAACTATTCCTGAAATGAAAATTTCAGATGAAGAAACATTCATGACTGAAACCATGTTAGGTGAAAGAGTAGTGGTCATTGAGCAAGTGCCTTTTATGGAGCAAGAATCGTTCGACATTCTTGGTCATGAAACCAAGAAGGTAAAAGAAGGACTTGTTATCTCTGACAAAGAAGGTTCTCCTGATACCATGCACAGAGAGCTCCTCAAAATAGAAAAGGCAGGGCTCGAAGAAATTGCTCCTGAGCACATGATGGTTGGGTTCTCTGCATCGAAAGAGGTCACAATTGTGACAGATGAGATAAATGACATTTATGAAAAGGCGGTTTCAACAGTAAATGCAGTCAAGCCCCATGAAGAATTACTTACTGAGGAAGTCATGGCTGAGTTCCCATCCATTGATGAACAAGAAGATATTTTCCAGAAACCAAGCACAGATGAACAGGAACTGGAGAATCTTATTCCAGAAGAGAAAATACCCGGAAGGCCAACTGTGACTGAACCTGGAATGGAGGAGGAGATTGTGATTAGTGAGGCAGAAGCTACTCAAGAAGTGAAACCAACAGGACAAGAGCGAGGGGATGGAATCATTCCGGAGATGAACATTCCAGAAGAGCAACCACAACGACTCACAACTGAGACTGTAATAGACAAGGAAGTGACAGCGCTTAATAAGGAAGTTCCCATTGCAGAAGGAGAACTGCTGGATACTCTTTATCATGAAAGCAAAAAGGTGGAAGAAGAACTAGTTCATTCTGACAAAGAAGAAAGTTATCCTGAGACAACGCGCAGAGAGTGCTTTGAAACTGAGATGGCAGGGCTTGAAGGAGTTGCTCCCGAACACACACCATTGCAGTTGGTTGTATCCAAACAAGAAACCATTGTGACAGATGTGGTCACTGACATTCAGGAAAATAAGGCTTCAGTGCTTGATGCAGCCCAGCCCGCAGAAGAAGTTCTCATTGAGGAAGTTATTGCTGAGGTCCCATCTGTCACTGTGGATGTACCTGAAGGTGCGCTCCAGAAACCATACATGGATGAGCAGAAGGTGGACAAAACTATTCCTGAAAAGAAAATGCCAGAAACACCATCTGTGACTGAAAGTGAAATGAAGAAGCTTGTGCTTAGTGAGAGTGCAACTGCTGCCGAAGTGGAACCATCTGCTATTGGCTGGGTGAAAAAGCACACAGAGGAGGAAGTCATTACATCAGACAAAATGGAGTTCATTAATGAGTCAGTCCCTGGTAAGGTCATGCAAGGTGACGAGAAGGAATTGGAACAATATGTCCCAGCAGATACCACATTTGAGGCATCAACCAACAAGCAATTTACAATTGTGACAAAAATCATAGAGAAGGAACTACAGCTAGAATCAGAACATATAAATGAAGATCTTCCAGCGAAGGTGCTAAGTGAAATTCATGAACAGGAGGTAATGCCACTCGATGCACACCAACTCGCAGAAGAAATCATCGCTGAGGAAATCATCGCTGAGGAAATCATCGCTGAGGTTTCAACCGTGATGGATTTCCTGGATAAGGACTTAGAGCTAAAAGAATATCAAGTAGCTGAAGATTTACCAATGAATGATGCTGTTGATGAATTCCCATCTATTGCTGTCCTTTCAGATCCAATCCAAAAGGAAATGACAGATATCATGGGAGGGCATTCATCCATGACTGAGACTGCAATAGAAGAAAGGGCAGTGCTCACTGAACAGGAGCCCATTGCAGAATTGCTGGATTCTTTCGACCAACTACCCAACAAAGTGAAAATAGCTGTTCCTTCTAGCAGGGAAGAATATTCTCTTGATTGCATGGAAAAAGAGCTCAGTGAAGATTATTATCCAAAGAGAATCGACAGGGAAAGTCCCCAAACTGAAAAACCAGGCCCTGAGGACATGCCACCTGATGACAAAATGGGAGCATCTTCTACTACCAAAGAGGGTACAATTGAGACAGAACCTATTCCTGATTTTAAAATGCCAGATTATGCCATTTCTATGGAGGAATTTAGCAGTATCTCTGATAGACCTGGGATAGATTCAACAGCTGAAGTTGTTATTGATCTGAATGAAACTAGCCATGGACCTATAGAAGAGGTTGTGCCGGACAAGGTTGCGGATGTATTGAGGGAAAACACCCATCCACAGGCATTAACTGTCACAGTCACAAGGGAGTCAAGAACAACGGTGGTGGACTTCTATACAGGGGAAAATACATTCACAGATAACACAGTGGCAGACAGCACTGAATGGCAAAACTACATTCAGGATTTTGTAGGTCTTCAGCAGGGTGCAGCTGAAAGTTCTCTGCAAGAAACCCCCAAAGAGTCTACCCGGGAGGTTGATGAGGTTGATGAAGATTCTCAGGCAAGTGCGAACGAAAATGTTGGAAAGCAAAGTGCAGAGTTGATAATCCAAGACTTTCCAATACCTAATGAAGTTGAGCAGCATTCATTAGCAGATGTCCCAAGAAATGCTAGCGATGAATTAAAAGTGGGAGAAGCGCAGCCATTGGTAATTAAGTCTAAACAAGAAAAAAGTGACATGACAACTGACACTGGCATTGACGTTTCTGAGGAGGTTCTTGACAAAGTGCCTGCTTCTAAAATAGAAGAATTTGGTGCTATAAGTGAAAAAGAAGCTTTGGTAGCAGAAGAAATGATGGAGTATGGTCACCACGTGATTGAGAACACTGAGGAAGAATTCGTTTCATCAGGAGAGGTAGAAGGCTTTGCAAAAGTCACCTCAAGTGAAATCATTTTAGGTGTCATGAATGAGCTTGGAGAACATGGTGAAGACGATAAAGACATGGACAATCCAGAGGCACTTGCCCTTTCTGAGAACAAGGTTGATGACATTGGCTTTGAGTCCACCGTGGATAACTCTAAGACCCAGCAAGATACACTTGCAAAAGATGTGACAGCTAGCAGATTTAAGGAAGTCATTGTGGATGAACGTGACGTTTATTCGTCTGAAGATGCATTTACCCCAGTGGAGATCTCAATCGAAAAGGAATTTAATTTTGAAAATGCTTTGCCGACAGATCAAGATGTAATAAAGCATGGCAATGAATTGGACGATGGTAATCAGGAGAGATTGGTTTCAAATGAAGAATCCAGATATAAAGAAGATGAGGAAAATGACGAAATGGAAGAAGAGATCTTTTATGATGCAGTCACTGGAAAGGAAGATTTTCAAATAGCAAGTGGACTCAAGGAGTTCTCGATAACAGAAGAGGTTATAGTAATGACTGATGAAAAACAAAGTGTAGAGGAGAGCATGCCAGTGGTTGAGCTGGATGAAGATTTAGAAAGAGAACCATCTCACAGGCAAGAAAGTAAACATGAAGAAGGACTGATTTCATCTGAGAGGAAATACTATTCTCCTGAAACCGTAGAAAGGGTGTCGCTTGGAATAGAAAAGGCACAACTTCAAGAACTTGCACTGGAGGGAGTGGGACTCAGAGAGGTCACAGTGGTCACATATGTAAGAATTGACAGCGATGAGAAAGATGCCGCCCAACCTCAAGAAGAAATACTAGCTGAACAAATGATTCCCGAGGTCCCATCTGTACAAGAACAAGGAGATATTCTCCAGAAACCAGGCGAATATGTGCAGAAACTCGAGGAAGTTATTCCTGAGGGAAAAATAGCAGACGATAAGCTAGCAATGAATGAAATTGGAATGAAAGACAAGATTGTGATCAGTGAAAAAATGGAACAAAAGGATTATGTGGATAACAGTAGTCAGAGAAAGGAGGAAGAAGGCATTACTTCAGCCGACATGTATTTTGTGGCCAAGTCAGCATCGAGTGAGAATATTCAAATGGACGAGAATGAACGTGAAGAGTATTTCCCAGGAACTATAATGCTTGAGGCTACGCCTTCCCGTGAGGTTACAACTGCGACATATGCATTAGAGAATGATGTAAAATCAGAAGATACTAAACTGCAATATTTGTCAACTGGGGAAGGACACCATGATTTCCAATCTAAGAACGTTCTTGCAGGTACAATAAAAAAAGAATGTATGGAATGGGAGAAAATGGATGAAAAAGTTCCTGGAATGAAAATCACAGAAGAGGAAACATCCCAGACCGAGATGGTAGTAGAAGAAACAAGCATGGTCATTCACCAGGTGCCAGTTACCAAGCAGGGATTGCTAGAACCTATTGCTCCAGAAGGCAAGAAGTTGGAAGAAGACCTCATGCCTTCAGACCAGGAAGAATTTATTGTGGATTCCAGGCATACAGATATCTTTGAAAGTGAAATGACCAAACTTGGAGAAGCTCTTCCTGAGGACACAACAGTTGAGTTCTCTATTTCCAAGCAGGTGACAATTCAGACAGAGACAGTAGCTGATATTCCTGAAGAGCACATTACATTGCATGATGCAGCCCAGCCAGCAGTGGAAAGCATAGGAGAGGATGTCAGCGCAAAGGAACCTACTGAGTCAGAAATCTTAGAGACAAAGGCACAGCCACAAGGAGAAGTTACCCATGAGGAATTCCCATCGATTTCTGTCCTTTCAGAGACAATCACAACTGACATTAGCAAAACAGAAGAAGTGGATGAAGATATTCAGCAAAAGAGAATCCCAGAAGAGGAAGGATCCCAAACTGAGATCATAATACAAGAAACAGTCATGGTCATTCAGCAGGTGCCAGACACCAAGGAGGAATTGTTAGAACCTCTTGCTCCAGAAGACAAGAAGTTGGATGAAGACCTGATTCCTTCAGAGCAACAAGAAGTTTCATTGGACTCCATGCAAAGAGAGATCCTCGAAAGTGACAGGACAGGACTCGAAGAACCTCTTCCTGACGAGAAAACGGTGGAGTTCCCTCTTTCCAAGCAAGTCACAATTCAAACAGAGGTAGTAACTGACATTCATGAAGAGGACTTTACACCCCTTGAAGTAGCCCAGTCCACAAAAGAAATGATAGGTGACGATGTCATTGCGAACGAACCAACTGCACCAGAAATATTGGAGAAAGAAGCAGAGGGAGAAGCAGAAGTTGTTGATGAGGAATTCCCATCTATTTCTCTCCTATCACACATGATCAGATACGATGTTGCTGAAACAGAGAAAGTGGATGAAAATATTCTTGAAATGAAAATCACCGAAGAGGAAGCATCCAAGACTGAGATCGTAGTAGAAGAAACAGCCATGGTCATTCAGCAGGTGCCAGTTACCAAGGATGAATTGCTAGAACCTATTGCTCCAGAAGGCAAGAAGTTGGAAGAAGACCTCATGCCTTCAGACCAGGAAGAATTTATTGTGGATTCCAGGCATACAGATATCTTTGAAAGTGAAATGACCAAACTTGGAGAAGCTCTTCCTGAGGACACAACAGTTGAGTTCTCTATTTCCAAGCAGGTGACAATTCAGACAGAGACAGTAGCTGATATTCCTGAAGAGCACATTACATTGCATGATGCAGCCCAGCCAGCAGTGGAAAGCATAGGAGAGGATGTCAGCGCAAAGGAACCTACTGAGTCAGAAATCTTAGAGACAAAGGCACAGCCACAAGGAGAAGTTACCCATGAGGAATTCCCATCGATTTCTGTCCTTTCAGAGACAATCACAACTGACATTAGCAAAACAGAAGAAGTGGATGAAGATATTCAGCAAAAGAGAATCCCAGAAGAGGAAGGATCCCAAACTGAGATCATAATACAAGAAACAGTCATGGTCATTCAGCAGGTGCCAGACACCAAGGAGGAATTGTTAGAACCTCTTGCTCCAGAAGACAAGAAGTTGGATGAAGACCTGATTCCTTCAGAGCAACAAGAAGTTTCATTGGACTCCATGCAAAGAGAGATCCTCGAAAGTGACAGGACAGGACTCGAAGAACCTCTTCCTGACGAGAAAACGGTGGAGTTCCCTCTTTCCAAGCAAGTCACAATTCAAACAGAGGTAGTAACTGACATTCATGAAGAGGACTTTACACCCCTTGAAGTAGCCCAGTCCACAAAAGAAATGATAGGTGACGATGTCATTGCGAAAGAACCAACTGCACCAGAGATATTGGAGAAAGAAGCAGAGGGAGAAGCAGAAGTTGTTGATGAGGAATTCCCATCTATTTCTCTCCTGTCACACATGATCAGATACGATGTTGCTGAAACAGAGAAAGTGGATGAAAATATTCTTGAAATGAAAATCACCGAAGAGGAAGCATCCAAGACTGAGATCGTAGTAGAAGAAACAGCCATGGTCATTCAGCAGGTGCCAGTTACCAAGGATGAATTGCTAGAACCTATTGCTCCAGAAGGCAAGAAGTTGGAAGAAGACCTCATGCCTTCAGACCAGGAAGAATTTATTGTGGATTCCAGGCATACAGATATCTTTGAAAGTGAAATGACCAAACTTGGAGAAGCTCTTCCTGAGGACACAACAGTTGAGTTCTCTATTTCCAAGCAGGTGACAATTCAGACAGAGACAGTAGCTGATATTCCTGAAGAGCACATTACATTGCATGATGCAGCCCAGCCAGCAGTGGAAAGCATAGGAGAGGATGTCAGCGCAAAGGAACCTACTGAGTCAGAAATCTTAGAGAGAAAGGCACAGCCACAAGGAGAAGTTACCCATGAGGAATTCCCATCGATTTCTGTCCTTTCAGAGACAATCACAACTGACATTAGCAAAACAGAAGAAGTGGATGAAGATATTCAGCAAAAGAGAATCCCAGAAGAGGAAGGATCCCAAACTGAGATCATAATACAAGAAACAGTCATGGTCATTCAGCAGGTGCCAGACACCAAGGAGGAATTGTTAGAACCTCTTGCTCCAGAAGACAAGAAGTTGGATGAAGACCTGATTCCTTCAGAGCAACAAGAAGTTTCATTGGACTCCATGCAAAGAGAGATCCTCGAAAGTGACAGGACAGGACTCGAAGAACCTCTTCCTGATGAGAAAACGGTGGAGTTCCCTCTTTCCAAGCAAGTCACAATTCAAACAGAGGTAGTAACTGACATTCATGAAGAGGACTGTACACCCCTTGAAGTAGCCCAGTCCACAGAAGAAATGATAGGTGACGATGTCATTGCGAAAGAACCAACTGCACCAGAAATATTGGAGAAAGAAGCAGAGGGAGAAGCAGAAGTTGTTGATGAGGAATTCCCATCTATTTCTCTCCTATCACACATGATCAGATACGATGTTGCTGAAACAGAGAAAGTGGATGAAAATATTCTTGAAATGAAAATCACCGAAGAGGAAGCTTCCAAGACTGAGATCGTAGTAGAAGAAACAGCCATGGTCATTCAGCAGGTGCCAGTTACCCAGCAGGAATTGCTGGAACCTCTTTCAATAGAAGACAAGAAGCTGGAAGAAATTCTGATTCCTTCAGACCAAGAAGAAGTGTCTTTGGATATCATGCATTGGGACATCATTGAAAGTGAAATGACCAGACATGAGGAACCTCTTCCTGAGGAGGCAATAGACAAATTCTCTCTTTCCAACCAAGGGACACTTCAGACAGAGAGAGTAACTGACATTGATGAAAAGAACAATACACTGCTCGATGCACCTGACCCCACACTGGAAATTAAAGGTGAGGATATCATCGCAAAGGAGCCCACTACATCAGAAATCTTGGAGCAAGTAGCACAGCCAGAAGCAGAAGTTATGCATGAGGAATTCCCATCGATTGCTATCTCTTCAGACATCATCAGAACAGACATTACTGAAACAGAGAAAGTGGAAAAACATATTCCTGACAAGGAAATTCCAGAAGAAGAACCATCCAGGACAGAAATTCTGATAGATGCATCAGCCATGGTCATTCAGCAAGAGCCAGTTACCAAGCAGGAATTGCGGGAACCTCTCTCTGTAGAAGACAAGAAGCTGGAAGAAAAACTGATTCTTTCAGACCAAGACGAAGTGTCTTTGGATTCCATGCACAGGGAGATTGTTGAAAGTGCTACCATCAGATGTGAGGACCCTCTTTCTGGGGAAACAACATTCGAATTCTCTCTTTCCAATCAAGTGACACTTCACATAGCTCACATTGATGAAAAGGACATTACATCACTTGATGCAGCTCAGCCCACAGTGGAAATTAAGAGTGAGGATATCATCGCAGAGGAACCCACTATGTCAGAAATCTTGGAAAAGACAGCACAGCCAGAAGCAGAAGTCGTGCATGAGGAATTCCAATCGATGGCTATCTATTCAGACATCATCACAACAGACATTAGTGAAACAGATAAATTGGAAGAAAATGTTCCTGACAAGAAAATTCTAGAAGAGGAACCATCCGAGACTGAGATTGTACTAGACAAAACAGCCATAGTCATTCAGCAGATGCCAGTTACCCAGCAGGAATTGCTAGAACCTCTCTTTGCAGAAGGCAAGATGCTAGAAGATCTGCTTCCTTCAGAGCAAGAAGAAGTTGCTTTGCATTCCTTGGATAGGGAGATCCTCAAAAGTGACAGGACCAGGTTCGAAGAACCTCTTCATGAGGACACAACAACTGAGTTCTCTCTTTCCAACCAAGTGATACCTCAGACAGAGGGAGTAACTGACAGTAATGGAAAGGACATTACACCTCTTGATGGAGCTCAGGCCACAGTGGAAATTAAAGGTGAGGATGTCATCTCAAAGGAAGCCACTACATCAGAAATCTTGGAGAAGGCAGCACAGCCAGAAGCAGAAGTTATCAATGAGGAATTCCCATCAATTGCTATCTCTTCAGATATCATCGGAACAGACAATACTGAAACAGAGCAAATTGAAGAACATGTTCCTGACAAGAAAATTCCAGATGAGGAACCATCCAGGACTGCGATTCTGGTAGATGAAACAGCCATGGACATTCAGAAGGAGCCAGTTACCCAGCAGGAATTGCTGGAACCTCTTTCTGTAAAAGATCAGAAGCTGGAAGGAAATCTGATTCCTTCAGACCAAGAAGAAGTGTCTTTGGATTACATGATTAGGGAGATCCTTGAAAGTGACAGACCAGGACTCGAAGAACCTCTTTCTGAGGAAACAACACTCGAGTTCTCTCTTTCCAAGCAAGTCATACTTCAGACAGAGGCAGTAACTGACATTCATGAAAAGGAACCTACAGTGCTCTATGCAGCTCAGCCCACAGTGGACATTAAAGGTGAGGATGTCATTGCAAAGGAAGCCACTACATCAGATATTTTGGAGAAGGTGTCACAGCCAGAAACAGAAGTTATGCATGAGGAATTCCCATCGATTGCTATCTCTTCAGATATCATCGTAACAGAAATTACTGAAACAGAGCAAATGGAAGAACATGTTCCTGACAAGAAAATTCCAGAAGAGGAACCATCCAAGACTGAGAGTATGGTAGATGAAACAGCCATAGTCCTTCAGCAGGGGCCAGTTACCCAGCAGGCATTGCTAGAACCTCTCTTTGCGGATGACAAGATGCTAGAGGATCTGCTACCTTCACAACAAGAAGAAGGTTCTTTGGATTCCTGGGATAGGGAGATCCTCAAAAGTGACAGGACCAGGTTTGAAGAAGCTCTTGGTGAGGAAACAACAATCGAGTTCTCTCTTTCCAAGCAATTCACACTTCAGACAGAGGAAGTAACTGACATTCATGAAAAGGAACCTACAGTGCTCTATGCAGCTCAGCCCACAGTGGACATTAAAGGTGAGGATTTCATCGCAAAGGAAGCCACTACGTCAGAAATGTTGGAGAAGGTAGCACAGCCAGAAGTAGAAGTTATGCATGAGGAATTCACATCGATTGCTATGTCTTCAGATATCATCGGAACAGACATTACTGAAACACGGCAAATGGAAGAACATGTTCCTGACAAGAAAATTCCAGAAGAGGAACCATCCAAAACTGAGATTCTGGTAGATGAAACAGCCATAGTCCTTCGGCAGGGGCCAGTTACCCAGCAGGCATCGCTAGAACCTCTCTTTGCGGATGACAAGATGCTAGAGGATCTGCTACCTTCAGAGCAAGAAGAAGTTTCTTCGGATTCCTGGGATAGGAAGATCCTCAAAAGTGACAGGACCAGGTTTGAAGAAGCTCTTGGTGAGGAAACAACAATCGAGTTCTCTCTTTCCAAGCAATTCACACTTCAGACAGAGGGAGTAACTGACATTCATGAAAAGGAACCTACAGTGCTCTATGCGTCTCAGCCCACAATGGACATTAAAGGTGAGGATGTCATCGCAAAGGAAGCCACTACGTCAGAAATGTTGGAGAAGGTAGCACAGCCAGAAGTAGAAGTTATGCATGAGGAATTCACATCGATTGCTATCTCTTCAGATATCATCGGAACAGACATTACTGAAACACGGCAAATGGAAGAACATGTTCCTGACAAGAAAACTCCAGAAGAGGAACCATCCAAAACTGAGATTCTGGTAGATGAAACAGCCATAGTCGTTCAGCAGGGGCCAGTTACCCAGCAGGAATCACTAGAACCAATCTCTGCAGAAGACAAGATGCTAGAGGATCTGCTACCTTCAGAGCAAGAAGAAGTTTCTTTGGATTCCTGGGATAGTGAGATCCTCAAAAGTGACAGGACCAGGCTCGAAGAAGCTCTTGGTGAGGACACAACAACCGAGTTCTCTCTTTCCAAGCAAGTCATGCTTCAGACAGAGGCAGTAACTGACATTCATGAAAAGGAACCTACAGTGCTCTATGCGTCTCAGCCCACAATGGACATTAAAGGTGAGGATGTCATCGCAAAGGAAGCCACTACGTCAGAAATGTTGGAGAAGGTAGCACAGCCAGAAGTAGAAGTTATGCATGAGGAATTCACATCGATTGCCATCTCTTCAGATATCATCGGAACAGACATTACTGAAACACGGCAAATGGAAGAACATGTTCCTGACAAGAAAACTCCAGAAGAGGAACCATCCAAAACTGAGATTCTGGTAGATGAAACAGCCATAGTCGTTCAGCAGGGGCCAGTTACCCAGCAGGAATCACTAGAACCAATCTCTGCAGAAGACAAGATGCTAGAGGATCTGCTACCATCAGAGCAAGAAGAAGTTTCTTTGGATTCCTGGGATAGTGAGATCCTCAAAAGTGACAGGACCAGGCTCGAAGAAGCTCTTGGTGAGGACACAACAACCGAGTTCTCTCTTTCCAAGCAAGTCATGCTTCAGACAGAGGCAGTAACTGACATTCATGAAAAGGAACCTACTGTGCTCTATGCAGCTCAACCCACAGTGGACATTAAAGGTGAGGATATCATCGCAAAGGAAGCGACTACGTCAGAAATCTTGGAGAAGGTAGCAGAGCCAGAAACAGAAGTTATGCATGAGGAATTCCCATCGATCGCTATCTCTTCAGATATTATCGGAACAGAAATTGCGGAAACAGAGCAAATGGAAGAACATGTTCCTGACAAGAAAATTCCAGAAGAGGAACCATCCAAGATTGAGATTCTGGTAGATGAAAGAGCCATAGTCCTTCAGCAGGGGCCAGTTACCCAGCAGGAATTGCAAGAACCTCTCTCTGCGTGCGACAAGATGCTAGAGGATCTGCTACCTTCAGAGCAAGAAGAAGTTTCTTTGGATTCCTGGGATAGGGAGATCCTCCAAATTGACAGGACCAGGCTCGAAAAAGCTCTTGGTGAGGACACAACAATCGAGTTCTCTCTTTCCAAGCAAGTCACACTTCAGACAGAGGGAGTAACTGACATTCATGAAAAGGAACCTGCAGTGCTTCATGCAGCTCAGGCCACAGTTGAAATAATAGCTGATGATCTCAGTCCAAAAGAAGCCAGTACATTAGAAATCTTGGGGACAGTAGCCGAGCAAGAAACAGAAGTTAAAAGTGAGGAATTCCCATCGATTGCTGTCTTTTCAGACATCATTAGAACAGACATTAGCGAAACAGAGAAAGTGGATGAAAATGGTCCTGACAAGAAAATTCGAGAAGAGGACCTATCCGAGACTGAATTTGTTGTGGAAGAAGAAGCCATGGTCATTCAGCATGAGCCAGTTACCCAGCAGGAATCGCTAGAACCTCTCTCTGCAGAAGACAAGCTGCTAGAGGATCTGCTACCTTCAGAGCAAGAAGTTTCTGTGGATTCCTTGGATAGGGAGATCCTCAAAAGTGACAGGACCAGGCTCAAAGAAGCTCTTGGTGAGGACACAACAATCGAGTTCTCTCTTTCCAAGCAAGTCACACTTCAGACAGAGGGAGTAACTGACATTCATGAAAAGGAACCTACAGTGCTTTCTGCAGCTCAGCCCATAGTTGAAATAATAGGTGATGATGTCATTCCAAGGGAAACCACAACATCAGAAATCTTGGAGAAGGTAGCTGAGCAAGAAACAGAAGTTAGGCATGAGGAATTCCCATTGATTGCTGTCTTTTCAGACATCATCGGAACCGATATTAGCGAAACAGAGAAAGTGGATGAAAAGGCTCCTGACAAGAAGATTTGTGAAGAGGAAGCATCTGAAAGAGAATTTGTAGCAGAAGAAGAAGCCATGGTCATCCCGCAGGAGGCAGTTACCCCGCAGGAATTGCTCGAACCTCACGCTGTACAAGATGAGAAGCTGGAAGAAAACCTGATTCCTTCAGAGCAGGAAGAAGTGTCTTTGGATTTCATGCATAGGGCGATCCTTGAAAGTGAGATGACCAGACACGAGGAACCTCTTTCTGAGGAAACAACCGTCAAATTCTCTCATTCCAACCAAGTGATACTTGAGACAGACAGAGTAACTGACAGTAATGCAGCTCAGCCCACAGGGGAAATCTTGTCAGAAATCTTGGAGAAGGTATCGCAGCCAGAAGCAGAAGTTGTAAATGAGGAATTCGCATTGATTGCTATCTCTTCAGACATCATCAGCACAGACATTACTGAAACAGAGAAAGTGGAAGAAAATTATCCTGACAAGAAAATTCCAGAAGAGGAACCATCCGAGACTGAGATTCTGGTGGATGAAACAGCCATAGTCCTTCAGCAGGGGCCAGTTACCGAGGGGGAATTCCTAGAACCTCTCTCTGTGGAAGGCAGGATGCTAGAGGATCTGCTACCTTCAGAGCAAGAAGAAGTGTCTTTGGATTACATGCATAGGGAGGTCCTTGAAACTGCAACGACCATAGACGAAGAACCTCTTTCTGAGGAAACAACAGTCAAATTCCCTCATTCCAACCAAGTGACACGCCACACAGAGGGAGTAACTGACAGTAATATAAAGAACGATACACTGCTTGATGCAGCTCAGCCCACAGTGGAAATTAAACGTGAGGATGTCATTGCAAAGGAAGCAACTATGTCAGACATCTTGGAGAAAGTAGCACAGACAGAAGCAGAAGTTATGCATGATGAATTGCCATCGATTGCTATCTATTCAGACATCATCAGAACAGACATTACTGAAACTGAGAAAGTGGAAGAAAATGTTCCGGACAAGAAAATTCCAGAAGAGGAACCCTCCAACACTGAGATTCTGGTAGATGAAACAGCCATAGTCCTTCAGCAGAGGCAAATTACCCAGCAGGAATTGCTAGAACCTCTCTCTGTGGAAGGCAAGATGCTAGAGGATCTGCTACCTTCAGTGCAAGAAGAAGTTTCTTTGGATTCCTTGGATAGGGAGATCCTCAAAAGTGACAGGACCATGCTCGAAGAAGCTCTTGGTGAGGACACAACAATCGAGTTCTCTCTTTCCAAGCAAGTCACAATTCTGACAGACGGAGTAACTGAGATTCATGAAAAGGACCTTACACTGCTTGATGCAACACAGTCCACAGTGGAAATTAGAGGTGAGGATATCATTCAAAAGGAAGCCACTAGATTAGAAATCTTGGAGAAGGTTGTAGAGCAAGAAATAGAAGTTAAGCATGAGGAATTCCCATCGATTGCTGTTGTTTCAGACATCATCAGAACGGGCAGTAGTGAAACAGAGAAAGTGGATGAAAAGGGTCCTGACAAGAATATTCGAGAAGAGGAACTATCCGAGACTGAATTTGTTGTAGAAGAAGAAGCCATTGTCATTCAACAGGTGCCAGTTACCCAGCAGGAATTACTGAAACCTCTTGCTCCCAACGGCAAGAAGTTGGAAGAAGACCTAATTCCATCAGAGCAAGGAGAACTTTCTTTGGATTCCATGCAAAAAGAGATCCTCGAAAGTGAGAGAACAGGATTTGAAGAACTTCTTTCTGAGGACACAACAGTCGACTTCTCTCGTTCCAAGCAAGTTACAATTCAGATGGAGGGAGTAATTGACACCCATGAAAAGTACATTACACCACTTGACGCAGCTCAGCCCACAATAGAAACTATAGGAGAGCATGTCATTGCAAAGGAAACCAATGTGTCAGAAATGTTGGAGAAGGAAGAAGCAGAAGTTGTGTTCGAGGAATTCCCCTCTATTCCTCTCCGTTCAGACATGATCAGTACAGAAATGAGTGAATCCGAGAAAGTGGATGATAATGTACCTGAAATGGAAATACAAGAAGAGGAAGCATCCCAGGCTGAGATTGTAGTAGAAAAGCCCACCGTGGACGCTCATCAGGTGCCAGTTACCAACCACGAAATGCCACAGACCCCTCCTCAAGAAATCATGGAAGAAGACCTCCTTCCTTCTCAGCTGGACAAAAATAGAGATGAGCTAGGTTATCTTCCAAGTTCCTTTACAGAAGTCAACAAGAACATAACGGCTCTTGACACCAGTATTTTTACATTGAAAACTGAAATGCAAAAGGAAGGAGAACTGGAACCTGTTTCAACTGATCAGGTATGTAACTTGCAATCCTACCTTATAACTCAAGAATTTCCCATGAAGGAAGAGGCCATTGTGAAACAGCCGAATGGGAGTCTTTTTAAAGCTGAAGAAGAGACCTCAGTTCGACCAAGCACGACCAGCTCCAGAGATGAATTCCTAGAATTTAGAAAGATTGAATTAAACCAAACTTTGTCCAGCGCTCCGATTGACCGTGTCAGTCCAGGTGATGCTTGGTTGAATACTCTCATTGCTACGCAACAATCCACCCCTGTAGAAGTAACCACAACTTCTACTGCGAAAAGTGGAAATACTGAAACTGATATCCCTGAAAATGTCCCTGAAGCTCATCAGCGTGACAGTTTCAATTCGTCCTGGCCTAATCGTAGTTATGATTGGCAAACTGGTACAGAGATTAATGGTGATCGTGAGCTACATACCAGTGGTTTAATTCCACATGTTTTGTCCACTGATCCCATCGAAGGAATCTCATCCGCAAAAACTTACACTGAGGATGTGCGAAAGCCAACCCCCCACAATATTTTGGATTACAGCGCCTTTACCCAGCGCATTGACTTGACCGAAGTTGTGCTTCCACAGGATATAGTTCCATACGATGACCTCATTGCGGAAGATGAACAGGAAAGAATTGCGGACGAGAGTGTACTCTCATCAAACAATGACTGGTCAGCCATAGCTGGCAGTGATGACCTGCCTCTAATCGGAAGTGGGAAAGCAAAGCCACTCTCTGATAGATATAAACCAGACAGGCACTTCATAAAGGAGGGATCCCCCGCATCCAATACAAGCGCCTCTGACGAAGACACCGACACTGTAAAGCCACTAATGGACAGAATTGGTGGTACAACGCCTCCGACTGAAAGCGGACATGGAAGAAGCCATGGGAAATACAAGGAGGACATTTTGAGAAAAGGCACCAAGTACTCCATTATCAATCCTGCTTATCGAACGGACAGCTTCGAGGTTGTTCCGGAAGAAGAGGACAAATTTGATGATGCTGTATCCCGGCAGCTCAGTGAGAAGAAGCAACACCAGCACCCGCACCGGCAGCAGCAGCGACAGCTGCGGCAGACGGTGGAACCTCGTGTAGTGATGCCACCACCCAGCCAGGTGGCGTTGGTGGGGGCAGGGGCAGGTATGCAGCGACCTGTGACCCCGGCTGACATTCTTCTGCAAGAAGCAGGCGTTTGCAGTGAGTCACCTGATGCTGCGGTACGTGGCGCTGTGGTAGGTGACACTGCGGTAGGTGGCACTGCAGTAGGTGGTGCTGTGGGAGGTGGCGCTGCGGTAGGTGGCGCTGCGGGAGGTGTTCCTGATATCGAGGTCAGCTTTGCTGAAGACGCCGCCAAGTACTTCATGGACGATGGGACGCCTTCCTCTTCCAGACAAGTTCCGGTGGTGAGTTGTCTTTTGTTGTTGCTTTCTCTGATCAGGCAGGATTGCCGAATGAGTTGAGTGTCCGCCTCCCATTTTGGTAGATCGTCGGATTCAAACCCATGCATTCAAACCCTGGTCGAGTCAACCCAATGACTTAAAAATTGATACTTGTCGCTTCCTAGACCAGACGGGATGGCTGAATGAGTTAGAGTGTCCGTTTCCAGTGTTGGTAGATTGTGGGGTCGTGGGTTCGAACCCTAGTCGAGTCAAAGCAATGACCTAAAGATTTATACTTGTCGGTTCCTCGCCTGGCGCTCGGCATAATTAGGATAGGGCAAGGACTGGTTGGCTCAGTGTCAGGATAATGTGACTGAGTGGGATATCAGGTCATGGTGTTGGCAGCCTGGTCTTCCAGTGGGGCAGCACTATAAAGTCACCATGAGGACGTAAAACAACAGCAAACAAATCCTAGCCAAGTGTATTATTAGGATAGGGCAAGGACTGGTTGACTCAGTGTCAGGATAATGTGACTGACTGGGAAATCGGGTCATGATTCTGACGGCCTAGTCTCCCAGTGGGGCAGCACTATAAAGTCACCATGAGTATACACTGTCACAAGTCGGTACCCATTCTGATATGACCTTAGATGTTGCGAGGACGTAAAACTCCAACAACCAACCAATGTTGCGTTTCTCTCTATAAATCTGCATAGTCCAATGAAAGCATCAAATTTTCAAAACCAATATACTTAGCTAAATTTTATTCTACATTTCAAACAGACACATTGCAGCACTCCTAAAAGCACTTCTAAAGCTGGGTCTCTTGTGTGTGATTGCTTGTTTATTCTGCTTATCACGGTTCAATGCATGCACATCACATTTTCAAAAACCTATGCACTGAGTTAGATTCTAAAGCATTTGTTGCTGCATAGAAGGACATGCTAAGCCAATTTAATAGAACTTGTTACCGCTGAAGCCTATGATTTGAAGCGTTTTGAGGTGCTTGCGTTTTGAGGTGCTTGCCAACATTAACTTGGCATGTTTTAACTTCAGATATCTCCAAAGTTAGCCATCTAAAGTTAAAATTACCTCAGACTAAAGTAACATACCTCATTTATTCATCTCAGATAATTACAAAAACTCAAAAGCATCAAACTATGCAATTTTAAGCATACAAACAATTATATTCCTGTAGGAATTTTAAGTTACATAACCTGTCCGTAATTGAGATCTCTTTTTGCTCTCTTCTGTTTTTAAGCTATATATATAAAGGTGACCATTAGAAAACTTCAGGTTAGATTGAAGTTCATGACAATTGGCTACCTTTAGAGTAGATACAAGATTTACCCGCTACTTGTCGTACACGGGTGAACAACAACGTAGTGTAAATACAAGCGAAAATAGCTTTAGTATGGGACAGGAACTAGAAACTCTGGTTCCACGATCAAATGGCTACATATATTGGGTAAGATTTGGTGAAATGGGAGAGAATGCAAAAAGACAAAATGAGGCCAGAGAACGCCGTCGATTTCACTTTTAAACCTTATTAAACTAGATGTTTTATTATATTTTTCAACTCAACAGAAAACAACAGGCAACAGAAAACAAAAATAAACAATACACTATCAGACAACCAACCTGTTACATGTGGTGTACCCCAAGGGTCAGTGTTAGGGCCACTACTCTTTATATATAATCTATATAAACGACCTTGAAAAATGGTTGCAAACTGAATGCCTCCAACTATCTGCAGATGACACAGTCATATACGCAAATGGCACCACAGAAGAGGAGGTAATAACTAAACTAAATAAACTCCTACTAAAACTAGATGAGTGGTGTGAGTCCAACAAAATAACCATCAACACAAGCAAATCAAAAACAGTACTCTTCTCGCATAAACAAATGCCAGAAAGAAAACTACACTGTAAGTTAGGAAACCAAACACTAGAAAATGTAGACCATTACAAATACCTAGGCCTTGAGTTGGACAGCCAACTAAACTACAACCTATGTATAAATAAAATTATACAAAAAGTAAACCACAAACTGTGGCTATTTGCAAAGCTAAGAGACTACATGACACAAGAAATGTCAATAAAAATCTTCAAGGGCATGGTGCTCCCCTATTTTGACTATGGAGATGTAAACTACATGGGTGCGAGAAAAGAACTACTAAAAAAACTGCAAACACTGCAGAACAGAGCCCTAAAAATCTGTCTAAGAGTAGACAAGCTGCACCCAACCTATGACATACACAGAAGAACCAAAGTGAAACTACTAGAAAATAGGAGAATAATTCATTTGAAAACATTAGCATATAGCTATAGTCAAAACATTAAACTTCTAACAAAACCACAAAGGGCTACTAGAGCAAATAATGCGCCACTACTAAAGCAGACCAGAAGCCAAATAAAAGCTCATGAGAGAAGCACGCTGGAAATGGCTGCCAAGGTGTGGAATGCCCAAACGGTAAAGGAACGACAAATTCCTGACCTAAAAACTTACAAAAAATATCTGTGCAAAATAAGGCTAGGAAACCCCCACTAAGCTGCACTGCAAAGGGGCATGTGATATGTCACGGCCCACCAGTAGGATGCCCAATGGAAGGTAACCATGCCAAGATTAGCCAGATAACACACCATACAGCTATGTACAAGCCTATGATATGTAAATAGGAGTAGGCTAGTCTAGTAATAAGAGTAGAAAAATAAATACATATATACCAAGAAAATCAAAAAAATATAACATAGGCTACTAACCATACCAACCAATTATCTATCTGCTACTGAAATGCAGGCAATCAAATACCTTATCAGCAGCCACTGTGTGGTAAGATAACACCAACACTACAACTGGCCAGCATTGAAAACAAGCCTGGGTACCCGGGCTTATATGCTATGGACAGTATAAATACAGCCTCAATAAAAAAATAAATAAATAAATAAAACTCAAAGGTAGCATAGGAAATATGAACACATATACAAAGAATAAATGTTGCTTCTTAGATTGTGAAATTAGGCTCTCATTTCATTTCCCCGTGTTTTCGACAGCTTTTATATAGGGTTGGTATTCATCCATGTACTGCAAGTACAGGGTGAATCCTTTATCTACCTTTAGAGATACCTTTAGAGATACTTGAAGTGAGATACTTGAAGTGAAATAATGCAAAATAATTTGAGCATGCATACCAGTTGAAGCCAAGTGAAATATGTCACTGGTAGTTTTAGCTAGGCCATGTGACAACCTCTTGAAAACTACGAGCTTAGGATATTCTTCGGGGTGAAACCAAAAAGAAATGATTCTGGAATACACCTAGATAAAAGATTCACCCGGTACTTGTAGTACACGGGTGAATGACAACGTAGTCTAAATAAGGGCGAAAATAGCTTTATTATGGACCAGGGAGCAGAATGTCTGCCTCCAGTATCAAATGGATATTTATATAGGCACAGAGTTGGTGAAATGGGAGAGGATGCAAAAAGACAAGATGGCGGCCATAGAACGCCGTCAATTTCACTTTTAAATCTTACTAAACTAGATATTATATTATATTTTTCAACTCAAAGCTAGCGGGCTAATAATAAGACAGATGTAAAGAATAATTGTTGCTTCTTACATTGTGAAATTAGGCTCTCATTTCATTGACCCGTTTTTTCGACAGCTTTTACATAGGGTTGGTATGCACCCCTACTGCAGCAGTACGGGGTGAATCTTATATCTAGAATACACCATGATCAAAGTTGGATGTGTCAGATCGAATCTACATAAGTGTTTTGGTGTTGGATGAAAAAGAAAGAAATGCGTTCATTGGATTATACAACTTTAAGTGTGTGGGAGTTCAACATGATTCAATCTATATATAATACCGAACGGTGGTTATGTTTTAGGATCGTTCTGATCACTACTCCGCTGTTAATTGGTGCTGCTAACGCGCATAATCGTATTCCGCTTATGCTTTGCCATGTATGGGTTGTTAATATGATGTTTTTCTGTGCCTACCATACACATTTCATATTAATTTTGATGGTTTTGACTAACATTGGTCATTTCGACCAGAGTGGCATCCATTTTGAGTTATGTAACTACAAGGTTTCTTACCTCCATTAGATAGCGCCACCAATATGGTTTACCATATAATGGTACAGATGGATTCCACCAGATTGCAGCACTATATTGAAACAGCACTGTGTACAAGTCCAGAATATACCAGAGAACATAGATATATACACAGTCTCTGAATATAGTCAGAGACCGGGAATATATATATATAATGACAGTTCAACACAATATAGGTGCAGGGATTGATGCAAAGCCTAGCTTTAACTTGTGCGCAGTATTGTATAATTGAAGCAGCAACCATGTGTACCGGTTATGCTGTCATAGACAAAAAATACCTTCATGATTATTATTCTTAGAACTGTGTAATTTGATTGAACTCAATATTTATTCATTGGATTAAAATATAGTGGGGAAGGAAAAACCCCAATAAAATATCCAATTGCATGTTAGTTTAAATTATAATCAAAATCATATTTGCAATATCCATTGAAGGAAATTGTATATATTATATCAGTTGAAAATAGTCTAAAAAGAATTATAGTCCAAGAAATTCAGTTAACCTCATGTGATCTATCAAACTGAGTAGGTTATGCACAATATATATCGGTAGAATCTGGACTTTAAAATTGAATAGTTGGATGAAAACAGCAAATTTTCAAAAACAAAACAAGTATCTAGATTTTTTTGCAAATATCTAACTTAGACCCTGGTGCATTTATTAAGCATTTGTCGCCACATAAAAGGGAATACTAAGGCGCACGCGCATATATTACTGCAGAAGCCTATGGTCTCAGAGTTTTGGCAAACACGTCAACATTAATTTCGCATGTTTGTACTCCAAATATATCCAAGTTAGCCATCTTAAATCAGTTACTTCGAGTCTATGTAAGGTACATTATAACGATCAACCGAATATAATTATCTCAGAAAATGACAGAAACCATAAACCATCGGACTGGTCTACTTTAATTCATTATTGAAGTATGTTGAGGTGCGTCTATATAGATACACAGTTTAATTATTCCATGGCTAATTACTGTTGACTAATGGTGCTGTCACATTACGACGCTTCTCGCCAAAACGTTGAGAAACGTCAAACTTTTCGCGCAGTGGGAAAAGGTTTGGCATCAGCGCAACGTGTTGGTAGCGTGTGGCCGACGTTGTGGTAACGTATATCGACGCGTAAGAAAAAAAACACAAAAGTTTGGCTCACCGTCATGTTATGACCTTAGATGTTGCTAGGATGTAAAACAACAACAAACAAACAAAGCAACAGTTTGGCGCAACGAGCCTCACGCGCGCACGGCATGTGCTTACCGTTCGCGTAACGATCTTCCAGCGCGTTTAACGCATCTCGACGCGCCCCAAACGTTGTTATAATATTGGCACCTGCACGTCGTCGCACGTCCAAAGTTTTGTGCAAGCACAAAACTTTCGATGTGTGATGACACGCGCCGCCGATCCTCGCCGAACGTCGCCGTCCATCAATGACTAACAACATGCGCCTAACGCGTGCGTAATGCTTCCTGACGTATCCCGACGTTCCGCAAAAAAAATCACATACGTCGACGCGCGTTGGCGAGAAGCGTCGTAATGTGACAGCACCATAAGTCTAGCCTCCCACCATCAGCAGCCACAGTGGCGTCAGCGCCCACTTACAACATAGCTGTAGCGATTGTCTCCCACCATGCAACTCGCAGTCTGTGTGATTCAGTACTTTTTCACCAGTGCTATGTGTATTTTGTGTTGATATATATCCGAAACTATTGTTAAATAAGTATTGTTAGGAGGGGCAGATATGGATTGATCTGTGTGTGAATATATATGACAAAAATAACAACAATTTAAAAAGAAATCATATTTAAATATAAATAAATAAATATTTTTAAACTGTGGCGGATGTGCCATTGCTACAACAGTAGAGACTAACCACATACACACCCGTGGTGTCAACTGACCGCCGGGGTGGGGTTGACAGATCATTTATGGCTGGCTGCCGACAGCAGAGAGCCTTATTTGCCAGGTTATAACTCAACCCTTGACCACCAACATCCAACAACGGCTGTTTTATCATCTCTTATACCGACTGACCAGGGTGGGCCCGGATCTGTTTACAGTTTTATTTGAATGTTATTATATATATATATATATATATATATATACATAGATATATATATATATATATATACATAGATATATATATACCTAGATACACAGATACATACATACACATATAGATACATACATAGATACATACATACATACATAGATATATAGATAAATACATGTATAGATGTATAGATGCATAGATGCATAGATGCATAGATGCATAGATGCATAGATGTCTAGATCAATAGATCAATAGATCAATAGATCAATAGATCACTAGATCAATATATAATGGGTCATGATGCCGGTGACCTGATCTTCCAGATATGATCTTAGACGTAGGCAGGACATAAAACCTAAACAAACATATATACCTATACACATAATTAATTATGCATCACATACTCAACCCTGCAAATATGCATATGCATGTGACATATGCGTATATGCATATCTGCGTATATGCATATACTTATATGGATGTATGTATAGATATGTGTATCTATATATATATATATGTATACACATATATGTATATATAGTATCTATATGTATGTATGCATATATATGTATATGCAGATATGCAGATATGCTAATAAAATCCACCATAATATATACCGATATGCAGATATGCAGATATACAAATATACAAATATACAGATATACATATATACAGATATACAGATATACAGATATACAGATATACAGATATTCAGATATTCAGATATACAGATATACAGATATGCAGATATGCAGATAAGCAGATATACAGATATATAGATATATATGTATACACATATACATTTATATATTTATACATATATATATATTAGATGAGGTGTCCACACATACTGGCTAGTGGCAGCCCTACCCTGACATTTATGGATGGGGCACTGGCCGACGAGGGCCTACGGGTATTTATTTATTTTTGTTGTTTTTCCGGGTTTTTTCATGGTTTTTTCTTTGTTAAACGCGTGGCACTGCCCACCCTGCGGGACGCCCGCTGGTCAGTCAGTGTGCGCCCTGCTCCCGTCATCGCTGGTTGGTTGGGTAGGGGCGGCGCATCGGGTTGTGTGTGTGGACCAGCAGGGCGGCTAGAGTGGTGAGTGGCCACAGGAGTTTAAAGTAGAACCCCCCCCCCCCCGCACACACACACATCCCACCCACGCCCCCTCCCTCCCCACACACACCTCCCCACTTACCTCACCTTAATTAATCCACCTATTATAACTTATAAGCAACGCATTCAGACCAACCATGGATGCAGTGGATATAGCTGGGGGCGCCACTCCCGTTTCCGCGGACACCGCCCTCCTTCCGCCGGCGGAACGCGCGCCCTCTGACGTGATGGCCGAATGGCCCGACGTTGAAGAATCGGATGGGACGACGGGGAATGGTGGTTCGGCACCGGACACACCTGCAGACACCGCCGTGGCTGGAGAGGGTGAGGGAGCAGCTGTTGGAGACGGGGGTTCTGTGTACGACGTGTACGCAGCAGACAACAGTGATGGGGCAGGAACGGCGGAGCAGACGACAATGGACCGGGAAGAGACTCGTCAAATGGAGGAAGCAGACGAGGAAGACGGTGGGAATGCTGAGCGACTGACATTATTGCTCCCTGAGAAATCGGAGGATGGACTCGACCAGGCAGATGACAATGAAGGGACAATGGCAGACGAAGCAGACGACAAGAGGAGCGGGACGGGTGGCAATGTGGAACGGCGAGACGCAGATGCAGACGCAGACGCAGACGCAGACGCAGACGCAGACGCAAACAAAGATGCAGATGCAGACGCAGACGCAGACGCAGACGCAGATGCAGATGCAGACGACAACGCCCAACCGGATGCACACGACAGTGAACGGCAGAGACTGCTACCGGAAGGAAATGCAGAACAGGCGGCCGAAGCCACTGAGCCAAGCAGTGTTTCGGAACCCAACCAACGGGGAACTAGCACCGCTACCAGCAGCAGCGCTGCTACAAAAAGCAACAGAACAAAATCCAAGCAACGGGCTAAGTTTTTTAACGCCTTCATCAAGGAACCGCCGCCGAAGAATGATGACGTCAGCGGCGAAAACGGTGGCGTGGCGCCACCCCCGCCGCCGCCGTTAACGCCGTTGCCAATACCAAAGCGCACCCTGACGGCGAAGGAGCAAGAGGCGCGGGAAAGGCGTCAGCAGGAGATCGACGCCCGCTACAGCGCCATCTACAGTCGCAGCTCGGAGACGCGCACGCGCAAGTCTCGCAGCTTCACACCGTGGTCACGTGGCGCCATCTACGGGGGAGACCGGCTCGCCATGGACGGCGAGGGCCATAGTCTCTACATGATGTGTCGGACGGGGCTGGTCATCAGTGTTAAGGTAATGCATGGTGTCTGAACAGGAGGCGTATATAGAATATATATAATATATATATGGATATTATATATATATATATGTATACATATATATGTGTGTGTGTACCGAAATGTGTTCACCCGCCACCACACACACTACCACCCACACAATACCTACCACCACCTACGACCCACCACCACCCACCACCCATCACCCACCACCACCCATCACCCACCACCACCCATTAACCCACCGCCACCCATCACCCACCACACCACCCACCATCACCCACCTACCACCACCCACCAACCACCACCCACCATCCACCAACCACCCACCACCCACCACCACCACCGATCACACACTACCCACCACCACCCACCACCACCACCGATCACACACTACCCACCACCACCCACCATCCACCACCACCACCCACCACCACCCACCACACCACCCATCACCCTCCATCACCCACACCCACACCCTACTCACCACCATCCACAATCAACTACCCACCACCACCACCCACCCAACATCACCCCCCCACAACCTACCACCCACCACCCACCACCAACCACCACTGCCCACCACCAACCACCACTACCCACCACCAACCACCACTGCCACCCCCTCCCACCAGCACCCACCACCCACCACCCGCCATCCACCATCCGCACTCCACTCACCCCACCTGATTCATCCTTTGAAGCATTTTATCTGGAGCAGAACACGTTGGTGAATTTTGGACACGGTCCTCATGATCTATGCCTGGATATATTCTGCTTATATTAGTTATCACGAGGGTGAGAATCAGCATCAATAGGATGGTGTAGGCCTCTACTGAGGGCATGCATATACCATGTTACTTCCGCAGCACTGTAATGTTACAGGGCCGCCAAATAACCATATAGAAAAACTGTCAGAAGCCTTGTTTATGGACAATCCATCTTATTTCCCAATCTAAACAGAATACAGTAAAACCTTTCTAAATCGACCGACCATGGGACCGACTTTAAATGGTCCATTTAGGGAGGTGGTCGGGTTAGAGAGTTAGAATATTCTCACAATGCTATTGGTGGGACCCAAATAAAGTGATCGATATAGGGGAGTGGTCGATCTGTGGAGGTGGTCGGTTAGAGAGGTGTTACTGTATATTGTTCAGACACTTATCTGTCATTGCCCACTACTTTTAAAGGGCTGAAGATATTAAATTAAGTAGATTGCTAGACTTTAAGGCTCTAATCAAGAGCATCCAGTGGCCGCCATCTTGTTATTGTTTGCATTCTCTCCCAGCCTCTCAAATCTGTACAGCTTGTTTATATTATATTAGTATAGTTGATTCGTAACAAAGCAGGTTTTGCTCGGATTTAGACTGTGTCATCATTCACCCTAGATAAAAGTAGGACTGAATGACAATAAGTATGTCTAAATCTGCACAAAAACTGTTTCAAATGGGAATTAACTATGGAAGAGAGTTAATCAAATGGCGGAGGGTCAAACAAACAAGATGGCAGCCCAAGAATGCTCTCGATTTTACTTTTGTATTAAAGCTTATTTATCTACATGAATTAATTTATTGCACAGTTCAAAAGTTGTGGGTAAATATATATGTTTGTTTGTTTATTGTTGTTTTACGTCCGTGCAACATCTCGGGTCATATCAGGACGGGTAAATATAATTATAAAGAGGCATGCGTTGAATATATACTTGCTTCTTTGATTAAGAATTCATGGGCACTTTTTCTAATGGGTTGTATAGCCACCCTGCCTCAAGGCTGCAAAGGTAAAAATCTACATTTACCTCTACTCTGGGTTAGGGGTGATTTTGTTTGTTTGTAATCTAGCATCTGCCATGTGTGCAGATTGAGACAGACTGATTGAGTGACTAATACATAACAATGTAACCCACAGCGCCGTCTGGTGACACTGATAGATATTCCAGAATTGGGTAAATCAAAGGCCGTCTAAGTCATAGCTGCACGCCTAACTTTAAAAAGAAACACACAAACCAAAATTAAGAAAAACAAGTTACTTCATTATGCAGGTTCGCAGCCATCAGCGTTCCATCACTATGCGGTGGCCTAATCGGTAGAGCGCGGGCCTCGCATGAGGAAGGTCGGGAGTTCGGCTCCCGATCGAGTCAAACCAATGACTTTAAAATGGATACTTGTCGCTTCCTAGCCTGGTGCTCGGCATTAATAGGATAGGGCAAGGACTGGTTAGCTCAGTGTCAGGATAATATGACTGAGTGGGATATTGGGTCATGGTGCCAGCTGCCTGATTTCTCAGTGGGGCAGCACTATGAAGTCTCCATGAGTGCGCACTGTCACAAATCGGTACCCGTCCTGATGTGACCTTAGATGTTGCGAGGACATAGCACTCCAACAAACAATGGCACGTGAGGCCAGTTATCAGTGCGTAATCCTGGGCGTCCACTTGTCGAGTTTCGCGATATTTATGAGTATTGACTGCGTTACACCAAGCTTGGTTCCGAGAAGATGGTGATTGACTGGTTATGCCATGGCGCACAGACTATCCACACGCATGCACCCGATGACCACAATGCGTGTGTACGCGTGAAACACGTGTCCATGACGCGCGCGCACTAACATTCCAGTTTCTTTAAATGTTTGGGGGAGGGGAGTGGTGCAGGGGGGGGGGGGGCGCATTCCTCTACCGATGGGTAGGGTCTATGCAGACAGCTTTTCTTATCTTCGATATGACTTTCTTCATCTGAATGGCTTCATCGATTTTCCATTCTCCCCGGGATATAGATAATACACCCACCATACATTGACTGACGTGTGTGTATAATATAACACTGGTAGTGAATTGTGAGCATATTATATATAATTATATAAAATTATATATATATATATATATATATGTTAGTATATGGCGAGCATATTAAATATATGATAGTGTATGGTGGGAATTATATGCCAAATTATCGAAAATAAGACAAAATCCTCCTGTGCGACTGACAATGGTCAACATCTGGGGGAGGTGATGTGGGCAAGATGGCACCACCGGTAAAGTGTCGTATCTTATGGAGAATAACAATAAGAATAGATAATATTCCCTTACGTCTCTTTATACTTGCATAATACGCTATGCATCACATATATCATATGTCTGTCAGTATATGGTGGGCATTTTATATATGTATAGGTTAGTGTATGATGTAATATGGTGGGCATATGATATCTATATATATGTTAGTATATTGTGGGAAAAGTATATATATATTTATACCCGTGCAGTGTGAGCATATATTATATATATATATATATGTTAGTGTACGGTGGGAATATTACATATATATATGTTGCTGTATGGTGGGCATATTATATATGTGATGTATAAGCATTATGCGAGTATAAAGCTGCGTAAGGGAATCTATATGTTTATTACTCTGTACTACTTTATAACATTAACACACCATGTTATTGACCAATCGGCTCTCTGTATATATTCACCTCCTACCACTATGCACTTCGAACCGCACTTCCGTCGCCTCCACTGTCACTTGCGACCGGAATTATTTATATATATATATATATATATATATATATATGTTGGTATATTGTAGTCATAGTATATATATATATATATATATATATATATATATATATATATATATATATATATATATATATATATATCACTCACCGAGTTAGTGAATTGTAGGCATATTGTATATATATATATATATATATATATCAGTTAGTGTATTGTGGGAATATTATCATATATATCCCTTAGTGCATGGTGGCACATTATAAATATATATCGCTGAGTGTATGATGGGCATATTATATATATGTTAGTATATTGTGTGCATAGTATATGTGCTGTATAGGCAGTAATACTAGTATAATTAATTATCCGCAAACCGATTATCTATGAACTGTATCAAGCTGACACTACACCATCTAACTGACACTCATCCAGTCATAATAAAGACTTGTGACAGTGCGCACTCATGGCATCTTTATAGTGCTGCCCCACTGGAAGACCAGGCCACCAGCACCATAACCTGATATCCCACTGAGTCACATTATCCTGACACTGAGCCAACCAGTCCTTGCCCCATCCTAGTAATGCCGAGCGCCAGGCTAGGAAGTGACAAGTATCAATTTTTAAGTCATTGGTTTGACTCGACCAGGGTTCGAACCCACGACCCCCCGATCCACCAACACGGGAGACGGACGCTCTAACTCATTCGGCCATCCCGTCTGGTCACACACATTATATGTATATACATATACATATATATATATATATGGATATATATATATATATATATATACACCTATATATCGGTAGGTGTATGGCGGGCATTATAGACAAGTGACTGGAGGTGCTGAATAAACAACATGGCGGGTGTGCATGCATGTGAGGTGATGGGGTTGGGGCAGGCTGCATGCGTTAAGGCCGCAATGCTTGCAATACATGATACTTGTGTGTACAGATATTAAAATGACCTTGACCGCTGGTCACGTGGGCGATTCGCAAACAGGAAATTAAGTCAGCATGCCGCCGCACAATGCGACCGGCCCTTCCGGCCAGCAGCACAGGCCAGTTCCCGCCATGCATATGTATGTGTGTATGTATTAATACGCAGCGCACTAGAAAAGTTCACAGGCTGTATGTCTGTGTGTCGGTGTGTCTGTGTGTCCGTGTGTCTGTGTGTCTGTGTGTCTGTGTGTGGCGCGTCCATGGAAATTATCTCAAGACAACACTCTGGTCAGTCTTAGGAACTAGCAGCAGGATAACCAGCAGGACGCCATTGCTTCCGGAGACACGCTCGCGGATGCTTATTTTCAATAATCAGTTGGATATTAGGAGCTGCACCGTTGAGGTCCCGCTGGTAGCAGTGCATTGAGTTATTTGATTCCTAATTTTGTAGGGTTGCTTTGGTGGGTTTTCTTGGGGGGCCGGGAGGTGGATAATGTCTGATTTACCATCGTCAGATTCTGAGGATGCCATGGAATCCGCCATGTCTGATACGGTAGGTGCAACTGTTGCAATCGTTAAAGTACATTGTTATTGTTAACCAGCGTTTGTGTCACTATTATTGTCGGAATTAGTGCTATTATGTAATTGATAGTATCCTTATCGGTTTTACTACGAATACCACAACCATATACATATCTACAAGTGTACACTCGTATGTGTATATATACATATACAGTATAATCCCGTTAAACCAAGCTTGGTTAAACCAAACGATCGGTTAATCCAAACTTTTTTCGGCGGCCCGGCAAATTACTACAATTTATCATATAAAAAAGTTGGTTAAACCAGAGTCGGTTAATCCAAATTATCGGTTAATCCAAATAAAATTGTCAGACCCCAGGACACTCGGGTATGGTTAAACCAAATTTTCATGTGGTTATATATTTGTTTGTTGTTGTATTACATCCTAGCAACATCTAATGTCATATCAGGACAGGTACCAACTCGTGACAGTACACACTCATGGCGATTTTATAGTGCTGCCCCACTGAGAAATCAGGTACCGGCACCATGACCCAATAACCCACTGTCACATTATCCTGACACCGAGCTAACCAGTCCTTGCCCTATCCTAATAATGCCAAGCACCAGCCTAGGAAGCGACAAGTATCAATTTTTAAGTCAGTGGTTTTACTCGACCCAAAACCGAACTCGCGAACTCCCTATCTTCTGCATGCGAGGCCTTTGCTCTACCGATTCGGCCACCGCACCTGGTCATGTGGTTATAAGGTCATCTGAGGCCCCACTGACTTATTTTATATGATAAATGGTAGTATTTTGCCAGGCCGCCAACAAAAGTTTGGATTAAACAATCGTTTGGCTTAACCGAGCTTGGTTTAATGGAGTTATACTGTACATACATAAAAACCAGTCATAGAATTGTCTACATACATTGTATATTACATGTGCAATACACACTTACTCAAAGTCAAAGTCAAAGCCAAAGCTCGGTGTAACCAATGATCGGTTAATCCAAAGAAATTTCTAGGGTCCCTTCAAGTTTGGTTTAACAGGGTTATGCTGTATATATATATGCTAGCGTATATATACCTATATAATATATTATAGAGCACCTATATTTACAACATGGTTGTAAGTACAAATATATATATATATATATATACCTGCCGATTAGATATGTACTAACAGTAGCAACCAGGTAGAAGCACCTGCTGTAGATATATATACATATATAATTATATACATATATATTGGTTGGTTGTTGGGGTTTTATGTCCTGCCAACATCTCAGATCATATCAGGACGGATACCGACTTATGACAGTGAGCACTCATGATGACTTTTATAGTGCTACCAGCACCATGACTTGGTATCCCACTCATTCACATTATCCTAACACTGAGTCAGCCAGTCCTTGCCCTATCCTAATAATGCCGAGCGCCTGGCTAGGAAGCGACAAGTATCAATTTTTAAAGTCATATGTTTGACTCGACTGGGAATTGACCTCCCGACCTTCCACATGGGAGGCCTGCGCTCTACAGATTAGGCCATATATATATCCATTATAGAGCCTGTCTCAAAAGGTGCTAGCTCTTCGTTTTTTTGTCCATAGTAATGATTGACACAAAACAGCACAGAAACAGTTACACTGAAAACACAAGGACATTTGCTTCAAATCAATATGTATTCTATTGGGATTATGAAACACCATGTAAAAAACAAATCAGTTTATCCTGAGCAAATGCATAAGTAGATAGTGTGTTGATCGTTACTATGGACAAAGTTTTGTCCCATATTGCTTAGCACCTTTTGAGACAGTCTCATATATATCCATTCCCATATATATATATCCACGCATATATATCTATTCCCTTCATAATAATATTGGTGTGTAATTAATTATAGCTAGTATATGGATGGATATACGGGTATAAATCTTCGGTATTGTTTATTATTATTGTCCAATAACGGAGAATCTTGATTAGCTGCGGCCTGCTCGCCTACGGTGGCGCCGCCACCGGCAGTTCTTGGTACTTCTGCTCACTCCGTGTATGGGATCACTTTGCTTCGAAAATCCACTTAGCTCTTTCTATTCTCCCTTCACCTCAGGTAGAGATACGGTTTATACAGCATATATAAGTGTGTGTTTATGTGTGTCAAATGGAAGGTAATTTGGGACACGATCTCCTCCCCCTCCCCACTCCCCACAAACACAAGCACAAGATTTATGGACACTGGAGTTATTGACTTTTATCTAGAATTGTATTTTCCTTGGCCACAGTTTGTATGATTGTGAGCTTTTAAATTCATGAGTGGTTTTTTAACACATAATTGATTTATGCTTTTACATTTTGTGTAAAAGCGATGGTGGGATTTAAAAAAAAAAAGACAATACAAGTTAAATATTTCTTGCTGTGAATATGGCATATGCTGTTGACACTGGGTAAAGCAACCACCAATCAATGAATCGTTCATTTATGCAAAACAAAAGTAAGACTGATTATAAGAATATTCAGGGCAAACAATCAGTGCATACACTGACATATCTGGATCGCACATGTAATCCCAGAGCTATTTTAGGTATATATATATACCTTATATATATGTATATACTTGTACATCCGGTGTAGTCTTAATTAGCTGCGTGTGATGTCATTAGGGTTTATTAACAAATCGGGACAAAGTAGTCCCTGTGTGGTAGAGCTCTGAGTTTATTTGATAGAAATTATTACCCAAAATGTGGATTACTCGACGGATTATATATGTTATTATGATATTGAAAATGATAATGATGATGATGATAATAATGATGATAATAATGATGATGATAATAATGATGATAATAATATCATTATTATCATTATTGTTATGCCCCTGCAGCTTTTTATCTTCATACAAATGCATGCATGTATTATCTTCCAAAACCCTGTTGTCTTTGTTTTAGTTTTTTTGTTTAAGTAATTTTATTTTTGAGTAAATAGGTAGTGATTTGTTAGTAAGCTGTGTCCGTTAAGTTTAGGCGTGTGGGTGGGTTGGTTGGTTGTTGGAGTTTTACGACCTGGCAACATCTAATGTCATATCAGGACAGGTACCGACGTGTGACAGTGCGCACTCAACGCGACTTTATTTTGCTGTTCCACTGGGAAATCAGGCCGATGGCACCATGACCTGATATCCCACCCACTCACATTATCCTGACACTGAGCTAACAAGTCCTTGCCCTATCCAATTAATGCCGAGTGCCAGGCTAGGAAGTGATAACCATACATTGTTAAGTCATTGGTTTTGCTCGACCGGGAATCGAACTCCGGACCTTCCGCACGCGAGGCCAGTGCTCTACCGATCAGGCGACCGCGCCCGGTGAGAGGGATCTGGGTGTTTGTGGACGTGACTACGCTCACTGATGCCAAATATTGCCTATAAAGTATAAGTATATTCCTCAGTTATAGCATGAACTTTTGAATAACACGTATGCATTACCAGTCAAATGGCAGCCATTCACATTTCTCTAAGCCAGGCAACAAGATAAATTATTCCTCTCGTGGCAATGCTGTCCATCCATCTACGTCAACCACTGACATTCGCAGCCAGCGTTACCAGTTCAAAATGTGTTTAGCGTAGCCGGTTTGGCATCTATTTATAGACATTCTATACAATAGCCTCTCTCCTCTGCGCAGTTGTTGTTGCTGCTTTTTTTTTTCAATTTTATTTTATTTATTAGTGTAGTAGTCTGCACTGATCTCTCAGGCAAGTAACCACATAGACATCTAGGCGTGGGTAGTGTGGTGATATCAGGGAGCCTAGGTGGTGTAATGGTTAGCACACTGGCCCGGAATGTAAAGAGATGTGGGTTCGAGTTCCGCTCTAGGCGCAATACTTCCCATTTTCATCACCCCCATGACACTGGTGCCGTGACTAGGATTCTATACAAGCTACGCGCTGTATGGTTGTTGAACCTACCCTATGTATGTATGTGTTAGTGCATTGCCTGTATGTATGTAATTGTAAGCATTAAAAGACTTACAATTCCAGGGGGACGAGTGTAGTAGTGTGCACTGATCTCTCAGGCAAGTAACCACATAGACAGGTAGGTGTGGGTAGTGTGGTGATATCAGGGAGCCTAGGTGGTGTAATAGTTAGCACACTGGTCCAGAATGCAAAGAGATGTGGGTTCGAGTCCCGCTCTAGGCGCAATATTTCCTATTTTCATCACCCCCACGACATTATTTTCCTTTTTAAAATGTGTATATTATATATATTTACTGCATCCTCTTTTGTTGAGAGCGCATTTTGGAAGCTTAGCCTTCAGGTAAAAAGAACCCGGCTTGCTTTCTTATTCAGCTATCCATCATCCTCATAATTGTACTCATAGAAAATACCCCCAGGGTGGGATATTATATATTATATTGGAGTGGGTGGGGGAATCGGAATGGACTCTACTATGATGGCGGGAAATTGGTCCGGGATAGGGAGAGGAGGGCAAGGGGTGGGGCGGGGGGTAAAGGATGGTGAGAAGGGATGAGGAGCAGGGGAACGTATAAATGTAGTAGGCTTGTTTGTTTATTGGGGTTTACCTCCTAGCAACATCAAAGAATCATATCAGGACGGGTACCGACTTTTGGACACTGCGCACTCGTGGTGACTTTCTAGTGCTGCCCCACTATGGGAAAGATCATGCCACCAGTAATTATATCCCCACTCACTCACATTATCCTGATACTGATCAAGCCAGTCCTTGTCCTACACTATTATTATTAATGGCAAGCGCCAGGCTATGTAGTGACAGGTACAAATTTGATAAAGTCATCGGTTTGATTCAGTCGGGGGCTTAAAGTTGCATAGTCCGATGGTTTTGAATTTCTGTATTTTTTCTGAGATAAATATATATCCATTCCCTAGTATCTACTTTACATTAGTTCAAAACTACGTTTATTTTAAATGGTAATTTAATAAGATATTTTGAATGCAAACATGGAAAATTAGTTTTGGCAAGCTTACCAAAAGTCTGGTAAGTGCATCAGTATCTAAGTTAGATATGTAAAATCAAATCTAGATAATTGGTTTGGTTTTGAAAATTTGATATTTCATTGGACTATGCAGCTTTAACTTAAACTGAGTTAAAGTTGCATAGTCCGATGCTTTTGAGTTTCTGTCATTTTCTGAGTTAAATATATTAAATTGATTGTTATAGCCGCCCTTACTTTAGTTTGAAGTAACTTTTATTTAAAATGTCTAACTTTTGAGATATTTTGAAGTGCAACCATCCACAAATAATTTTGGTAAGCACGCCAAAACTCTGACACCATAGGCTTCTGCAGTAACAGGTTCTATTAAATTTGCTCTGTATGCCCTTCTATATGGCGACAAGTGCTTAATATGTGCACCAGTATCTAAGTTGGATATGTGGAATCAAATCTAGATAATTGTTTTGGTTTTGAAAATTTGATGTTTTCATCGGACTATGCAGCTTTAAGCGACCACGACCGACACGCGGGAAAATAGCCATCGCTCTTACTCTTACCAATTCGGCCAGGCCACCTTGGTAGGTTGGTTGATTGTTGGAGTTTTACGTCCTGACAACATCTAAGGTCATATCAGGACGGGTACCAACTTGTGACAGTGTGCACTCACAGTGATTTCACAGTGCTGCCCCACTGGGAAATCAACCGCTGGCACCATGACCTTATATCCCACTCTGTCACATTATCTTGACATTGAGCTAACACAGTCCTTGCCCTATCCTATTAAGATGGAGCGTCAGGCTAAGAAGCGACAAGTATCAATTTTAAAGTCCTTGGTTTTGACTCGACCGGGAACCGAACTCCCGACGTTACGCATGCGAGGCCCGCGCTCTACCGATTAGGCCAGCGCGCCCGGTGCCCTGGTAGGTGTGGTGCGAGCATGATGCATCGGTGTTGGCTCGCTGGGAGGGTGAGAGCAGAGACGGGGACATGAGGGGATGGCGAGATGGCCCAGTGCCACATGCGGGTCGCACCGTCACATCTTTATTGTCACGTGACTGAATGCGCCTGTATGCTATTGGAGAACCTGCGCGCGAGGCTATTAGCTACTAGTACTAGTTATAGGTTCATTATTTGTCAGCGGTGTGGGTACTGGGTTGGTTGGTTGTTGGAGTTTTACGTCTTGGAAACATCTTAGGGCTATATCAGGAGGGGTACCGATTTTTGTTTAGTTGTTGTTGGTTTACGTCGTTGCAACATCTAAGGTCATATCAGGATGGGTACCGACTTGGGACAATGCGAGTCTACTAATGCACACTCATGACAACTTTATAGTGCTGCCCCACTAGGAGACCAGGCCACCAGCACCATGACACGATATCCCACTCAGTCACATTATCCTGATACTGTGCGAACCATACCTCGTCCTATCCTATTAATACCTAGCACCAGGCTAGGTAGTGACAAGTATGGATTTTAAAAGTCATTGGTTTGACTCGGCTGGGATTCAAACTCCCGAGCTTCCGCATGGGAAATCTGCGCTCCACCGATTAGACCACCGCGTCCGGTATATTTCCACACAAAAAATCAATTTCAAATAAAAAAAAGTTATTTCAACCGAAAAGTAAGGTCGATTAAGGCCCTGTCACATTACGGCGTATGGCGTTAGCGTATGCCGGCGTATGCAGTTTTCGACCCATACACCGTCATACACTGTCATACGCCATCATACGCTACGCACGAGGTCCCAGCGGCATCTGAAGTGTATGCCCAGCCTATGCCTAACCTATGCCTAACCTATGCCTAACCTATGCCTAACCTATGCCTAACCTACCCCTAGCCTATGGCGGCGTATTCAAAGCGTATCCCGACCTATTCGCGGCATACTGTGATGAGGTTTGACGGTTGTGATTGACAAGTTCAGCATATGCCCAACCTATGCGTAACCTATGTCGGCGTATGCATAGCGTACGTCGAGCGTATGAGCAGCATATGAGCCATACGCCGCCATACGCCGACAATTTTTTAGCATGCTCAACAAAAATTTGGATGGACTCGTGTATGAGGGCATATGCCGGCGTATGCGTAGCATATGCGTAGCGAATGCGAAGCGTATGCGAAGCGTATGCGAAGCATATGACGGTGTATGATGGTGTATGGGTCGAAAATCCATACGCTAACGCCATACGCCGTAGTGTGACACCACTTTTACAGAACGTTGGGGGTATGCAAGAGACACCGGTCGGGTATCAATCCAGTGTACGCCCAACCTATGCTGACGTACCCCTAACCTATGCGTAACCTATGCCAGCATATGCATAGCGTACGCCTAGCGTATGAGTAGCGTATGATCCATACGCTGCCATACGCTTAAAATTTTGAGCAAGGAAACAGGCTTGTTGGAGGATCGGCGTATGACGGCGTATGATGGCGTATGAAGGCATATGCGTAGCGTATGCATAGCGTATGCATAGCGTATGCATAGCGTATGCATAGAGTATGGTGGCATATACCGATGTATATGACGTAACGCGCTTACGCCGCCGTACGCTCCCACAAAAAACCCTAATGTGACAGCCCCTTTATGACAATCAAACTGATTTATTTATCTCAAGAAGTGAGATAAACTCAAAACCATCGGATTTTGGAACTTTAAGAGTTGTGACATAAACTACTCTATTTAGAAGAATTGACCGCGGAACATGCGCAGTGAACTGCTATCCACAACATTAGTTCTAACCACAACCGTCAGAGGGCTGGTTGGTTGTAGAACTCCTCTATAAGAACCTTTTTGTTTTGTTTTTACAAAACATGCTGCATAGTGAGCTGCTATCCACAAAACCAGTTCTTGTCACCGCCGCCAGAGGGCGGTACATGTGTTGGAAATCGCCTATTGCCTGAATGAATGAATACTCGACCTTTGACCTTTCCTCCTACCACTGAGATGGCATTATTCATTATTCATTATATTCCTCGCGAAGAACCGAGGGTTCATTTGGATTGTGCAAACACTGAGTGGATTTTCCCGTCGACAATCTGTACGCAATGTCCACTGGTACTTCCTGAAGTAATAGTAATAAACCTTTTCCACAAAGCGTCTACAATGAGTGACCTACTACTCACAGCATTATACGTTTCTTCCTCTACCATCAGAGGGTGGGTTAGTGGTGCAATTCCTCTACATGACCTTTTCCACAGGCCACGATGCACATTGAGATGTTTCCCACAACTTTAATTATTTCTACTGCCGTCAGAGGGCAGGTTTGTGGTGGAAATCCCCTATAGTACAACACAGTGAGCTGCTGCCCGCAATACTATCTCTCCCACTAGCATCAGATGGCAGGTTGGTGATGGAAATCCTCTATAAGGCCCTTTCCACAACAACTTGCTGCAACATTAATACTTTCTACTGCCATCAGAGGGCAAGTTGTCAGTGTAAATCCTCTATAATGCCGTTTCCACAGAGCATGCTGCACAGTGAGCTGATGCCCACAACATTAGCTCTCTCATTGACATCACAAGGCACCCTGGTGGTGGAAATCCTCTATAAGGGCTTTTACCACAGAGTATGCCTCAGATTGAGCTTCTACCCGCACATTTAGTTCCCGCCCTGCCATTAGAGGGCAGGTCTGTGGTATGAAATCTCGATAAGGCATTTTCCACAGAAGAATGCTGCACGGTGAACACCAGTTCTTCTATTGACGTCAGAGGTCAGGTGGACATGTGGGTTGGTCGTGGAAACTCCTATTTCCCACAAAGCATGCTGCAACCTGCAATACTGGTTCCTTAAAGCCCCTGTCACGCATCACCGGATTGAGCAACGGACAGAATTGTCTAGTCCGGGCGTGATAAGTATCAAAATGTGTCAAAATGCTGGATGAACGGACATGAAACGGACATAAAACGGACATGAAACGGACATGAAACGGACATGAAACGGACATGAAACGGACATGAAACGGACATGAAACGGATATGAGACAGACATGAAACGAACATGAAACGGACATGAAACGAACATGAAACGGACATGAAACGGACATGAACGGATAGCCAACGGACGGTAATTGGATGAAACGGACTCAAACCGGACAAGAACCATAGACATCAATCCGTGCTTTCTCATTTCTTTCCCCTTTCTTTCATATCCTGTTTTTGTTTGATACAGTTAAAAAAATGAAAATAACATGTGAGTCAGTATACCAGTTAACCCCACATTATATCACGAGGTTTTGTTTGTTTGCTTGTTGTTGTTTTACGTCCTAGCAACATCTAAGGTCATATCAGGACGGGTACCGACTTGTGACAGTGGTGCACTCATGGCAACTTTATAGTGCTGCCCCACTGGGCGACCAGGCCACCAGCACCATGACCTTATATCCCACTCAGTCACATTATCCTGACACTGAGCCAACCAGTCTGTGCCCTTTCCTAATAATGCCGAGCGCCAGGCTAGGAAGCGACAAGTATACATTTTTAAGTCATTGGTTTGACTTGACCAGGGTTCGAACCCACGAACACTTGGGTTTGGATCCCCCGATCTCCTAAAACAGAAGACGGACGCTCAACTCATTCGGCCATCCCATCTGGTCTATATCACGAGGTTCTCTGTGCGCATGCTCTATATGAGTGAGGATACATTAGTCAGCTCCGCTAACCTAAACCGGAAGCTGAGCGTGCACGTGGGAGACAGACATCCGTCACCATAACCACAATATATTTTCATGTCATCCTCAAAGGACACATCATTATCCATGTATGCAAATGCCAGATGATAATGAATATTTTGCAATTTTATTATATATATAATATTACATATGAAACTATCTATATATATAAATGTTAATATATAACTAAAAGGTAAGAATTACCAAGCTTTGAAAATCTAGTCACAAATTGAACGGCTTCTAACGATGTTAAAGCTGGATAATTCGTTGAAAGCATAGCAATTTTGGAAACCGACATACTGACCTAGATTTTATCCTACTTATCCAACTTTGATACTGGTGCACTCACTGAACATTTATTGCAACATAGATTGGTTGGTTGTTGGAGTTTTACGTCCTGGCAACATCTAAGGTCATATCAGGACGATTGCAGAATAGAAGGACACGCATTGACACATTGATCAGAGTGATTTGGGAGGAGTGAAGGGTTTGGGAGGAGTGAGGGGGTTTGGGAAAGGTGAGGGGTGGGAGGAGTGAGGTGGATTTGAGGAGTGAGGTGAATTTGAGAAGGGAGGTGGATTGGAGAAGTGAGGGATTTGGGAGGAGTGAGGGTTTGGGAGGATTGAAGGAATTGGGAGGACTGAAGGGTTTGGGAGGAGTGAGTGTGTTTGGGAGGAGTGAAGGAGTTGGGAGGACTGAAGGAGTTGGGAGGAGTGAAGGGTTTGGGAGGATTGGAGGAATTGGAAGGAGTAAAGGGTTTGGGAGGAGTGAGGGTGTTTTGGAGGAGTGAAGGAGTTGCGAGGAGTGATGGAGTTGGAGAGTGAGGAATGGAAGGAGTGAAAGGTTGGGAGAGTGAGGGTTTGGGAGGACGGAGAATTGGAAGGAGTGAAGGGTTTGGGAGGAGTGAGGGGTTTGGGAGGAGTGAAGGAGTTTGGAGGTGTGAAGGGCTTGGGAGGATTGGGGGAATTGGAAGGAGTAAAGGGTTTGGGAGGAGTGAGGGTGTTTTGGAGGAGTGAAGGAGTTGCGAGGAGTGACAGAGTTGGGAGGAGTGAAGGAATTGGAAGGAGTGAAAGGTTTGGGAGGAGTGAGGGGTTTGGGAGGACTGAAGGAATTGGAAGGAGTGAAGGGTTTGGGAGGAGTGAGGGGTTTGGGAGGAGTGAAGGAGTTTGGAGGTGTGAAGGGCTTGGGAGGAGTGAATGAGTTGGGAGGAGTAAAGGGTTTGGGAGGAGTGAATGAGTTGTGAGGAGTGTCTTATTAGTTAGAACCATCTATGTAGAAGTTGTAAAGAAAGATATATTGTGAAGACCTGAATTTCAGATGTATTAAAACTCCCGCTAGTTCAAGGGGATGGTGGATGGGAGGGTGGTGGTGGTTTGAACACATTCAACGTCTTCTGCTTTGGCTAGACTCATAAGACTGTTTGTGGTTTGCCTCGATATGGTACACAGAGGACCTACTCGCGAATTCTCAGATTAACTTCTTCAAATTCAAATTCAATTCATGAAATTACACTAGGAATCAAAATCAAATTAGTTTCGATGTGTGTAAGTGCAAAAACTACGGCAGCGGAACCGGAAGTGGAATAGGTCCCTTTTGCTTCCAAGACCAGAACCCTTCGGCACTGACATAACAACCAACAGAATTAACCATCAAACTAGTTAGTCATTCAAAGCGCTGGCCTCGCGTGCGGAAGAAGGTCAGGAGTTCGGTTCCCGGTCGAATCAAACCAATGACTTATAAAATTGATTATTGTCACTGCCTAGCCTGGCGCTCGGCATTAATAGGATAGAACATTGACTGGCTCGCTCAGTGTCAGGATAATGTGAGTGAGTGGGATAGTGGATCATAGTGCCGGCGGCCTGGTTTCCCTGTGGGGCAGCACTATAAAGTCGCCATGAGTGTGCACTGACACAAGTCGGTGTCAGTCCTGATATGACCTTAGATAGTGCCAGGATGTAAAACTGCAACAACCAACCAGCTCACGCGTCATCACACTGCTCGCAAAAAATTATTTAAAAAAATGTTAAACTAAAAATATTTGGATTAGTCGGCCGTGTCTGGTTTTGACTTGCAGAGTGTTCGTGTCGACTTGTTATTGTGGGCGGGGCGGGGCGGGGCGGGGCGGGGCGGGGCGGGGCGGGGCGGGGCGGGGCGGGGCGGGGGTGACCCGACGTGACCACACACCCACAACATGGCATTAATGACGTCACACAGGGAGACTCTTGACGCGTCACTAACAATTTCCCGATATTGTCCGTCAAAGTCTGCCTCAGACGGCCCTTAAAGGTCAGGTTACGTGCTTTCAAAATGTATTCCTTACACGGATATTTTATTTTACTCGTCGTGACAAATTTCAGATTCTTTGAAATTACCAATTGCGCTTTGCTCAGAACTACTAGGAATGGATTATCATGAGACGCGTGATGTAATGAATCGTCCTGGGCATATTACTAGGTACACACCTACCGTTTACGACTCGCGCACTAAAACTCGCGACCCGACCTGATCCGCTTAAAACTGAAAACGGGCCGATTCATGTTTCGAATCACAAATCGCAATCGTAAGGAAGCACTTTTAGCCCTAAAATTGAGTTTTAAGTCGCGAATCGCAATCAGTAAGTGTGCTCGGGGAGTGCACACCTCAAGACTTTTTGGCAATTTTAGATCGAATACGGTAGGTGGGTGCGGAAAAACAGTAGGTGTGTACCTAGCATTATTCCAGACTAGATCAAATATTCAACCCTGAACTTGTAGCAGGGGTGGATGCCAACGTAGTCTAAATACTAGCGAAAACTGCTTTAGTAAGGAACTGGAAGTGGAACCCCTGGTTCCAGTATCAAATGGTTACTTATATCGGCACAGAGTTGGTGAAATGGGAGAGAATGCAAAAGGACAAGATGGCGGCGATAGAACGCGGTCGAGTTCACTTTTAAAGTGCATTAAATTATATGTTTTACTATATTGTTCAACTCAGAAGTAGCGGGGAAATATGAAGATGTACGTGAAGAATATATTTTGCTTCTTAAATTAATAATTAATTTATCAGCTCAGTTCATTTCCCCAGCATCTGGAACTTCTTCGCTAGCTTTTATACCCCTATGTATATTGTTGTTCATCCCTGCTGTATAAGTACTAGGTTTGAGCCAAAATACTAAATAGACCGTTCTGTGACGTCATGTGTGTGGGGAGGGGGGGGCTTGGTAAAATTATATGGGTGATAAGGCAAGGTCAAAAGCAGCGATAGATGGGATGGCTGAATGATTTGAGCATCCGCCTCCCGCTTTGGTAGATCATGGGGTTCTAACACACTGGCTCGAACCTTGGTCGAGTCAAACCAATGACTTAAAAATTGATACTTGTTGCTTCCTAGCCAGGCGCTCGCCATTATTAGGATAAGGCAAGGACTGGTTGGCTCAGTGTCAGGATAATGTGACTGAGTGGGATATCAGGTCATGGATGCTGGTGGCCTGGTACTGACTTGTGACACTGTGCATTCATGGTGACTTTATAGTGTTGTCCCACTGGGAGATCAGGCAACCAGCACCATGACCTGATATCCCACTCAGTCACATTATCCTGACACCGAGCCAACCAGTCCTTGCTCTATTCTAATAATGCTGAGCGCCTGGCTAGGAAGTGACAAGCATCAATTTGGTAAGTCATTGGTTTGACTCGACCGGGAATTGAACTCCTGACCTTCCGCACGGGAGGCCTACGCTCTACCGATTCGGCCACCGCATCCGATGCTGCATAGAAGGGAAAACCAAGTGAATTGTATCTACCCTCTCACTGCTGAAACCTATGATATCCACCATTTCGACCCCTACACGCCAAAGTTAATTTGGCACGTTTTCACTTCAGACATCTCCGAGGTTCATTTTCTGAAATAAACGTTACTTCAAACAAAAGTAAAGTTTCATAGCCCTCAACCTAATACAGTACAACCCCTTTAAACCAAGCTCGGTTAAATCAAACAATCGGTTAATCCAAACTTTTTTCGGCGCCCCGGCAAAATACTACCATTTATCATATAAAAAAGTTGGTTAAACCAAAGTCGGTTAATCCAAAGTATTGGTTAATCCACACAAAATTGTCGGCCCCAGGCCACTTCCGGTACACTTAAATCCAACTTTCATGTGGTGTTAAGGTCATCTGAGAATTTTTTATATGATAAATGGTAGTATTTTGCCAGGTCCCTGAAAAAAGTTTGGATTAACCGATCATTTGATTTAACCGAGGTTGGTTTAATGGGGTTAAACAGTATATACATAAAAAACAATAATCATAGTGTCCACATACATTGTACATTCATAATGCACCCCCATTTTTGCCAAAGCCAAGTCAAGGTCAAGGCTCGGTTAAACCAATGATCGGTTAATCCAAACAAATTTCTAGGGTCCCTTCAAGTTTGGTTTAACGGGGTTATACTGTATATTTATATATTATATATATGGCCGAAAAAACCCTCAAATCCATTGACCTATATATAATTGTGATATTATGCTTATTAGGAAAGTACTTCAGCAAACTGGGGGTGGTGCGGGGGTGGTGGTGGGTTGATGTCACGTAGCATTAAGCTAGGATTCCTTACACGCAGTATGCGGTATGCGGTATGCGAATGCGAATGCCGCAAAAAATCGAAACGCCTTGAAGTTAATGGGCTACAACCCTTACATGCGGTATGCGAATGCGAATGCGAATGCAAATGCGAATGCGTTTTTCCGATCGGTCCATGTAGCGATCGGTGTGGCATGCGGCATGCGACAAGGGGGGTGCAAATAGAAACCTGAGTCTGATGTGTCCATTAGTTTAACAGTAGGAGAGGCGACTGAGCATTACGGAACGGTCACGCACAAGGGTGCTGAGGGGAAACATATGGTAGTGGTGGTGGTGGGGGTTCGGGTTGGTAAAAATGCTACCAGAGCTACAAAAATATGAATACTTATCTATAATTTGGTAATTATATAGGTAGGAACCTCCAGGTGACGTACCAAAAGTTACATAGATATAAATGCCATATTAGGCCATATACAGTGCAGTATGGGGTATACTTGTTTATTTGTATTTTTTAAATATAGCAGGTCGTGTGCCGCATGCCGCATGCCGCATGCCGCATACCGCGTAGAAGGAATCTTCCCATTCGCATACCGCATGCCGCATGCCGCATACCGCATGCCGCATACGGCGTGTAAGGAATTTCAGCTTTAGGCTCAGATAAGTGAACCATACTTAACCCCCCCCCCCCTCTCCGCCTCCGCCTGCACCCCCCACCTCCTTACAATGCTCTCGTTCGTCACACTTCGAAAACACACACACCCACGGAGTATCATGCGCTTGTTTATCGGTTGGCTGGTTGGTTGTTGGGGGTTTTACGTCCTGGCAGTATCTAAGGTCATATCAGGATGGGTACTGACTTGTGACGGTGCACACTCATGGTGACTTTATAGTACTGCCCCACTTGGAGACCAGACCACCAGCACCCATGACCTGATATCCCACTGAGCCCCATTATCCTGACACCGAGCCAACCAGTCCTTGCCCTATCCTAATAATGCCGCGTGTCGAGCTAGGAAGCGACAATTATCAAGTTTTAAGTCATTGGTTTGACTCAACTAGGGTTCAAACTCATGGGTTCGAATCCCACGATCTACCAAAACGGGAGACAGACGCTCAACTCATCCAGCCATGGCATCTGGTCTGTTGTCTGTCGGTGCTGCGGGAGTACCTTTACTTGTGGGTTGGAAGTGGTCACGGGATTTTGCGTCAACAAAACCAAAAACTACAATGTGGGCCAAAAGTGCCCATACATAGGGAAATTAACATTACAAGCTTAACACCAGATGCGTGGCTAAAAAGACGTATTCAAATCTTTTTTTCTTTAGTATGCAAATAATGGCTGGCAACCATGTGGAACATATTTCATGAATAAAGCCGGGCTTTTTTTTTTTTTTGTTAAGTGTTTATTTCCTCTAGGCATGTATGAACACTTTTGGCCCACCCTGTATATATAGGGACGCTCCGTGACTGCAGGTTGCACACATTGCACACATTATACAGTTCATATACACATATACACACACACATATATACACACCGGCAACCAGCGCTCTAAGGGGGCGGCGCAGTCCGGCAACAAGCGGGAGATGGTGAGGGCTCGGTGCCGACACCAGTGGAGAGAGCGCACGGTACCAGCGCAGGGTTTGTTGTTTGTTTGTCCTAGCAACATCTGAGGTCATATCAGGACGGGGCCAGCGCAGGGACGCAGCACAGACAGAGACGACCCTGCGGGGACTCACAATGGACGCCACGGACACCCCGTTGTTGGCATCGCAGGAAAAGCAAGCCACTAAGGTCTATGGATCTCTGGTAGGTAGGTGTACCTAGGTGGGTGGGTGGGTGGGGGGGGGGGGGGCGACGGAGGGGCGGTGTTGTGAGAGGGGTGAGCGAGGTGAGAGTGGAGGAAGGGTGAATGCAAGTGGGAAGGGAAGAGGGGAGGATGAGAGGGGAGGGGCTGTGTTGTGACGGGGTGGGCAGGTAAGGAGGGTGGAGGGGAGGAGAGGGGAGGGGCTGTATTGTGACGGGGCGAGGGAGGTGAGGACGGTTGAGAGGGGAGGATGAGAGGGGCGGGGTCTGTATTGTGACGGGGTGAGGGAGGTAAGGAGGGTGGAGGGGAGGAGAGGGGAGGGACTGTATTGTGACGGGGCGAGGGAGGTGAGGACGGTTGAGAGGGGAGGATGAGAGGGGCGGGGCTGTGTTGTGACGGGGTGAGGGAGGGTAAGGAGGGGTGTGGAGGGGAGGAGAGGGGAGGGGCTCTATTGTGACGGGGCGAGGGAGGTGAGGACGGTTGAGAGGGGAGGATGAGAGGGGCGGGTCTGTATTGTGACGGGGTGACGGAGGTAAGGAGGGTGGAGGGGAAGAGAGGGGAGGGGCTGTATTGTGACGGGTTGAGGGAGGTGAGGACGGTTGAGAGGGGAGGATGAGAGGGGCGGGGCTGTGTTGTGACGGGGTGAGGGAGGTAAGGAGGGTGGAGGAGACGAGAGGGGAGGGGCTGTAATGTGACGGCGCGAGGGAGGTGAGGACGGTTGAGAGGGGAGGATGAGAGGGGCGGGGCTGTGTTGTGACGGGGTGAGGGAGGTAAGGAGGGTGGAAGAGAACGAGAGGGGAGGGGCTGTATTGTGACGGGGTGAGGGAGGTGAGGACGGTTGAGAGGGGAGGATGAGAGGGGCGGGGCTGTGTTGTGACGGGGTGAGGGAGGTAAGGAGGGTGGAGGGGAGGAGAGGGGAGGGACTGTATTGTGACGGGGTGAGGGAGGTGAGGACGGTTGAGAGGGGAGGATGAGAGGGGCGGGTCTGTGTTGTGACAGGGTGAGGGAGGTAAGGAGGGTGGAGGAGACGAGAGGGGAGGGGCTGTATTGTGCCGGGGTGAGGGAGGTAGGAGGAGGGTGGAGGAGACAAGAGGGGAGGGGCTGTATTGTGACGGGGTGAGGGAGGTGAGGACGGTTGAGAGGGGAGGATGAGAGGGGCGGGTCTGTGTTGTGACGGGGTGAGGGAGGTAAGGAGGGTGGAGGAGACGAGAGGGGAGGGGCTGTATTGTGACGGGGTGAGGGAGGTAAGGAGGGTGGAGGAGACGAGAGGGGAGGGGCTGTATTGTGACGGGGTGAGGGAGGTGAGGACGGTTGAGAGGGGAGGATGAGAGGGGCGGGTCTGTGTTGTGACGGGGTGAGGGAGGTAAGGAGGGTGGAGGAGACGAGAGGGGAGGGGCTGTATTGTGACGGGGTGAGGGAGGTGAGGACGGTTGAGAGGGGAGGATGAGAGGGGCGGGGCTGTGTTGTGACGGGGTGAGGGAGGTAAGGAGGGTGGAGGAGAGGAGAGGGGAGGGGCTGTATTGTGACGGGGTGAGGGAGGTGAGGACGGTTGAGAGGGGAGGATGAGAGGGGCGGGTCTGTGTTGTGACGGGGTGAGGGAGGTAAGGAGGGTGGAGGAGACGAGAGGGGAGGGGCTGTATTGTGACGGGGTGAGGGAGGTGAGGACGGTTGAGAGGGGAGGATGAGAGGGGCGGGGCTGTGTTGTGACGGGGTGAGGGAGGTAAGGAGGGTGGAGGGGAGGAGAGGGGAGGGACTGTATTGTGACGGGGCGAGGGAGGTGAGGACGGTTGAGAGGGGAGGATGAGAGGGGCGGGGCTGTGTTGTGACGGGGTGAGGGAGGTAAGGAGGGTCGAGGAGAGGAGAGGGGAGGGGCTGTATTGTGACGGGGCGAGGGAGGTGAGGACGGTTGAGAGGGGAGGAGGGGAGTGGGAGGGGTTGTATTGTGACGGGCGTGGGGGAGGTGAGGACAATAGAGGGTGAGGAGAGGAGGGTGGAGGGTGAGTGGCTGTATTGTGAGGGGAGTGAGGACGGTAGGCGGGAAGGAGAAGGATAAGAGGGGTGGAGATGGGGCAGAGGGGGTGGAGATGGAAGAGAGGAGGGGGGTGAATGGAGGGGGAGGAGTCGATAACTAATTAAAAGTTACCTTCGTGCTCTACTGACCAGTTGGCCTGACAACAAGAGCGTGACACTACACATGCACAAACAAATGTATACATTTATGTATGTATGCATATATATATGAGCCTGTCTAAAAAGGTGATAACTCTTCCTTTCTTTGTCCACGTAATGATTGACACAAAATAGCACAGAAACGGTTACACTGAAAACTCAAGGGAATTTGCTTCAAATCAATATGTATTCTATTGGGATTATGAAACACCATAAATCAGTTTATTCTGAGCAAATGCGTAAGCAGATATTATGTTGATCGTTACAATGGACAAGATTTTGTCCCAAATTACTTAGCACCTTTTGAGACAGCCTCATATATGTATGTATATGGCTTGTTCTCAGCAAAGGTGGTCCATGATGGGTAACTCAGTTTGAAAGCTCATAATATTATTGTTTTTTCATGAAATCAACCAATTTGAATTTGTGTCATCATGTTGGTATGATAAAGAGATAACCTAAGCAAAAGCATTGACTTCTGTGGTTTTGTTTCTTTGTATACTGACAAATTACGCAAAAGTGAAGGGTCAAATACATGGCTGCTTTGTGGCATGCTGAATAGTCTGCTAAGTAGAATGTAATTACATCCAACAAATGCTATAATTTGGGATAAATACACTACTAAGCTCTTTGTAAGATTTGTTTCTTTGTTGAAGATTCATACTGCCTATCATGGATAAGCCTGAATAGGCTTGTTTTCACCATTAGACAGTTTGTCGATAGAAAGCCTGAGCCTACACTTTTACCGACCCAAGGGATTTTTAACCTCCCACACCACATAGACATGGTATGAGAGCAACCGGCCTTTGATGACGCTGTAAGTTATACACAGCGGTGGAAATCCAAATTGGCAGAGATGGGGGCATGGGGAATCGAACCACCAACCTTCAGATTAGGAGTCCAACCTAGAAAAAGTCAGTCACTTTCTACTACTTAGGGTACTAATTATCCTTTATTCCTTCATGTGTATTAAATTAGTAGCATGTTAACAGGATGGCCAAATGAGTTAGAGCATCCGTCTCCCGTGTGGTAGATCGTGGGGTCATGGGTTCGAATCCCGGTCGAGTTAAACCAATGACTTAAAAATTGATACTTGTCACTTCCTAGCCAGGCGCTCCGCATTATTAGGATAGGGCAAGGAGCAGTGGAATGAGGAAGACCATCGCCTGCGACTGAAATTTCCCCTGCTTAAACAACTAATGTACCAAAAAAAAAAATGCTGTAACAGTCATTAGACTTCGGGTCCACTTTGAATAGGAATTGTCAAACTCCATTTGCACTGGTATTGTGGTAAGCACATTTTCTGGGAACCATTTTTATACAACATTGTCAGGAGTGACTTCTACAAAACACATATATACATTAAACGCTGCTAATGTAATAATATTTTAAAAGATTGATAAGTGTTTAGTTTGAGCATGCTGTCTATTTTCTTCCTGAAACAACCGTACATCAGAAATGATCAACAACTTTTTAAATCAATGTATTGGGTACTATTGTTTAAGCATATTAATATGAACAAGTCAGCGTACTTGGAAAGAAGCAAAGTTAACATGAGAACAAAAGTTACAGCAACAATCCTTAATTTATAATGAATTTTGCTCTTTTGCATCTATTGTTGACCCCCTAAAAAAAGAGAGAGTCAACTATCCTTTTTTCCTCAAAATATGTTGTGGAGGGAACATGTATTTAACCTGTGTCATTTAGGGGTCAATTGTAGAAAGTTTATTTTTGACCCATCTTGTCACACTTCTGAAGCACTTTTTCTGAGAACAACCCATGTATATATATATATTACCTCAGTACTACGCCTCTGGCTACTCGTAGTCCAGGGAGAAGGTAGCACATCTGGGTCCAGCAATTAGCATAATCAACTCACAACCGGAGGATGTTTGTGAGTAGCTCTGGCTGCTTTCTACATTAACTACAAAACCAACCAGGTTAGTATCGTATAAACTGGATACATTGGTTCAGTTCATGTTAGCCTTCACGTACAAACAGTTTTGAAACTTTTCCATAAGTTATTACTGTTTTACAGCTTAATTACGATCGTATTATGTAAGATCGTTAGAACAATGCATCTATTGTTTGTTATTGATCAATCCGCCTGTTGCCGAATGGAGAGATGTTAGGCAGGAGCCATTACATCGATAGGATTAATTCCTTGGTTTCTCTGAGATTCCTCAATCATTATTATTATTAATAAGGCATACCTCCGAGTTCTATAGTATTTTCTGCAACTTGTTGGCGAAGAAAACCACAGGTGGGAGAAGTTTATAGGACAGAGAGTGTGGGAGGGTACCGCTACACTGGTCCTTACCCCTCGTTTGGATCGGTATTCCTTACCGTCATCCTACGACTGTCGATTAACAACATGCCTGCATTAAAAACTATTTTAAAGCCATAATACACACCGTGTATTATGGCTTTAAAATATGGCTTTTATATGTATACTCTAATTATCTGTGTGATGTTCAGTCTCTATACTATATATATATATACATATGTTTATAATGATATACATATGTTTAGGGAAGGGAGGATATGTGATAGGGGAGCAAGGAGGAGACGGGGGGAGAGGGGAGGAGGGGGGGAAGGGGGGGAGTGGGAATGGGAGAGCAGGGAGGGGGGACAGGGCCGAGGAGAGAGGAGTGGAGAGAGAGAGGGGAGGGAGAGGTGGCTTTCCATTGAAAGTTACCTTCGTGCCTTAATGTCTAACTGGCACAACAACAAGAGCCATGACATCTACGCTACAAATGCAAACTTTTATTAGTATTATATGTATGGCTATATGTATGTATGTGTATATATGTGTATATCAGTTTATATATGGGTATATATGTGTAGGCCTATGTATGTGTACATATGTGTATATATGTGTGTATATGTGTATATATGAGTATATGTGTATTTATCATATATACACATATACACATATAATGATATACACATATATTATATGTGCATATATGTGTATATATGGATATATGTGTATATATGTGTATGTATTTGTATATATGTCTATCTGTGTGTATATATGTGTATATATATATGTGCATATATGTGCATATATGTATATGTATATATCATTATATCTGTATATGTGTGTATATCACTACATGTGCATATATGTGTAGATATGTGGATATGTGCATGCGTGCATGTGTGTGCATCTGCATATATGTGTATATATATGTGTATATATATATATATATATCTGCAGTTATGTGTAGATATGTATACATGTATGCATACATATATATATATATATATATATATATCTATATATATATATATATATATACATATATTACAAATGACAGAGCTTCTCCCGACAATGTTCTGTCCTTAAATACTCCCCCCAAACTCCCACCAAATTGACATAGGCCTACATGTATATATACATAAATTCTTTTTAAATTATAAACCACTGTGTGTGTCACGTGACGACAGCTGCGGTACTGTTGTTTAATAACCACTCAACAATGAAGACATTCTGCACACAACAGGATGGAACTGAGTGCAGTGGAATTGTGAAGTTAGATGTTGGAGTTTTACATCCTGGCAGCATCTAAGGTCATATCAGGATGGGTACCGACTTGTGACAGTGGGCGCTCATGACGACTTTATAGTGCTGCGTCACTGGGAAATCAGGTCACCAGCACCATGACCGAATATCCCACTCAGTCATATTATCCTGACACTAATAACCTAATAATGCCCAGTGCCTGGATAGGAAGCGACAAGTATCAATTTTTAAGTCATTGGTTTGACTCGACCGGGGTTTGAACCCGAGGGTTCGAATTCCACGATCTACCAAAACGGCAGTCGGGAGCTCAACTCATTCGGCCAGCCCGTCTGACCACATCTCACAGCGACAATGTGCATTATTCGAGTGGGGCGAGGGTGGGGTGCGTGGGTAGAGATGACCAGTGTTGCAGTCGGGTGGACTAGTTGGCAGCCAACTGTCCCACAACTGTTAGTGTTATGGACACTTTCCCCCGAACACTGCAGACGTCTTGGCACCACACGAGTGTACTACATGGCCGTAATCGATTAACACGATCCGGGCGACTCGGGTCACCCGAGTCATCAGAATTTCAAATAGAACACCATGAGTGGAGTCGACAAATACACGTGCCGTGTGCAAAACAACCCGACCCCAGTAACCCACCTCTTAGCTAGGGTGGCTAGGAGCGATGACGTCACATTTGCGCTGGTACCATCCTGCAGGATAACAGCCACCGGTACCAGTCATACATATTTTCTGTTGGTAATAACATAGATTAATGAAATGGAAATATCACTAAACTATGCCATCATAAAACAATTTAAATCCTATTTTGCTGTAATTATATCGGCTATTAAAAAACACAAAAAAGGGCAACCATTTTTTTCACCCCGAGCGTGGAGAAGCGTATTCGATTATTTGACCTGAGTCTGCAGGATGTGCCCATGCACCAAAAAGTGGCTCGGGTGACCCGAGTCGATTAATGGATTACGCCCCTAGTGTCAGGGCCCTGTGCATATTACACGGGGATGTAATGGGAGAGGGACTGAGGTCTTACACCCTAGCAATATGTGAGGTCTTATTGGGATGACAGGTATCGACTTGTTACAGCGCGCGCTGGTTATGACTTTATAATTATAGTGGGAACAGACGGGATGGCCGAATGAGTTGAGCTCCCTCTCCTGTTTTGGTAGATGGTGGGATTCGAACCCTTGGGTTCGAAACCTTGTAGAGTCAAACGAATCACTAAAAAAATTGATACTTGTGGCTTCCTAGCCTGGCGATCGGCATTATTGTGATAGGGTAAGGACTGGTTTGCTCAGTGTCAGGATAATGTGACTGAGTGGGATATGAGACAATGGTGCTATCCGAAACATGCATTGAACAGATTTCCTCCATTTATTTGTTCTCTCTCTAAAATATAATAATTGTTTATGACAATCTACTAATCTGATAATGGTCGCTTGGAACAAAATAGTCAGGATCAATGAAGGGTGGCTGTGTACATTTATTTATTTTGTATTTGTTTGTTTGGTTAACGACCCCCCCCCCCCCCCCACCCCCCCCCCCCCCCCCACACAAAAGCAAGCATTGACTATTGGGAGTCATACAGTAGTTAAACATATCACATATCTGAGTAAAAAATTACGTTTCAAACAAGTAGAATACAGCACAGAGATGTATGCCAAAAGAGCATTTATTGATCATATACCACCTGAGATTCTATCACAGTTGGATGCTATTTTGGCATACATTTCTGTGCTCTATTTGTACATTTTTGTACATTTTTGCTCAGACATGTTTAACCACTCTATGACCCCCAATAGCTGATATCTACTTTGTGTGCTGGGGTGTCGTTAAACAAACGAACAAACAAACAAACAAATGGGTGTACGTATGTGTATGATACTGATTGCTGCCGGTTTAACGCAATGTCAGCAATAATGGCCATATTCACGGCGAAACGCTACCTGGTTAGTTGTATTTATTCTGTCAGTTTTGATAAACACATTCACATATCTACATTGGAATTCTCATGAAATTCATAATATAATTATAAATGTATATGCACACATATATATGAGTGTGAGTGTTGGCTATAAAAATACACATTTATAGTCAACACATACATATAAATATGAGAATATATACATATATATATATATATATATGTATATATATATGTTTGTATACACATTTATAGTCAACACATACATATAAATATGAGCATATATACATATATACATATATATGTATATATATATATATATATATATATGTATACACATTTATAGTCAACACATACATATAAATATGAGCATATATACATATATATATAAATGTGTATACATATATATATATATGTATACACATTTATAGTCAACACATACATATAAATATGAGCATATATACATATATACATATATATACATATATATATATGTATGTTTAAACATTTATAGTCAACACATACATATAAATATGAACATATATATATATATATATATATATATATATATATATATATATATATATATGTGTGTATGTATACAGTGAAACCACTTTCACCAACCACCTCCACAGCTTGACCACTCCCATATATCGATCGCTTTATTTAGGTCCCAACAATACCATTCTAACCATATTCCAACTCCCTAAACCGACCACCTCTCTAAATGGATCATTTAAAGTCATTCCCCAGGTCGGTCGATTTAGAGAAGTTTTACAGTATATATATATATATATATATATATATATTAGCTATAAATATGTTTGTATGGATGTGTTCGTGCTCATCACGTGCTAATTTGTGTTGTCATTTGACACCAATCTGACCATTTTAAAATTTTAGGTAAATGTCAATGTCGGCAGTTGGATTTGAGTAACAAGATTGACAAAATACATATCACTAGCCTTTCACCATGAATAATGGCCCATGCTGCCAGCACGACATTAAACCACCAGCAGTCCATCAACACTTATCAATCAAACCATCTGTTCATGTGTATCTACATGTACATATATATAAATTATATTATAATACATATATACAGATGCACATACGCACATATGCACATATACACATATACACTTATAGTTATGCATATATACACTTATGCATATATACACTTATACATATATCCATATATACACATATACACATATACACATATACACATATACACATATACACATATACACATATACATATATACATACAGACCAACCAGGATGGCCGAATGAGTTGAGCGTCCGTCTCCTGTTTTGGGGGATCGGGGGATCCGTACCCATGGATTCGTGGGTTCGAATCATGGTCGAGTCAAACCAATGACTTAAACATTGATACTGGTCGCTTCCTAGCCTGGTGTTCGGTATTATTAATATTAGGATAGGGCAAGGACTGATTGGCTCAGTGTCAGGATAATGCGACTGAGTGAGATATCGGGTCATGGTGCTGGTGGACTGGTCTCCCAGTGGGTCAGCACTATAGCGTCGCCATGAGTGTGCACTGTCTAAAGTCGGTACCCGTCCTGATGTGACCTTAGATGTTGCTAGGACGTAAAACAACAACAAACTATATACATACATATATACATATATACAGATATACATATATACAGATATACAGATATACATATATACAGATATACAGATATACAGATATTCAGGTATACAGGTATACAGGTATACAGGTACACAGGTACACGCATACGCGCGCACGCGCACACACGCACACACGCACACATCCACACACATCCACATCCACCCATATACACATATAGTATACACATTTGTGCATACATGCATACGTGCATATATACATATATGCTATATACTATGTACATATGTACACATATAATATATATACATGCATACACATACATATATATATATATATATACATATATACATGTACACACGGCGTAAAGCAACCACCAATCAATCAATCATGTATATATACATATATAGTGTATGTACATATATACATATATACATATATACATGCATACATATACATACATATACATACATATACATACATATACATACACATAATATATACATATATATATATATGACAAATGAAGATGTCAATTAAACAATCGGACCATTGTGATAAACATTTTGTGTGTGCCCTCATGCCCATGACGGTTTGAGTGCGTGTGCTGTGGCACATAGCTCTCTCCTCATACCTGCCACCAGGAGGCGTCTGGAATGTTCGTATAGCATTGGTTTCACATGCGACCCCAGGATTAGCGGAGCGGGCAGTATGTTCAGGCTGTGTGATACCTTTGTCTATGTGGTGAGTTCCAGATGACATCTAATATGCACATTGACCTTTTTGTTGTCGTTGGATGGAGTTTTACATCCTGACAAACATCAACGGTCATATCAGGACTGACTTGTGACAGTTCGCACTCATGGTGATTTTATAGTACTGCCCCACTGAGAGACCAGGCCGCTGGTAGCATGACCCGATTTCCCACTCAGTCACATTATACTGATACTGAGCTCACCAGTCCTTGTCTTATACCATTAAGGCCGAACACCAGGCTAGGTAGTGACAAGTATCAGTTTTCTAATGCCTGGTACACAACTACCGTATACGATTTGTGCACTAAAACTCGCGACTCGACCCGACTCGCTTAAAACTGAAAACGGGCCGATTCATTTTTCGAATCGCGAATCGCAATCGTAATTGGCCCGTCTTAGCCCTAAAACTGAGTTTTTAGTCGCGAATCGCAATCACTAGGTGTGTGCGGGGAGCGCACACCTAGCAATTTTTGTGCGCAAAACAGGCAGTTTTAGATCATATACGGTAGGTGGGTGCGCACAAACGGTTGGTGTGTACTAGGCATAAGTCAATTGGTATGACTGGCTGGGAATTGAATTCCCGATTTTCCAGAGGGAGGCCTGCGCTCTACCGATTCGACTACCGCGTCCGATATATTTGCATTTAAAGTGTTACAATGATCCTGTCAGGATATATATGTATATATATCCTGACAGGTATCTATAGAATATATATATAAATATATGTCAATTTCGGGACAGGTGTCTATAGAAGATATGGTTAAAATATACATTCAGATATATGGAATATATATATATATATATATATATATATATATATATATATATCAGAAATAGCCATGTTCCGTTGAGGATGCCTAGATATAAACTTTTATTTTAAATGGCTATCTTTTGAGATATTTGAAGTGTGAACATGTCAAAATAGTTTGGCTCTGATCCCATAAGCTTCTGCAGTAATAGGTTGTATTAAATTGCCTCAGTATTTAAGTTCAATAAGTAGAATCAAATCTAGATAACTGTCTTGGTCTTGGTTTGGTCCTCGGGACTATGCAGCTTTAATGGTGCAAAGACGTTGGTATTCAATTTAGGTATTTAATACACCACCCTGATATTATATTTCTCATTGGTTAGGAACACCAAATTTGTGATAATATATTCTGGATTGAATAATTAAATTGAAGACATGCAGGGACTACTTTCTTCTCCAGGGACTACTTTCTTCTTTGCGGATTACTTTCTTCTCCAGGGAATAGGCCTACTTTCTTCCCAGGGCCTACTTTCTTCTTCAGGGACTACTTTCTTCTCCAAGGAATAGGCCTACTTTCTTCCCAGGGCCTACTTTCTTCTCCAGGGAATAGGTCTACTTTCTTCCCAGGGTCTACTTTCTTCTCCGGAGACTACTTTCCTCTCCGGGGACTACTTTCCTCTCCAGGGACTACTTTCTTCTCCAGGCACTACTTTCTTCTCCAGGGACTACTTTCTTCCCCATTTCTATCACTGCTTCTCACCACACAGTAACCCTCCGCCGTTCTTCTTCCCCGCAGACCGTGCCGTATGTGCGCCGACTGACTGGCTACAAGACCGGCAGGTCCCTGTTGGTTGATGGGGTCATCGAGCGGCCAGCCAAGGGGTAAGTACACGCCAACCCGCCTCAGACAGAGGGAGCCAAAGTAAAGCTTGTTTTATTTAATGACGCCTCTAGAGTACATTGATTTTTATCATTGGCTATTGGACGTCAAACATATGGCCATTCTGACATATTTCTTTGGAGGAAACCCTTTTCCGCCACATAGGCTACTCTTTCCAATAAGCAGCAAGGGGTCTTTTATATGCACTTTCCCCATAGGCTACTCTTTCCAATAAGCAGCAAGGGGTCTTTTATATGCACTTTCCCACAGACAGGACAGCACATTCCACAGCCTTTGATGAAGCAGTTGTGGATCACTGGTTCGGACAGAGGGAGCCAGACCCAGTAGTTGTTTTGGGATGGTGGTTATTTTCATTATTTTACTTTAACCTATATAAAAGTAGGTCAGTATATTTCTTCTCCAAGTCCAGAGAAGCCGACTCTCGAGGGGACCAAGGAGTCCGATGAAGAGGACCCCCGAGCTGAGCCAGATATTCATTAAGAGGGTGGCCGGGCGTAGTACATTTTTGCTGCTATTAGTCCTGAGCTGCTCTGCGGAGTGACTGTCTATGGGCGCTCTATGGGCAGTGTGACGTGAGCAGTTCCGGATACCTCCACCAGGGCGGCGTGTCGCAGGTTGTTTTTGTTCGCTGTTTATTGGCGTTTTACATCCTATCAACATCTAAGGTCATAATCAAGATGCTGTACCAACTCGTGACAGTGCGCACTCATGGCGACTTTTGTAATTGCTGTCCCACTGGGAGACTAGGTCGCCTTGCACCATGACCCTGAATCCCACTCAGAGAGCCCAATTATCCTGATACTGAGTAAACCAGTCCCTGTGCTATCTTAGTAATTAGTAGTAGTGTCATGGGGGTGATGAAAATGGGAATTATTGCGCCTAGAGTGGGACTCGAACCCACATCTCTTTGCATTCCGGGCCAGTGTGCTAACCATTACACCACCTAGGCTCCCTGATATCAACACACTACCCACGCCCACCTGTCTATGCGGCTCCTTGCCTGAGAGGTCAGTGCAGACCACTACACTCATCCCCCTGGAATTGTAAGTCTTGTAATGCTTACAATTACATACACACAGGCAAGGCAACGCACTCACATACACAGGGTAGGTTCAACAACCATACAGCACATAGCTTGTACAGAATCATGGTCACGGCAACCAGTGTCATGGGGGTGATGAAAATGGGAATTATTGCGCCTAGAGCGGGACTCAAACCCACATCTCTTTGCATTCCGGGCCAGTGTGCTAACCATTACACCACCTAGGCTCCCTGATATCAAAACACTACCCATGCCCACCTGTCTATGCGGCTCCTTGCCTGAGAGGTCAGTGCAGACCACTACAGTAGTAATGCCGAGTGGCAGGCTAGAAAGCGAAAAGTATCGATTTTGTAAGTCATTGGTTTGACTCAGACCGGGTTTCAAACCCCTGACCTTCTGCACGGGAAGCCAGTGCTCTATACAGATTCGGCCACCATACGTCCGGTAGTAGTATATCTTTAGAGATTCGGCACCAGACAGGGTTGCCGAATGAGTTGAGCATCTGTCCCCTGTTTTGGGAGATCAGGGGACCGGAACCCATGAGTTTGTGGGTTCAAACCCTGGTCGAGTCAAACCAATGACTTAAAAATTGTATACTTGTCGCTTCCTAGCCTGGAACTCAGGATTACTAGGACAGGGAAAGGACTGGTTCGCTCAGTGTCAGGATAATGTCACTGAGTGGGATATCAGATCATAGTGCTGATGGTCTGATTTCCCGCTGGGGCAGCGCTATTAAGTTGCCATGAGTGCGCACTGTCACAAGTCGGTACCCATCCTGATATAAACTTAGGTGTTGTTAGGACTTAAAACAACAACAAACAAACAGATTAGGCCACTGCGTCCAGTAGTAGTATATCTTTTTTTAAATAGCTGGGCTGTACCACCTCATATCATTTATTAAACACAATTGATCAATCAATGACAATAAAACTTTAACTAATTGATTGTATGATTTTGCATTCTGTAGAAGCATGGTTGAATAAAAAAAACAACCAATTCTTGCCTTGAATATGGCCAATGTTGCTGGCACGACGTAAAGAAACCCCAATCAATCAATTAGTAGTATACATGACATGCCCGCCGTAAATTTCTGGGCATTCGATTTTAACATGTTTCTTTAAATGAATATTCATTATATCCTAACAAAATATGTATTATATTCAAGAAATATCAGTTGTCGTCTTGCACATAGTATAATATTATTGATGATACTATTGTCTATTGATAGCCAATAACTATTAAGAATCACTTGACCAGACAGGATGGCCAAATGAGTTGAGCGTCCTTCCCTCGTTGTTGGTACATCGTTGGATTCGAACCCACGGGTTCGAATCCTAGTCGAGTCAAACCAATGACTTAAAAATTGATATTTCTCACTTCCTAACCAGGTGCTAGGCATTATTAGGATGGGGCAAGGACTGGTTGTCTCAGTGTCACGATAATGTGACTGAGTACGATATCAGGTCATGGTGCTGGTGGCCTGGTCTCCCAGTGGAGCAGCACTATTTAAAGTTGCCATGAGTGAGCACTGTCACAAGTCGCTACCCATCCTGATATGACCTTAGATGTTGCAAGGACGTAAAACTCCAACAGCTAACCAATCTGCTTTGAACAAATATTGGTTTCATTGGCCTGTGCAAACCCACCAGAGATCCTGCATGTGATGAATGCCACCTCGACTTGTTGCTGCCTGACTGTGGAGTTGTGTTGGCTGCCAAGTACCTGCCCCACGACCCACGTGACAAGCAGTGGAACGGTGCCAGACGCGGCGATGACCTGGTTTGCTGAATGCATTAGTCGCTGCCGGCTCACTCAGAGCTGATGCATGTCCGCAATGCATCATGGGTATTGCCCCGAACTGACAGCACTAGTAGTAGTAATATATCGCAGGACAGTAGCGGTTATATATATATATATATATATATATATATATACACACAGTAAAACATCCCTAACCGGTGTTCTCTGTGGCGGAGTGGTTAGAGTGTCTGACTTTTTTCTAGGTCGGACTCCTAATCTGAAGGTTGGTGGTTCAATTCCCCATGCCCCCACCTCTGCCAATTTGGATTTCCACCGCTGTGTATAACTTACAGTGACATCAAAGGCCAGTTGCTCTCAAACGATGTCTATGTGGTGTGGGAGGTTAAAAATCCCTTAGGTCGGTAAAAGTGTAGACTCAGGCTTTCTATCGACAAACTGTATAATGGTGAAAACAAGTCTATTCAGACTTATCCATGATAGGCAGTATAAATCTTCAAGAACCTCCACAGATCGACCACTCCTCTATATCAATCGCTTTATTTGGGTCCCAAATGATCGCTCGTACAATCCCATTATAACGATTAAAAAAAACCTCCCTAAACTGACCACCTCCCTAAATATACAATTTAAAGTCGGTCCCATGGTCGGTCGATTTAGAGAGGTTTTATTATTGGTTGGTTGTTGGAGTTTTACCTCCTGGCAACATCTACATTCATATCAGGACGGGTACGGACTTGTGATAGTGTGCACTCATGGCAACTTTATATAGAGTGCCCGACTGGGAGACCAGGCCGGCAGCACCATGACCTGATATCCCACTCAGTCAGATTTTCCTGAGACACTGAGACAACCAGTCCTTGCCCTATCCTAATAATGCTGAGCGCTGTGCTAGGAAGCGACAAGAATATATTTTTAAGTCATTGGTTTGTGAGTGAGGCTTAAAGCAGTAACTTTGTCGTAATACTATCATTTAGACTTTTATTTAGCTATATGATTGTGAGTTTACAAAATTTATGAGTGTCCATTGACACAAAATTGATTGTATGCTTTTACATGTAAAAGCGATGGTTTGAACAAAAACAAACATTTCTCGCCGTGAATATGGCCTATGCTGCCGACAGGGCGTAAAGCAACCACCAATCAATCAATCAACTTTGTCATTGCAGCTTCTCGCTTGGCCTGCAGTCAACAGAGCACATCCCTCCACGGACGGACATCCCGCTGCTGCTGGACGTGGACATGGAGAGGCGGGAGGTGACGGCCAACACCTACATCTCAGAGTCATGGAGCGTGCCTGTCAGAAGCGAAATCAAGCCATTCCCCTTCGAAGTGGGAAAGCGATTCTCCATCAAGATCATAGCCGAGGCCTACACCTACAGGGTATGATTTTGGTGTTCACTTTATTTTATTTATATATTTTTTTCAAATAATTTCTTTTTTAAATTTTAATTTGTTAAAAAATATTTTGTTTGGGGTGTAGACATTTCACTTATTTGTTTGTTTGATTTTGATTGTTTGGGGGCTTTACGACCTATCAACATTTAAGGTCATATAAGAACGGATTCAATCATTATAATAAGTCATTTATTTTGCTTTGGCACAACAAATAATGTATGCTAGATGATGGACGCTTGAAATACACTACTCACTTCTCAGCAAGAATAGGGCTCAAATTTACCACCACTAACTCACTTTGTCAATTTCTATGTCAGCCATTTAAAACTTGTGTATATATATATATATATATATATATATATATGTATATTAAAATCAGTGGCGGCCCTAGGGTTGTTGGCGCCCTCGATAAGCTGAACCTCAGCGCCCTTAAAAGTATAATTCACACAGACGAGACAATGTAGGTATAAAATGGTTGTTTATTCATCAGAGGTCATGTCATCAATTACAGGTGTAGTCATTATGTATTCCCTGGGGAATTCTCCCCCCCCCAATGCTCAGAGGTTAGGGCTGGATTCGAACCCTCAACCCTATCGTAGTGTCTTTAATTAGAAGTGTGGGCGGGTGGGTGAAGATAAAGCTTGCAATGTTGTCCAGGTGGGGTCTGGAGGAGAAGTGCAGGTCGTGGAGGCAGTTCGAATTCAAATCGGGAGGTCACATGATGTTTTTTGGCGGGAAAAGGGTGCGACGGCTTTCTTGTAACCGGGGATTGGGTTCCGGCGTTTCACGCTAGGTGGCACCACCTTAGCGCAATGGCCGCTGGTTGGCGGTTTAGTTCATGGGTTTGAATATAGGTCGGTGGCTAGCGGGCCCCGTCCCATCTGCGAATTACACATGTTACGTGTAACATGCACAATTCACACACACATGTAGGTATATAATGGTTGCTTATTCGTCAGAGGTCAGATCATCAATTACAGGTGTAGTCATTATGTATTCCCTGGGGAATTCTCCCCTACCCCCCCCCCCCCAATGCTCAGAGGTTAGGGCTGGACTCAAACCCTCAATCAAGTAGTTTAGAGAGGGTTCGTGGACCAGCTCTAATGAGCTCCCTTGGGATGTAGGCGTGGACTGCGTGGAGGTCCATGAGCCCAGTTCCATTATGTCCTTGAGGGAGCCTCCGCCATGTGCACATGCCTGGGCCCCGCCCCTCATGAGGCTGTTGAGCATATATAAGGCTGGGTGAGCGACTCCGGTGGCTGCTAATGCTGCAGGGAGGAGTGGGGCTCCCCCTCTCACCAGAAATGCTGGGCCGAGGGGGTGGGGGCGCTGCTAGGCAGTGTATACCTGCCAGGCCTTGGCTGGGCAGTGCGGAGAGAGGGGGCTGGCTGGGACCAGCACTTGGTAGCTCTGGCCTTACCTCCATCTTGTTTTTGTGGACCTGACCATAATGGTTAAGCCTGCCGGTGTTATGTTGATGTCTCTGGCTGTAACAGTGTGTATCGGGTCGTCTCGGGCTCCTGCTTGTAGGAGACTGCCTTGGCGGAGTATTGTGTAGTAGCCTATTAGTAGGGCTGCTGTCAGGACCCATGCTGTCGGGCCTGCTGATGATAGATAGTTGAGTACTCGCCGGAGGTCTGTTGGGGTGAGGGGTGGTGCCTGAGTGAGGACATGCATTGGGAGTCGTTGTACTCCCCTCTTCATCAAGGAGACTGGGTAGGTGCCGAAGGCCGACATGTTCCCCCCAAACAGCTGGACCCAGGTCTTGGCCCACACTTATGTAGTTGAGCACCAACCCGGGCATTGCGAGTGACTCTTTGAGGTGGAGGATGTACGCTAGCAGGTCGTATTGGGTTGGTGCTAGCGTTTCGATGTATGTCACTGCGAAGTGGAGGTAGCGCTTTGCCTGTGCCGACTTGTTTCTCCAGGTCCGAGCTGTCAGCCCAGCGAAGTAGACCTGGAGTATTCATTTGTGTAGTCTGTCGGGGTAACCTGGCAGGACAGAGGCAAATATGTTCTATCAAGCCAGGTTACACTACAGACCGGTTGTGAAGACATTGGTAAAGTTAGCTGTTACTTGGACAGTGCAATTTGGTTACATATGTTGGTTGCTATGGCTCGAGCAATTGGATCAGCTGTTCGCCTGCTGAGGGCGTCTGCAAGGATCAGGTGTTTGCCTGATTTGTGTTGGATGTCTATTTCACAGGAGTTTGTTGCTGCAAACAGCCATATTTCTCGAGCGCATGCTGTTAGCACGGGGTCCCTTCCCATGCCATTGTTAAGGATTTGCTGGTTCGCTGCATTATCAGTGTTAATTGTTATTACAAACTCATTGGGGTTTGGGGGCACCAGGGTCCTGAGGGCTACGATGAGGTTTATGGCCTCAAGGTTGGCAATGTTGGTGGTAGATTGGGCGAAGTCAGGTGGGTATGCTTGTCCATAATATGCAGTGGGGGAGTGGGCTCCTCCTCCAGTGAGTGAGGAGTCGCACTCGATGATCCATGGTAGGCGTGGCTCGGTTTGGAGTAGGACCAGTCCGTTGGAGCATTCAGCAAATTCGAGAAACCAGCGGATGTCCGCTCTGAGGTCATTGGGTACTTGTTGCCTTCCTGTGAATGGGGCCTGCCTCAGTGCTGCGTGGATCCTCGCCATGAAGCATCTAGCGGGGGTGACGCATCTTGCAATATGCTGGAGCTGGCCTGCTAGTTTCTGTAGTTCTCGGCGTGATGCTTGTCTGGGAGTGTCCCATTTTTTGCACTCCGTTAGGGTATCCATGAGCTTATGGTGACTTGCACAGCCTCCGTGTTCATCTTGAAGCCTAGCCACTCTATTGCTTTGGTGGGGGGAGTGCATTTGGCTGGTGAGAGTTGGAGTTCGAGCTGTGCTGTTATGTCCATGAAGTTGGTGTATGCTATGGCCGCCTCGTACTTGGTGGATGCCATACCCACAAAGCCATCGGGGTAGCAGTGGACATGGTGCCCCCTCTTCCTGAGCAGGTAGACGACCACATTCGTTGTTCTGGCACATGTCATGGAGGATTCCGACAGCCGAACGGTGGGGCTATGTCAGTATAGTACTGGCCGTCCACCGCAATTCCTAGGAGTGGGTTGGAGAGGGGGCATATCTGGAGCTGCCTGTATGCCCTTGCGAGGTCAGCGCACCAGAGGTAGCTAGCTGTCTGGTCCTATCCTGGCGACATTGTCGGTGGTGTTCATGACATTTGGAAGACTGTATGTACATGGGCGGCCTTGGTAGTGGCCTCGCTTAATGCCTGTGCTCACACTCTCTCCTTTTGACCAGCTGAGGTCAACTATGACCCATATCTCGGTGGGGTCCTTTTTGGGGTGGGTCATTATTGGGTTGACCTGGGTCCAAAGCGCGAAAGGGGGTCTTGCGAAAGGGCAAAGGAGTGCTCCATGGCTGAGGTCTGTGTCGACATATCTCCTGATCACATCGAGTTGTTGAGGGTCGTTTGTGTTGTTGGTGAGTGTTGGGTTTGGTGGAGTGTCATCTATGTAGTCCGCCGGCCACCCAAACTCAAGGTAGTCGACTATCTCGTTGTCGTGATAGTCGAGTAAGAGACTCCTCCATTGGGGTAAATTTAATCCTGATTGTATTGGTAGTCTTGCTCACATGTAGCTGGGGATGGCTGTTTGCCTGACCCAGTCATATATCAGGGCGTATTCACTGTGATTTGTCCATTGTGATTTGACAGTGGGGGCCAGATGTCATTTAGGGTTGCTTAGTATTCGAGTGGTGTCTTGAGTGGAAGTATGTATGTTCGTTGTTGTCAATGTCATTATCATCCGCTCCATGATATTGTTTGTTGTTGTTCACTCGTTGTGATTTTTGTCAAGAAGGCGCGCCATCTTGTGGTGCCTCTGGTCGGGACGTGTCACTTGTGGGTGTTGTGGCCATAGTGGAGTGTGCATTGTCCGTGTGGGCACGGTCCGTTGGTGTTGTTGACATTCGGTTGTCGGCCATTGCTTTTGCTGCCCCATGTGTGTAGTGGGGGCCGCCAGCTTGAGTCACGACATCATCTCGGCTGGTGCTGGAGTGAGCCTCGCTACCCATGGCAGCTGTGCATCGGCGTCCGCCATCTTGTGTGGTGACGTCACGTGGCAAGCTTCTGGAGTAGGCACTATTGCCCATCTCAGTCGCGCTGTTCGCATGGCCATCTTTTGGGTGGGTGCGCTGGTGGTGCTACCTGGGCCGCGTTCAGGGTGCATCTCTGAGATGTCTTGGCGATGCTTTTTGGCTTATTTCCGCTCAGGGTGCGTCCCGGAGACGTCTCGGAGAAGCCTCCTATTTCAGACAGGAGATGAAAAGCACCTAAAAAATGTCCACCATATTCAGTGGTTTCAGCCAATCACAGTGCAGCTTTTCCTTTGCAAATGGCCGCCGCCTATGAGGGCGGCCATTTTCGAGGCAACAAACTGCTTATGCAGTTCAGACAAGCGTGATGTCAGGGGCATCACGGAGACATCTCGGAGACGGACCCTGAACATGGCCCTGGTGTTACGTTGCAGGTGGCGTCATTGTGCACCCCATCACCTCTGTCATTATGTGTGTTTGCACGTGCGTTGCTAGATCCCATCACACATCCAATATCACATCCAGTGTTACCTCCTGTGTCACATCCAACATGACATGCAATATCACATCCAGTACCACATTCAATATCACTATGAATATCACATCCAATACCACATCCAACGTCACGTCCCGTGCCATGATCAATCCCAGATCCCATATCACTTCCTGGTGTAAAGTCCTCGGCTGGCAGTTTTAGTTGTGTAGGTAGGCTAAGAGTAAATCACTACAGGCAAGGAAGGAAAGCAGAAATAAAGTGAAAGTAGATCTAGACTCACTTCTTTATTACATTTATAGCTTCAGGAATCAAGATGGTGGCACACACCTGATCAAACTCTCCAATCAGCAACATGCATTCTTACATCTACCAATGATATTCAAGAACCTTGTAACCAAGGCATGGTTGTTTAGGTCTACAGTGCCCTGTTGTGTCTGGGTGTGCAGTGATCCATAAATAACACTTGGGTGGGGAAGGGGTCTGTGTACAGAACTCCAAAGACTCTGTCACCTTTCAAGAAGTGCCCCTCTCACACTATCTATTATAATACACAATCTCTATCTTAACTCAGTAATGGATCACCAACACTACACAATCCTATATGCATTTGGTTTTATATACCATTTATCTTTTTATAGACCATTTGTAATATCTGGACATTTTACACTGGGTCATGGTCAGTATCAATATCGTGATCAATATCACATCTAGCATCACATCCAGTATTACGGTTAATAATATGTTGGGTATCACAGGTATCACAGGCCCTGATTGCAATGTTATTTACAAGTGTTCTATTTTGTTTCTGTTTCTTAATATTAACATAATAATAGTGTTAGGTATATGCGGATTAGCGAAATTTGATAAATGCTTCAGGCGCAAAATGCAATAAACCCCATCTAGGTCGAAATGAAACCATGACTACCGTGTTTGAGCTGAAGTTGCGGTCATTCGAATAATCAAATCCAGTCTTTTTCACAGAAGCTGCCACATCCCCTATATAATGCCCTACTCAATATGAAATTGATAGACTTTAAATGGAAAGTGCAACAATAAATCTCCCTCTGTCCGAATCATGACCATGCGGGCCATTTTGCAGGGATGGCGACATATACACAGTACAACCCCGTTAAACCAAGCTCGGATAAACCAAACATTTGGTTAAACCAAAGTCGTTTAATCCAAATTATCGGTTAATCCAAACAAAATTGTCGGGCCCCAGGCCACTTCCGGTACATTAAACCAAACATTCACGTGGTTATAAGGTCATCTGAGACCCCACTGACCTTTTTTATGATAAATGGTAGTATTTTGCCAGGCTGCCAAAAAAAGTTTGGATTAACCGATCGCTTGGTTTAACCGAGCTTGCTTTAACGGGGCTATACTGTATATACATAAAAAACAATAATCAAAGTGTCCACATATATTGTATTTTGCATTCATAATGCACCCGGATTTTTTCCAAAGCCAAGTCAAAGTCAAAGGCAAATCTCGGTTAAACCAATGATCGGTTAATCCAAACAAATTTCTAGGGTCCCTTCAAGTTTGGTTTAATGCGGTTATAGTGTACCAAAGATCCATCCATGTGTGTTAAGTGTCCACATTTATCTTGCAATTCCTCAAGGTTCACTGCCCACTACTTTCACTAGGAAAGCTGATGAAGCTTTTGCAACATGAAGACTCTGCCTATTGGGTGTGATGTATTCTGCTAACCTCTCAAGCTGTGCGTCCTCTGATTGCTTGCAGGTCTTCGTGAATAACATCCATGTGATGGACTATGAGTTCAGGCTGCCTTTCGAGAAGGCTGTCTACATGCGGCTTGACGGAGATGCAACCTTCTTCAACATCGAGTGTCCTCATGTCATGGTAGGTTTCAGCTCAGGCAAAACCGGCTACATTTCCCCACCCAATGATATAATGAGTGATGTTAAATCTCACAGCTTACTAGATTTGTATTTAAGGTCATGAGTGGTTATGCATATTAATTCTTACAGCTTACTAGATTTGTTTTTAAGTTCATGAGTGGTTATGTATTTTAATACTTACAGCTTACTAGATTTGTATTTACGGTCATGAGTGGTTATGCATATTAATTCTTACAGCTTACTAGATGTGTCTTTAAGGTCATGAGTGGTTATGCATATTAATACTTACAGCTTACTAGATTTGTATTTAAGGTCATGAGTGGCTATGCATATTAATACTTACAGCTTACTAAATTTGTATTTAAGGTCATGAGTGGCTATGTATTTTAAATCTTATAGCTTACTAGATTTGTATTTGAGTTCATGAATGGTTATGTATTTTAAATCTGACAGCTTACTAGATTTATAGTTACGGTCATGAGTGGTTATGTATTTTAAATCTTACAGCTTACTAGATTTGTATTTAACGTCATGAGTGGTTATATATTTTAAATCTTACAGCTTACTGGATTTGGATTTAAGATCATGAGTGGTTATGCATATTAATACTTACAGCTTACTAGATTTGTATATAAGGTCATGAGTGGTTATGTATTTCAAATCTTACAGCTTACTAGATTTGTATCTAAGGTCATGAGTGGTTATCTATTTTAGATCTTACAGCTTACTAGATTTATGTTTAAGCTCATGAGTGGTTATGTATTTAAATCTTACAGCTTACTAGATGTGTCTTTGAGATCATACATGTCTTGATAGTTAATTTACAAAGTTTATATTTGCCATTATGATAAATATTGGCTATGTATCTTAATTATTGTAGATTATTATTTTTGTCTTTGACAATGATTGGCTGTGCATCTTAAGTTGGTAGCTTACTATACTTGATTAAAAATTGTGTCTTTAAGTAAATGAGTGGCTATGTATATTAATCTATGCAGCTTAGTAGATTTGTCTTTAAGATCATGAGTGACGATGTTTATTAATTTATACAGCTGACTATTCTTGTCATTAACACAATGAGTGGGCTATGTATATTAATTTATCTAATTTATCATATATGTCCTGGGATAATGAGTAGTTAGATATAGTAATGTAGACAGCTTACTATTTTCCCCTGCAAGACAATAACTGCCTTGCTACTACTACTAGAAGAAAAGAAAAATTGTGCACTATAGAAAACAAAAATGGAAAGAGAAATAGTAATAAACTTGCTGAATTTGATTTTGACCTTCCTGTGACCTTCTGCAGGAGTTGCCCTACACAATGGAACACCCAACAGGCCTGAGGGCAGGGTCCAGCATCACCCTGGACTCATACCTCTGGAGGAAGGCGTCAAGGTGAGCAGCGTTTGCAGTAAAGTAAAGCTTGTTTTATTTAACGACGCCTCTGTAGCACATTGATTTCCGCATCATCAGCTATTGGACGTCAAACATATGGTCATTCTTACATATTTCTTTGGAGGAAACCTGCTGCTGCCACCTAGGCTACTCTTTCCGATAAGCACAAAGGGATCTTTTATATGCACTTTCCCCCAGACAGGACAGCACATACCACAGCATTTGATGAACCAGTTGTGGACCACTAGTTGGCAGCGTTTCCAGACACTGCTTGCTTGATTAGTATTTGGATGAGTGACCACTTTGGAATGCTAGGTGCTGCAGGCATCCGACCAAATGGGGTGGCCGAATGAGTAGAACATCTGTCTCCTGTTTTGGGAGATCCGGAGATCCGAACTCATGAGTTTGTGGGTTCAAATCCTGGTCAAACCAATGACTTAAAAATGTATACTTGTCGTTTCCTAGCCTGGCACTTGGCATTATTAGGATATGTCAAGGACTGGTTGGCTCAGTGTCAGGATAATGTGACTGAGGGGGATATCAGGTCATGGTGCTGGTGGCCTGGTTTCTCAGTGGGGCAGCACTATAAAGTCACCATGAGTGCGCACTGTCACAAGTAGGTACCCGTCCTGAAATGAACTTAGATGTTGCTAGGACATAAAACAACAACAAACAAACAACAAACGAGCTGCAGGAATCCTGAATCATTTACTGTTAAATGTGTGCTGTATGTTTTATCTGTTCTATTTACTATTCTTTGACATACTATTTTGCTCTGACAGCGGTGTTCCACCAAACTGTCATCGATTGATATGAAGCTAGACTCCCCAAACCACTTTAAAAATAGACTAAACCATTTTCAAGTTTCGTCTAACTTGATATAAAAACTAGACTCAACCACTTCCAGGTTTCGTCTCAGTTGATATAAAACTAGACTCAACCACTTCCAGGCTTTGTCTAAGTTGATATAAAAACTAGACTCAACCACTTCCAGGTTTCGTCTAAGTTGATATAAAACTAGACTCAACCACTTCCAGGCTTTGTCTACGTTGATATAAAAACTAGACTCAACCACTTCCAGGTTTAGTCTAAGTTGATATAAAAACTAGACTCAACCACTTCCAAACTTTGTCTAAGTTGATAAAAAACTAGACTGAACAACTTCCAGGTTTTGTCTAAGTTGATGTAAAACTAGACTCAACCACTTCCAGGTTTTGTCAAAGTTGATATCAAACTAGACTCAACCACTTCCATGTTTCATCTAAGTTGATATAAAAACTAGACTCAACCACTTCCAGGCTCCGTCTAAGTTGATATAAAAACTAGACTCAACCACTTCCAGGCTACGTCTAAGTTATATAAAACTAGACTCAACCACTTCCAGGTTTCGTCTAAGTTGATATAAAACTAGACTCAACCAATTCTAGGTTTCGTCTAGTTTGTCATCATCAATCCACGATATTGTCCATCTTATAATCGGAAGAGCATGAAATAAAAACTCCTTTTAACTGAATCAAATCGATTCTCCATTCGAAGCGCCTAACCAGCATAAATACAATCTCTGACGTCACCTTGCAGCTTCGACATGACGGTGCTGTCCGCAGAGAAGGCGAGCAAGAAGCAGTCGTCCTTCACACTGAAGGTGAAGTTCGAGGGTAAAGGGAGGACGCGGGTCGAGATGAGGTCAGTGCATGCAGGTCATGCTGCTGAGGATGGCCTCGTTGAAGGTCACCTTGAGAACATCCAGCCTGGCCGAGAGAGCAAGATCCAGCTAGTATTCGAACATGGAACCGTTGTGGTGAGTAAAGAACAGTTATTTGTTGCCCCATATGACTTAAAATCGTCATCAATCCATTCATGGAATGACTGATATGCTATACCTGTTAGTATTACTCGTATTTTCATCTAAGTGTATGACCGGACGTGGTGGCCGAATCGGTAGAGCGCAGGCCTCTCCTCCGGACGGTCGGGAGTTCTAATTCCAGCCGAGTCAAAACAATGGTTTATATAATTGATACTTGTCGCTACCTAGCCTGGCGCTCAACATTAATAGGATAGGACAAGGCCTGGATAATGTGTCTGTGTGGGATATCGGATTATGGTGCTGTCGTCCTGGTTTCCCATTGGGGCACCATGAGTGCGTGTTGTCACAAGTCGATACCTGTCCTCATATGACCTTAGATGTTGCTAGGACGTAAAACAACAAACAAACAATCTAAGTGTATGGAATCGGACCGGGTGGCTAAGTGGGTAACTCGCTCGCTTCCCATGCAGTTAGTTATGGGTTCAATCCTCGGCCAACTAAAATCAAAGACTTACCAAACTAATTAATACCTCTTACTATCTTACCCATCGGGACATATTAAGACAGACCGAGCACTGGTGAGCTCAGTGAGGGGATAATGTGCTGAGTGGGCAGCACTATAAAGCCGCCATGAGTGCACTGTCACAAATCTGTACCCATCGTGTTGCGACCTTAGATGTTTAGTAGGGTTTTACATCACAATCAATTATTTTAAGCATATCAAAAAGTAAAGCTTGTTTTCTTTAATGACGCCTCTAGAGCACACTGATTTTTTTTAAAATCAAACAAGGTCATTCTGACATATTTCTTTGGAGGAAACCCACTGCTGCCACATAGGCTACTCTTTCTGATAAGCAGCAAGGAGTCTTTTCTCTGCACTTTACCACAGACAGGAACATCCCGTATCACAGCCTTTGATGAACCAGTTGTGGACCACTAGTTGGAACGTAAAATAGCCCAAACTGCAAATGGATCCACTGAGAAGGATCGATCCGATGACCGACAGCTTCACAGGTGGACACTCTACCGCCTGAGCTACGTCCCGCTCCCGTTCTAAGCGTGTCATACCTTATGTACTTCCAGATGTCAGTGGATGATGAACATTTCACTGAATACGATCACAAGCTGCCTCTACACAAACTAACCACAACGACGGTGGATGGGGACCTCTCCCTATATAACCTCAGAGTGGAGAGGGTGGGTACTCACTACATCATATTCATAGCTTTGATTTGTATATTTTTAATTTACGTAGTATTTTTTTAAAGCTACATTATCCGCTGGTTTTGACGTTCTGCCATATTATTTAGTGAATGTATCAGGTTGATTTTTCTTCTTTTTTTTTTTTTAAAGATTTATACTGCCTATCATGGATAATCCTGAATAGGCTTCTTTTCACCATTAGACAGTTTGTCGATAGAAAGTCCGAGCCCACACTTTTACCGACCCAAGAGATTTTTAACCTCCCACACCACATAGACATGGTATGAGAGCAACTGGCCTTTGATGACGCTGTAAGTTATACACAGCGGTGGAAATCCAAATTGGCAGAGATGGGGGCACGGGGAATCGAACCACCAACCTTCAGATTAGGAGTCCGACCTAGAAAAAAGTAAGACACTCTAACCACTCCGCCACAGAGAATTACCTACTTTATTTTTGAGTTTGGAGTCACTTTATTTTTGAGTTTGGTGTCACTTTATTTTTTTTATATAAATGGTTAATTTTAGAGATATTTGAAGAGATAGCATTAACAGGAAAAATAATTTTGGAGTACACACCAAAATGTTGAACATCATCCATTTGACAAACTTGCAGCAGTAACAGCTTCTATTAAGTTGGTTTAATGTTCCTGCTATACAGCAGAAGAAAAGCGTAACCAGTTAATAGGATGGCCGAATGAGTTGAACACCCGCCTCCCATTTTGGTAGGGCATGATATTCAAACCGTCAAGTTTGAACCGTGGCCAAGTAAATCTAATGACTTAAAAATTTATACTTTCCGTTACCTACACCCAAAAAAAAAGAGCACCAGTATCTAGGTTGGATATCTATCATCAAATCTAGCCAAGTGCTTTGGGTTAGAAAATGGTGTGTGTTCGTCGGATTATGTAACTTTAATTGCATATGCTTGTGATTCTTGTTTTCTTAAAAAAATCATATTTGATGCATTTTATTGCTTGTCGCATTGGTTTTCTAAGATGGTAAGAGGATTACAAATAGAAGGATATTTACAAATAGAACGAATTTATCTTTGTAGTGGTAGTGGTGTACCTGTATTACAGGGGGTCTGCATGATATATATGAACATAGAGACTCCATTGGAGATTTGCAATAGATAACAATTTAATTCTATGTTATGATATTTTGTATGTGTTGCCTTTATATTTTAAATTCTCATAAGTTCCAATGTTCATTTTCTGAGCAGCGAGACAGCTCAAACCTTGGAACTGTGAGCAATTTACTTCAAAGCATGACAGATATAAGCCCTAATCCTTGCTTTGCGCTTACTTTCGTAAACTGTGTAATATTATTCATATCGCTAGTTTGTTTATATGCATTATACACATATTTGCATTTTAACAATGGGAGATTGTCACTAAGGTGTAACTACACTATTTTCGGAGGTCTAAGAAAAAGTATTTGTTGGAAACAAATTCTAGTAGTTTCTTCTTTATTAAATGTACACAATGAATTGGCACACGCACTGATAACTAGCTGCAATTTGAGTAATTTTAACAATGAGCAATTATATCAGATAAATCACAGAGGTTTTAAGCATTGTATCCATAGCATTGGCATATATATACATATATACATATATACATATAGATATGTAGCATAAGTTCTCTCTCTATATATACAGTCTACTCTGTCTATAATTGACACCAATGGGACTGGAGCAAGATGCCGTTATAGAGAGAGATCCGTGATAGGCAGAGACTGACTGACGGAATGGGTTGAAACCAATGTTTTTCGTTTATACTAGACTGACTAGGATGGTCCTTACATGAGGTTATTGACAGAGAATATTAATCAATTAGGTGAAAAAACAGCTTGTTGTCCGCATAAGACACTTGTCCGTTAGACACAGAGGCAATGCTATTAAATTAAACCATCGCGATTGCATTCAATTGTGAGGAAACGGCAAAAAACACATGGTGCACATGTAAGAATAACTATATGGCATGTCATTATTTACAGAGAATATTGATCAAATAGGTGAAAAAAAACGGCTTGTTGTCCACATAAGACAGTTGTCCGTTAGACACAGAGGCAATGCTATTAAATTAAAGGGGTGCCGTGATGGGACCAGCACGATTTGCCATTATTGACAGAGGCCGTTATTGATAGAGTAGACTGTATATATATGTGGTGTATAACGTATTATGCGAGTATAAAAATATGAAGGGAATTGTTTCCTTTATTAATATTATATTATTATATTACTTGATACCATTGTTATTCTCCGTAAGACTCTGCACTTGACCGGTGGTGCCTCCTGCGCCCATCTCCCCTCCATCTGGCGTTGACAAGTGTCAGTCGCACCGGAGGATTTTTTTCTTTTATTAACTGGGCAAGGGCCTATAATCCTTGCCAGAGATTAAATATGGAGACTATATATGGAGAGAGAACTGGTTTATCTCTCCATATATATATATATATATCCATATATACATACATATACATATATATATACATAAATATATGTACATATATACATATACACATACATATATATGTGCATATATGGACATATATTTAGCATATATTTAGCATATATTTAGCATATATATGTAGACTTTGCTATCACGTTTTGCATAGTCGATTCCTCTCTCAGTGTCTCAACTATATAGAATATAAATAAGAAGTAATTTACATCTACCGTACTTCGATGCTTCATCTGCATTCTTTCGGAAATAAAGTTCTATCATTTGCTAGTGCATTAAACTAAGTGTATGTAAGCTAGTTGGGGGTAAGTTTCAGTGAAATTTAAAATGCTCCTACAAGTCAATTATCATCGTTTTTAAACAATCGAGAGTTTCGCATGAATTAATAAGTGCGCAACTAAGGCCAAAAAAAAAATTAAGTTGATGATCGTCCTTTTGAAATAAAATTCCGGGTCAGGCGGGCGGTTTTAATTTAAATTTTTTTATTGTTTCAGTATTTCATTGGTCTCCTCGCCCTCCGCCCCTCCCCTATCCATTCTCTCTGAGACCCTCATCCACATTCCCTCCCTCCTCCCCATCCAACACCCTCCCTCTCCCACACTCCGACACCTGCCCTCTCCAAACCTGCTCCACTCTTGACCCTGCTCCGTCCCCTTCCCAGTTCCCTCCTAATCACCCTTCAAATCTTTCTCCATTCCTTTCCCCAATTGCCCTGTCCATTCCCCCCTCTTCACTCCCCTTCCATTTCTCACTCCATCCCTCCCCCTCTCCACTCCCCTTTTTCCATTTCTCACTCCATCCACCCAACTCTATACTCTCTTCTCCATTTCTCACTCCACCCACTGTCTCCATTTAACAGTTTTAAACAAATCAGGGGTGGGCGATTTTTCAGGCATGGGCACCAATTTTAATTTTTTATTTGGCCTAATGCGAAATGTCTATTGGTCACTATATCTGTTGAATACGCCACACACATATATATATATATATATATATATATATATATATATATATATATATATACAACTTTGGAATCCATTCTTTACTAGATACTTCAATTACGAAGTTATCTAGCTCACCATTCAGACTACAAAAAAAAGCGCCTATGGCAAGCACTGACATTGTGCCCCCGTCCAAAACATCTGACACCGCCTCTTCAAGTGTCGCCCAGGGCATGTATCATACCTGCCATACCCTAGGTATGCCACTGGTACCATCATAGGGCATGCGTCATTTGATTGTTCTTCAATTGTTGCTGTCCTCATTAATGATAGCGGTAACATATCCCTTCTCTATTAGAACTCATCCATCTGGGAAGCTATGCTTAAGACTGCATTCGAACCCACGGGTTTGAACCCTGGTCAAGTCAAACCTATGACTTGAAAACTGATACTTGTCGCTTCATAGCTTGGTGCTCTACATTATTAGGATAGGACAAGGACTGGTTGGCTCAGTATCAGGATAATGTGACTGAGTGGGATATCAGGTCATGGTGCTGATGGCCTGGTCTCCCATTGGGGCAGCACTAGAATTGTATCAAGTCACCATGAGTGTTCACTGTCACAAGTTGGTACCACTCCTGATATGACCTTAGATGTTGCCAGGATGTAAAACTCCAACAACCAGCCGCCTAAGACTGCTGCGCCTCTACTGGCGTTATTCTGAAGATGCTCATGTTCCGCTATTTTCTGTTCCAGCCGACCAGAAGGCGAAGCTCTGTCAAGAAGTTGTCCCGGGGCATCAAGAACAGTTGCTGCCCTTGTTGTGGAAGCGACGGCAGCTGTACCATCCTCTGATTGGCTGATTGGTCCCCAATAGATCCGCAGTCGCAATTTTTATTTTATTTTTTATTTTTAAATAATCATTATTTCCATTATAGCTACACCTGCTAGCATTCCAATATATTAAGTGCGAGCCAATTACGAACATATTTGTATTGTACTTCATGTGTTGTCATACTACGCGCTCGATACAGTAAAAGCATTTACTAATTAATTTAGTCAAAATGAGAACAAGACAAAAATGCTTCTCTTTTTAAAAACAAATTAAAAGTATTTCCCCCCCTCCAATTTTAATAAATATTAAGAATAACACATACTCAGTTAAAGCTGATTAAGTTAGCAAACAGTCATCATAGGTCGATGTTGTTAATGTTTTAATGAATGTAATAATCTCTTATACATAATGGAACACTTGGAAATGCACTGATTCAATGTGTGTGTTGGGGTTTGTAGGGGATATTGTTTTTTTTGTGGGGTGGAGGTGGGGGTGGGGGTGGGGGTTGGGGATTTATTTGGAGGGGTGCTCTATGGGACGAGTGCATGCTTCATAATTCTCTAAATATAACATTGCGACGCCTACATTTCCAGAAGTGGTTCGATTTGTGTAGGGAGGTAACCATGCAGATCGACCTGCTCGAAGAAGCCGGCTTTTTGTACAGGACATATCGAAAGCATTATACCATATCGCAACCCGCGTCGGTGCCTTTACCGTTATGTCATCATGGCTCCGGAGTCGCCGCCGAGTCTATGCTATAAAGAAACTAGCCAACGGTGCAGCGTTTATATATCTCGCCTAGTTATTGCCTTTACGAGTATTACTCTGCACTCACCGCACTGTGTGCCACCAATGCACTATGTTGATGTACCCTGCTTAAGTTAAAGGTGCACAGTGGATGTGCCCTGCTTAAAGGTGCAAAGCCCGATGGTTTTGAGTTCCTCTTATTTTTCTGAGATGAATATATTAAATCGATTGTCATAATCCACCGCACTTCAAGTTTCAAGTGATATTTATTTTAAATGGCTGACTTTTGAGATATTTGATGTGTAAACATGTACAATTCGTTTTTTTTAGTGAAGCTTGCCAAAACTCTTGACACCATAGCCTTCTGCAGTAACTAACAGGCTTCTTTAATTATAAATTATTGTTATTATTATTAAATTGACTCAGTATTTCCATATATGTGCAATAGGTGCTTAATAAGTACATCAGTACTAAGTTAGGTATATCTAATCAAATCTAGATAATTGCTTTGGTTTTGAAAATGTGATGCTTCATCGGACTATGCAGCTTTAATTATCCCTGTTCAAATAGACTAGCGCCAACTATTTGACTTTCGATTGTGTTTAAGCTGTGTTTCCCAGCTATCACTTTTGTATAATGCATCAGGGTAGATCATTTCGTCAGCAGTAAAGGCATACACATCCTTAACTGTCAAGGTCGTGGATATTTAAGCGGATTTATTGTTAAAAGACATGTATATATATACTTGCATTCGTACTGGATAGTGTTTCGCAATGCTTCTAACATAAAGACTATTCCTTAGTGGCTTTCTGTGGGGGGAAGCCATAATAATAATAATAAATATAGTTTAGTTATTTGGTGCAATTATGTAATGTGTCTCTCCACTCGTTTTGTGGTTTAATCTCCCAAAATGTGTGCGTTGCAACATGTTTGATTTGATATGTATTTAACGCAATGGATATATCTATTATTAATAGTATTAAGATTGCAGACAATATTTCATTGCATTTACCTAGTTTTCAATATATATGTACTAATATATGTACATGTATATGCCTATGGATATATTCATATATATATATATATATATATATATATATATATATATATATGTGTGTGTGTATATACATATATATGCATATATACATATGAATATATACATATGCATATATATATACATATATACATGTATATGTGCATATATATGTATATATATGCATATATGTGTACATACACATATATACATTATATACACACATATGCATATATACACATATATGCATATATACACATATATACGTATATATACATATATATAGGCATATATACATGTACATTTACACAATTGTAGTTGCTTATCAGAAAGTGTAACATATGCATGGATAGGCATAGTGGTTGTTCATTCGGTCTATCGCAGAGGGTGTCGCTATGCGAATTGTATTGTAGTTGTTTGTATATAACGCATAAAGCATGCATACACTGCTATGAATAAAGGAATCTTTCAACTCTCAAGGACCCATGGTTTCTTCTTGTTCTTTCTCTTCTTTTTGTTGTCCAACATAAACAGATAAACATGCATTTGTAAAAAGAAATTAAATTGTTTGAGGCTGGGGATTGTTATATGCATTTCAGTGTTATCATTAGAAAAATAGACTATATATATATACGTGTCGTGGCACCCAGAACCAAATGCTTGGCACATAGATGCTTTCTCACTTGTTTGGGAAAATGAATTCTATTATACATATATATATACTTACTGTTCCCAGTCTTTATATCCCAGTCTTTTATATTTATTGCTTCCCGTCTTTATATCCTAGTCTTTTATACTTACCGTTTCCAGTCATTGTCTATGGGCGTATTCGATTAACTAACTCGGGTCACCCGAGTCACTTTTTGGGGCACGCGCACATCCTACAGACTCGGGTTGAATAAACTAACAAGCTTCTCCAAGCTCGGGATGGATAAAATGGTGGCTTAATCCAAACTTTTTTTTTTTTAAATAACCTATATAACTACAGTAAAATAGGATTTAAAGTATTTTATGATTGGATAGTTTAGCTATATTTCCATTTAATTAATTTGGGTTATTACCCCAAAAAAAACATGTAGCACTGGTACTGGTAGCTGTATCCTACAGGACGGTACCAGCGCAAATGTGACTTCAGAATTCGAGAAGGGTCCACAGCGACGAAAGAAGCAAAAACGGCTGACCACTGGGTCATATCGAGCATACCCTTGCAGGAATAGTTTCCCATTCAGTAATTACTGATATTGTGTAATTTAAACAGAAATTGATGTAGATAAATTTCAAATATAGTTCAAACACTTTAATCCATTTATTTCCCCCCGCGATATAACTACAGCAAAGTATTTTATGATTGCGCGTGTATTTTGTTACTCCACTCCTGGTGTTCGATTTGAAATTCTAGCTCTGTGGAGGTCTAGCCTGGTCCCCTGGCATTCATTTGCTCAGGCAGAGGCATAGGAGTTTTCATCTATTATCGCTCAGTGTCCAACCTGGTCCCCTAGCCTTTGTACCGGAAACAAGTTTAAACGAGCTCAAACGAGTTCAACCGTGGCTGGTTGGGTCGCACCGTGGCTGGTTGGGTCGCTCCGTAGAGCGCTGAATATGCTTATGCATAATTCCTAGCCACCCCGAGCCAAGACGTGGGTTACTGGGTTCAGGACTTTTTGCACGCTCCACTTGCGGTGTTCGATTTGAAATTCTGGCAATTCGGGTGACCGGAGTCACCCGGGTCGTGTCAATCGAATACGGCCTATATGTTATCCGCAATTGACGCCACCTCGTGGATCCAGCCGGAACTAACACTTACAGCGCCACGCCACCTACCGGGTGGAACGCCAACTACCACCCGAACAGTCGCTTGCTCAGTCATCTGAGGGACGCTCAGGACCGGGCAGCCGACATTTGAATGTTATTACTGCTGGAGAAATAAGCTATGTACTTAATTTTTCCAGTCGTCCTGTCTGGATCTTTTAAATGGACAGAATATTCCAGAAACTAATTTTGTGCATCGAATTGTTAAGTGATTGGGAGAGACAGACAGAGACAGAGACTGAGACAGATTAAGAGAGACGAAACCAGCAAAGAGAGATAGAGAGAGACAGAGAGAAACATAGCGAGACAGAGAGACAGACAGAGAGAGAGACCGAAAAAGAGAGAGACAAAGAGACAGACCCAGAGACAGTCAAAGAAAAACAGAGAGAGAGGCAGTGAGAGACAGTGAGACAGACAGAGACAGACCCAGAGACAGACACCGAGACAGACAAAGAAAAGCAGAGAGAGACAGTGAGAGACTGAGAGACAGTGAGAGACAGGGGGGGCAGGGGAAGACAGAGAGAGAGACAGCGAGAGACAGAGAGACAGTGAGAGAGAGTCAGAGAGAGAGAGAGAGAGACGGGGAGAGACCTGGAGATAAAGGGAGAGACAGACAGCTCCACATACACACACACGCGTGGGCACACACACACACACACACACACCTTCCGCAGTCTCTCATTCCAATCTATGTAGTTGGCAATAGCCGATTTCTGAGACTTGACACGGGCTTCAAGCAGAGCAGACTGATCACTACTTAGCTGCGCCGTCTAGTGTTTGGTGGAGGAGTGATAACAGAACATATTTTGTACAGGCATCGTGCAGCGCCAGCTCAATAAGTCCATGTCTTTGTAACCATGACCGGATATTCTCGATGTCGGACATCCGGCCACTTTTTGCGCTCACAATGCTCAAAGGGTAAAACAAATGCCACTGTCATAGAGACAACATTAAAACTACCCTAACTATCACAGTAATTTGTGCTTTTTGGTTATTTGAAAGCAAATTTCTCTTGTTTCTATAAAATAGTTCAGATCTTTTTCTACAATTTCACATTCAGCTTTTTTTTTCTCAGCCAATTGGAAGTTCTTGGATTTATTTTGTGAAAATAGTTTTGGAGGCCATGATCTGGTAAGGCAAACACTGGCACTGATACTCAGAATATCCCAACTTTCACTATTATCTCTGTTTTTAATACTTTCAGAGAAAATTGCTCTTAGGTTATATTAAATACATCAGATCTTCCTCTTCAAATTGCGCATTAAAATATTTTTAATCGATCCAATGAAAGCTTTTAAATTTATTTTGCAAAAATAAATGCTCCGCATAGACATAGCATTACTGCAGCACAAACCACTGCAGTATTTTACCCTTTGCGGGCTAGTTTCCGGGGTTGTGATGTCACGCCGACATAGAGAATCCCACTCAGTCACATTATCCTGATACTGAACTAACCAGTCCTTGCGATTAGTCGTTGGTTTGACTCGGCCGGGATTCGAACTCCCGACCTTTCACACGGAAAGCCTGCGCTCTACTACTATTACTAATTGGGCCACCGCGTCCGGTCTATTCTTATGAGGAATAACCATGACAATGCAATATAGTTGTAAAGGTTTATTGAGACAGGCAGAATTTACCGACGACTGACAAAAGTCCAAATCGCTGGTCGTAGCAATACAGTCTGGCATGTCCACATTCAGTACACACGTCTGTTCCTTCAGATTCCATACTTCTTTCATATCGAGTTAAAACTAAGACACCACACACCATCGAATTGGATTCATCATTCTTTGTCAGTAATGCTAATTGCTGTGGTTAAAATCTCTAAAAAAAATATATAAATAATAATGGACAATGAACGAGGCCCGAACAGGCAAAAGTAAATCTGACTGCTATGCAAGAGAATTGTGCTATGACACTGGTCCATTTGTGCTACTCTACTTCATCACGTCAGTATGCATATTGTTGTGTTTATATATGGGCGTAATCGATTAATCAACTCGGGTCACCCGAGCCACTTTTTGGCGCATGCGCACATCCTACAGACTTGGGTTAAATAAAGAAATACGCTCGGGGTGGACAAAATGGTGGCTTAATCTAAAACTTTTTCTTTTTTTTTCAATAACCGATATATGTACAGGAAAATAGGATTTAAAGTATTTTATGATTGTAGAAGCTGACAATCTGGGTTATTAAAAAGAAATCATTAAAACAACATGTAGGACTTGTACTGGTAGCTGTTATCCTACAGGTACCAGCACAGATGTGATGTCATGGCTCCTAGCAAACCCCAGCCAAGAGGTGGGTTACTGGGGTCGGGTAGTTTTGCACACGGCATGTGTATTTCTCGACTCCACTCACGGTGTTCTATTTGAAATTCTGACGACTCGGGTGACCCGAGTCGCCCGGGTCGTGTTAATCGATTACGGCTTATGTGTTTATTTGTGCCACTTTACCTCTTCATACTTAATGTACACCTGTTCATACTTCCTTGTGTTAAGATGCGCATAGTTTGCATTGGTTTTCTCATCATTTGTAATTTGAGTTTTATTGTTCCATTGTCAGACTGGATTCTGAAGGAGTATATTGCCTATGGGGGGACAATCAACAAAGAGGTTTCAAATCCCCCAGGCATGGAGAGAAGCATGAAATATCCCGCGCGTCGGGTGCACTCGGAGCTGAAATTACTGACAACCAGTAACAAGATTTTTTTATTATTATTAAATGACGAACATACTACTCAGAGCCATTCCGACACAAGCGTGTTAAAGTTGCACAATCCGATGGTTTTAAGCTTCTATCTTTTCCTATTTTTTTAAAGGTTGGATATATTAGGTGTATCGGTATAATCTATCTACCTTACTCTAGTTTGTAGTAGATTTGATTATAGATTTGATTATAGATAGATAGTTAACTTTGAAGATATTTGAAGCGAAAACGTGGCAAATAATTTTGGCATGCACATCGAAATTCTGACACCATTGACAGGTTTTTCAGCTGTGACAGGTTTTATTAAACTGACTTAGGTTTCCTTTATGTACAGCAATACATGCTTAATAAGCCTACCAGTATCTAAGTCGGATACAGATTTGAAAAAGATCAAATCTAGTTGTTTTTTGTTTTTGTTTCGAAAATATGACGCTTTCGTTGAACTATGTAGCTTTAACGTTGCATAGTTCCATGGTTTTGGATATCTGCAATTTTTCCGAAATAAATACATTAGATTGGTCATTATAATCTACCTTACGTTGAAATAACAGTGAGCTTAAATTGCTATCTTTGGAGAAATTTGAATTGACAACATGTCAAATTAATCCCAAAATTCTTGACACCATAGGCTTATGCAATAACAGGTTCGATTAAATTGAGTCATTATTTCCCATGTTATGTGTCATCAAATGCTTAATAAGTGCACAAGTATCTAAGTTAGATACTTATATCTAAGTTAAATACTTACATGTAGAATCAAATCTAGAGGGTATTTTGGTTTTGGAAATTTGATGCTTCATCGTACCCCGTCCTGATATGACCTTAGATGTTGCCAGGACGTAAAGCTCCAACAAACAACCAAAAACAAAGCAAACAAAAACAAACAAACAACTTCATCGGACTATGCAGCTTTAAGTTAGTTTAACCGTATAGCGCTTCTCCCGAACGAACGAACAAACAAAACCCCCTCTCCCACCTTCCACCGCATTTACACGTATTATCGCTCGCTACGAACGAACGCTGTGACGTCACCACACCGCATTACCGGACGACGACGACGGGGCATTTGGCGTGATGGATGACATAATCAGACACTGAGCCGAGGATGGTGCGGCAGATCTTGCCCATGCCCCGGGTGCCCAGCACCACGAGCCCGATGACCTCCTCCTCCACCGCCTGTACGATGGCGTGGCCCGGTTTGGAGCTGACCTCCATTAGAAAGGTCACGTGAGTGTCCACCTGCGTAAAGAAGGGTTGGAAGGAATGAGCATAAATATGTGTACATGTGTGTGTGAGAAAATAGGTGTGGGGGTGGGGGGGTGGAGGAGGGATTCAGCGGCAGTTATAGTTGTTATAGGAAGGATGGTTTGGAGGTTCTGACATACTTTTTGGTTAAAGTCCGATGCATTTTTAGTTTCTGGTGTACCTTTTGGTTAATGTTCTATAGTCCGATGGTTTTGAATTTCTAACATATTTGTTAGTTAAAGTTGCATAGTCCAATGGTTTTTGAGTTTCTGACATACTTCTTGGTTAAAGTTGCATAGTCCGATGGTTTTTGAGTTTCTGACATACATTTTAGGCAAAGTTGCATAGTCTGATGGTTTTGAGTTTCTGATATGCTTTTTGGTTAAAGTTGCAGTCTGATGGTTTTGAGTTTCTGACATACTTTTTAGTTAAAGTTGCATAGTCTTATGGTTTTGAGTTTCTGATATGCTTTTTAGTTAAAGTTGCATAGTCCGATGGTTTTGAGTTTCTGATATACTTTTTAGTTAACGTTGCATAGGCCGATGGCTTTTGAGTTTCTGACATACTTTTTTATTTAAAGGTGCATTGTCCGATCGATTGATTGTGAAGATCGACCTAACATATTTATATATATTAGGTTGATCTTTATAATCTAGCTCATTTTAGTTTGAATAAACTTTTATTTTAAAGAGTTAACCTTGGAGATCTTTGAATCGAAAAAAAAGGAGGGAGGAAAAGAAAATATAGCTAAATTTATTTTGGTGTGCACTTCAAAAATGAAGGATCTCCGAAGCCTTGAACAGTGACAGGTTCTTTTAAATGAACTTAGTATTCTTCGATGCAGCAAGAAATGCTCAAAGCTACATACTCCGATGAAAACATCAAATTTTCAAAACAAAAATCATTATACAGATTTGATTCTACATAGGTAACTAAGAATCTGATATACTTGGGATACTGAGGCAATTTAATAGAACCGGATACTGGGAGAAGCCTAAGGTGTCAGGATTTTGGCATACTTGACAAAACTAATTTAACATATCTGCACTTCAAATATCTCAAAATTTAGCCATTTTAAATCAAAGTTACATCAAGCGAATGTAAAGTAGATTATAATGATCAACATAATATTGTAGTGGTCTGTACTGACCTCTCAGGCAAGTAACCACATAGACAGGTAGGCGTGGGTAGTGTGGTGATATCAGGGAGCCTAGGTGGTGTAATGGTTAGCACACTGGCCCGGAATGCAAAGAGATGTGGGTTCGAGTCCCACTCTAGGCACAATATTTCCCATTTTCATCACCCCCATGACCTTGGTTGCCGTGATCATGATCCTGTACAAGATTTGCGCTGTATGGCTGTTGAACCTACCCTGTGTATGTATGTGTTAGTACATTGCCTGTATGTATGTAATTGTAAGCATTAAATGACTTACAATTCCAAGGGGACGAGTGTAGTGGTCTGTACTGACCTCTCAGGCAAGTAACCACATAGACAGGTAGGTGTGGGTAGTGTGGTGATATCAGGGAGCCTAGGTGGTGAAATGATTAGCACACTGGCCAAGAATGCAAAGAGATGTGGGTTCGAGTCCCACTCTAGGCGCAATATTTCCCATTTTCATCACCCCCATGACACTGGTTGCCGTGATCATGATCCTGTACAAGATTTGCGCTGTATGGCTGTTGAACGTACCCTGTGTATGTATGTGTTAGTACATTGCCTGTATGTATGTAATTGTAAGCATTAAAAGACTTACAATTCCAGGGGGACGAGTGTAGTGGTCTGTACTGACCTCTCAGGCAAGTAACCACATAGACAGGTAGGCGTGGGTAGTGTGGTGATATCAGGGAGCCTAGGTGGTGTAATGGTTAGCACACTGGCCCGGAATGCAAAGAGATGTGGGTTCGGGTCCCACTCTAGGTGCAATATTTCCCATTTTCTTCATCCCCATGACAATATATTTATGTCAGAAAATGACAGAAACTCTAAAGCATCAGACTATGAAACATTAATGACGGCACCAGTATCTAATTTCGCTTGGCGAGCCAAGAAGCAGTGTTTTCTCTGAACGTGATATTGACTACACATCGATTTTGGGTTGACCAGATTGGATGGCTGAATAAGCTGAGCATCCGTCTCCTATTTTGGGAGATCAGGGGTTTCGAACCCAGCAGTTCATAGGTTTGAACCCTGGTCGAGTCAAACCAATGACTTAATAATTCATTCTTGTCTCTTCCTAGTCAGGCGATCGGCATTATTAGAATAGGGCAAGGACTGGTTAGCTCAGTGTCAGGATAATGTGACTGAATGGGATATCAAGTCTTGGTGATGGCAGCCTGGTCTTCCAGTGTGGCAGCACTATAAAGTAGTCATGTCTGTGCACTGTCACAAGTCGGTACCCATCCTGCTATGACCATAGATGTTGCTAGGAAGTAAAACAACAATAAACAAAATCGATTTTGCCGGAAACTGGCACGTTGCTGTTGGTGTTGGCGTAAGTTTGTTTGTGTGTTGTTGTTTTACGTCCTAGCAACATTTAGGGTCATATCAGGACGGGTACCGACTTGTGACAGTGCCCCCGATCTCCGAAAACAGGAGACGGACGCTCAACTCATTCAGCCATCCCATCTTGGTGTAAGTTGAAGCTCACCCCTTTGGTTCTAATGAACTGTGTGTATAACCGTTCTAGCTTCCTTCCTCTTCGTTCCGCCGCCCCCCACGAGTCCTCGAATTCCTTTGGGGAGCGGGTCGTCTCCGCTGAAATTAGATTGCATTTTGTTGTATCGATTTATTATCATAGAAAATACCACCTTATATAAAGCTGCATAGTCCGATGAAGTGTCAAATTTTCAAAACCAAAACAATTATCTCGATTTGATTGCACATATCTAACTTAGACGACGGTGCACTTATTAAACATTTGTTGTCACACAGGAGGGAATGCTGAGGCAATTTAATAGAATCTGTTATTGCAGAAGCATATGGTGCCTGAGTTTTGGCATGCTTGCCAAATTTAATGTTGCATATTTGCACTTTAAATATCTAAAAAAATAAGCCATTTAAAATAAAAGTGACTTCAAACTAAAGTAAAGTAGATTATAACGATCAACCGACTATATTTATCTAAGAAAGGACATAAGCTTGAAAACCATCGGACTATGCAACTTTAACATGGGTGGGGAAAACTAAAATCGACAATCGATGGAACAATAATCTTTCTTAGCCCGCTTGGAAGCCAGGCATCTTTAATTACAGTATTTCCCGCGTGGGCTCTACTCACGTGACTCTATCCGTGACGTCACGGCCGCCATATTGAGGTGGGGGGAAATATCTTTAAACTACACAAAAAAACACAAAAAAACAATACTCCTCTCAAAATAAGATTTTACATGTCTATAGAAACAACATTTTGTTAGTGATTCTACCCAGTGGGCATCGTCAGCATCTTAATTGTTTCTACCTCAGTCACACTATGCTTGCGACCACTTTGCAACCACAAAAAAGAGTTGGTCGCAAAGAGGTCGCAAGTGATCGCAATGTGATCACAAAGTGGTCGCCAGTGGTCAGAAGCAGTCACAAATTGTCCTCAGTGGTCACTGACCTTGCGACCATTATGGTCGCAAGGAGGTTGCAGCTGCTGCACGAAAATACGTCATTGTGACCAAAATGGTCACAAGGAGGTCAGTGACCAGTTTCATAGGTTACTAGGGTGTTGTTTTTTTGTGGCAGGTGGGGACCTACCCCTTCGCTCCCCCCCCCCCGCTACCACCGGCCGTGGATATATGGGTCATTCTCAGAAACTGTGTACCACTTTTTTTTACATGGAAATGAAAAGTGAAACATTAAAAATAATAGCGAAAACATTAAAAATAATAGTAGAATCAATATAAATATCAGGTTTAAATGTTGTGCATATGTCAAACTTGAAATCTTTCATTTTCACTTTTTTATTTTGATCTTATACAAACTGAAAAACCATGTGACAATCCGTCCATAACAAATTAAGATCATTTTGACACACATCCATAACATCATTTTAGCACAGACAATATATTCAAACAAGATTTGATTGATTTTACTTAAGACATGAGAATTGCTTCTTCCAAGAATTTTTTTTAAGCAAATGTTTGTGTAGATGTATGGTGTTGATATGCAAATTTTCTTATTTTTACTTCAGCACAAAATCATATAAGCATATATTGGATACATTTTGTGGGATAGATTAAATACATGTAGTATTGTTAACATAATTGTGCATGTTGGCCCGAGGCTAACATGGATGATTTGCTCATGAGGCTGCTGTTTGTTTACCTTTCCTGTTGAATCGCCCTGTCTACTTTCACTCACTTTGCTTTCGACACTGCTACACTGCACACCGTTTCCCCACCCACCCACCCTCTTTCTCGGGGGGTGAGCGCTGATCCCCAACCTGAATCTACTACAACCTGTAATAGGACTGAATTTCCTGGTTGTGCATCCCAGTCAGCATATGATTTATGGCCCTGTCGCCACCTGATGCATGTTGATCCACCTGCCAAGGTCCGATTTGTTTTCTATTAAATCTCTTATTTAAACCAGTTTCTGCTTCTGTTTTCTATCTCCTCATCTTTCTCTCCATTACAGCCGTGTGTAGCGAATTAACAGAGAGTCAACAATATTTATTTGACTTACTATTCCCCAAAAAGAAGGAAAAATCATTAATAATGTAACATGGAAATGAAAAATGCGGTACACAGTTTCTGAGAATGACCCATATGCATAAATATATATACACATGTGTATGTATGTTTATATATACAGTAAAACCTCTCTAAATCGACCGACCATGGGACTGACTTTAAGTGGTCCATTTAGGGAGGTGATCGGATTAGGGAGTTAGAATATGGTTGGAATGATATTGTTGGGACCCACATAAAGCGATCGATATATGGGAGTGGTCGATCTGTGGAGGGGTCGGTATAGAGAGGTTTTACTGTATATGCATGCAGATGTATATATATGTAATATATATTCATATACGTAGCCGTGCCTGGGTCGATCTAACTGGCATACTTGCCTGAATGCGTGATATCTGTAAGTTCCACTATATGTATGAGAACCAATGTCATACTTGCCTGAATGCGAGATGTCTGTAAGTTCCACTATATGTATGAGAACCAATGTCATACTTGCCTGAATGTGTGATGTCTGTAAGTTCCACTATATGTATGAGAACCAATGTCATACTTGCCTAAATGCGAGATGTCTGTAAGTTCCACTATATGTATGAGAACCAATACTTGCCTGAATGCGTGATGTCTGTAAGTTCCACTATATGTATGAGAACCAATGTCATACTTGCCTGAATGTGAGATGTCTGTAAGTTCCACTATATGTATGAGAACCAATGTCATACTTGCATGAATGCGAGATGTCTGTAAGTTCCACTATATGTATGAGAACCAATGTCATACTTGCCTGAATGCGAGATGTCTGTAAGTTCCACTATATGTATGAGAACCAATGTCATACTTGCCTGAATGTGTGATGTCTGTAAGTTCCACTATATGTATGAGAACCAATGTCATACTTGCCTGAATGCGAGATGTCTGTAAGTTCCACTATATGTATGTGAACCAATGTCATACTTGCCTGAATCCGAGATGTCTGTAAGTTCCACTATATGTATGAGAACCAATACTTGCCTGAATGCGTGATGTCTGTAAGTTCCACTATATGTATGTGAACCAATGTCATACTTGCCTGAATGCGTGATATCTGTAAGTTCCACTATATGTATGAGAACCAATACTTGCCTGAATGCGTGATGTCTGTAAGTTCCACTATATGTATGAGAACCAATGTCATACTTGCCTGAATGCGAGATATCTGTGAGTTCCACTATATGTATGAGAACCAATTTATTCCCGGCCTTGTGGAGATGTCGTAGATAATCTGGAACAAAACAAAACAAATATTGACTCCAATGTTTAATATCCATCAGGGCCCATATGCATGGAGCGGTGTTAGCGGTGTGTGGTGTTAACCCTGTAACACTGGGTAGCTATCACCGGTTATCGCCGGCGTCAAGAACTATGTCACGCCATATGCATGGGGGCTTAAACAGTGAGTGTTAGCTAAACGTGAATGTATTTATAGATTTGGGAAATCCCTCGATTAGACAATATGAATAACACCGCCAATGCGGCGGCGGTGTTAATATCAGTTCGAATTTAGGGTTAAATTGATCAAATTTCACTTATGGCATATGTAATTATGTTAAATATGAGAGCATTGAATAGATTTGGGCATAATATATAGCTGCCGATTTGGCAGCGGCGGCGATCGACAGTGCGGATATCGACATCCATGCGGCGGTGGCGTTTTGTTTACTTTACATTAATCAATATTAATATCGCTGCCTCTGCGGCGGCAGCGTTAATCTTGCTTCGATTTTAGGGTTAATTAAATCAAATTTCACTTATTGCGTATGTAATTCTGTTAAATATGATAGCATTAAATAGATTTGGGCCGATGTGGCGGCAGCGGCGGCGTGGGACAGTATGGATATCGACGTCCATGCAGCAGCGCCGGCAATTTATTTACTTTACATTCGTCGATTCGAAAATATTAATATCACCGCGGTTGCGGCGGAAGCGTTAATCTCGCTTCGATTTTAGGGTTAATTTAATAAAATTTCACTTATTGCGTATGTAATTCTGTTAAATATGATAGCATTAAATAGATTTGGGCCCATGTGGCGGCAGCGGCGGCATGGGACATTATGGATATCGACGTCCATGCAGCAGCGCCGGCGATTTGTTTACTTTACATTCGTCGATTCGAAAATATTAATATCGCCGCCGTTGCGGTGGAAGCGTTAATCTCGCTTCGATTTTAGGGTTAATTTAATCAAATTTCACTTATTGCGTATGTAATTCTGTTAAATATGATAGCATTGAATAGATTTGGGCCTAATATATTGCCACCGATGCGGCGGCGTCAGAGATGTGCGTTTTGTTGATATGCGACATTATGGATATCGACGTTGAAGCGGCGGCGGCGATTTGTTTACTTTACATTCGTCGATTCGACAATATGGATAACGCCGCCAATGCGGTGGCAGCGTTAATAACGGTTCGATTTTAGGGTTAATTTGATTAAATTTCACTTATTGCGTATTTAATTCTGTCAAATATGATAGCATTGAATAGATTTGGGACTAACCTAACACTAACACCGCTGTAAACCTGCTATGGGCTGGGGTTAAATTCTCCGACTTTAATCGTGTGGTGTTTGTGTCACACCGCTCCATGCATAGCGACTTTTCATCGCTAAACCAGAAATCCCGACCTAACCGCGGTTTGGCTCGCTAACACCGCTCCATACATACGTGCGCAGGAGATACGATATAACCGATATAACGATCTACCTGATAGGTTATGTAAATAAGCAGAAGAATGGTTATTTAGCTGATAGGATATAACGCTCAGAAATAATACTTATTTACTTGATAGGAATAATACTTATTTACCTGATAGTTGCATCTGCACTTAAAGTGTGTTTTTTTAAATAAAAAAGTAACAGTTTTAAATCCCACTAAAAATGTCAAGGAATATATTCCATATGTATAGACTCTCATTGGTGAGCAAAGCGATTTCAAACTTATTTGAAAAGGCGTCTCCTTATTTGAAGTCGGACTGCTATACATGTCAATCCACGTGATATCTTTCAATTATATTAATTCTTTAGGTCGCACATACTGCCAATATCACATTGCAAACACCGATTCTTCATATTCATCACAAAAGTTAAGTCACATTGAGTAGTGTTGGTACATAGATTAGCAACTACTTATTAACCAATCTTTAGTAACTAACACAAGTTGGTTGCTTGTTGGAGGTTTACATCCTCGCAAAATCTAAGGTAATATCAGGATGGGTACCGATTTGTGACAGTGCACACTCATGGCGACTTTATAGTGCTGCTTCACTGGGAGACCAGGCTGCCAGAACCATGACCTGATATCCCACTCAGTCATATTATCCTGACACTGAGCCAACCAGTCCTTGCCCTATCCTAATAATGCCAAGCACCTGGCTAGGAAGCAACAGATACATGTTTAAGTCGTTAGGTTTGATGATTGGTTTGAATCATTGGGTATGAACCCCACGATCTACCTATACAGGAGACGGGTGCTCAACTCATTCGGCGATCAGGTCTGGTCAGTAACTAATACCCCTGTCACACTATGACGTAAGGAGGTAACATAAGCCGACGTAGGTGATGTTTCGTCATTATGTTGAGGTAAGTCGAGCTACATCATGCTTACGTTAGACTGACGTCGATTTACGTCAGGTTACATCGAGTTACGTTGAGGTTTTGGACATGTTGAAAACTTTCGACGTAGCTCGACGTGATGCTCTGATGTTCGGGTGTCATCACACTCACGTTACGCCAATGTTAGACGTGCGGAAGGGATGCATCGGCTACGTTAGATGAATGGTGCGTTACGTCATAGCAGAGAGCGTGAATAGATGAGAGGGACAACTCCCGCGAAAATCTGTAACACAAGCTACAGTGGCGCCTCTCGCGGTCATTGTTGAACAAGCCAAAATGACTCACATGGCAAACAAACAGTCCGAGAGATGTTTGTTGTTGGTTGGTTGGTTGTTGGTTGTTTGCTTGTTGTTTGTTGGTTGATTGTTGGTTGGTTGATTGTTGGTTGTTTGGTTGTTGGTTGTTTGTTGGTTGATTGTTGGTTGATTGTTGGTTGGTTGTTCATTGGTTTTTGGTTGGTTGTTGGTTGGTTGTTGGTTGGTTGTTGGTTGGTTGTTGGTTGGTTGTTGGTTGGTTATTGGTTGGTTGTTGGTTGGTTGTTGATTGGTTGTGGATTGGTTGTTGGTTGGTTGTTGGTTGGTTATTGGTTTGGTTGTTGGTTGATTGTTGGTTGATTGTTGGTTGGTTGTTTGTTGGTTGGTTGTTGGTTGGTTGGTTGTTGGTTGGTTGTTGGTTGGTTGTTGGTTGGTTGTTGGTTGGTTGTGGATTGGTTGTTGGTTGGTTGGTTGGTTGTTGGTTGATTGTTGGTTGGTTGTGGATTGGTTGTTGGTTCATTGGTTGTTGGTTGGTTGTTGGTTGGTTGTGGATTGGTTGTTGGTTGGTTGTTGGTTGGTTGTTGGTTGATTGTTGGTTGGTTGGTTGTTGGTTGGTTGTTGGTTGGTTGTGGATTGGTTGTTGGTTGGTTGGTTGTTGATTGGTTGTTGGTACACGCTCTCTGGTCATAGTGACGCACAGGGAGGAGGACTTTACGGCTCACGCCGGCGACGTTGGACTGACGCCAGCCTCTCGGTTGGTCGACCTCGACGAAAACGGTTGTGTCAGACGTGACAAAGTTAAGCGACGCTAAGCGGGCGCTACTGTCACGCTAGGCTGACATCGCGCGCTGGGGTTTCGCAAGCCTCACGTTTACATAAAAAATAATTCCGTTGACCTCTCGCATTGGTATGATGCTATACCAACGTTACGCTCACGTCAACTACGGGGCATTGACGTCCCGAATTTGCATATTACGCCGAGATTTCTTATGTGTTAAATGTTTTTGCACGTTGTCCCTACGCTGGTGCATTATGTCATAGTGTGCCAGGGTCATAACACAAGGTTCCACAGACATCCTTACATTATGCAGGCTACCAACTCAGACAGGGGTCACTCGTGCAGTTCCTTGCACCCATCACGCCTGCCATAGTCCTTTCCAATGTGTTCAATATTGTGTTCAGCATCCCCCCTCTCGGCCCTTCGTAGTACAACTGCCTCTATCTCTTCGTCCTCTCTACACATCAAATCTCGATTGCACTTTGGGCCGATCCGCTGTGATCATCGGTAATGTATAGTTTGGATATCGATCTTACCCGCCCGGCCGTACCCAGTCCGCGGCCCTCGCCGTACCCCTCCCCGCCCCTCCCCGCCCCTCCACAACCCCCCCCCCCCCCACCCCCCACGCATCTCAATGCCCTTCACCCCAGGGCAAGCCCCTCACCCCCGCCCCTCCTATCCCTTCTCCTCTCACGTCCCGCCTTTCCCCTCCCCTCCCCACCACTCCCTTTCTATCCTCTCCTCTCCTCTCCCTACCCTTCTACTCCAGCTATTCCCCTCCCCTCCATCCCCCCTCCCCTCCATCCTCCCTCCCCTCCCATCACCACCACTCCCTTCCCCTCCTCTACCCTCCCATCCCCTCCCGACCACTCCCTTCCCATCCCCTCCCTCCCCTCCCCTCCCCACCCCTCTCCTCCACCCGTTCCCCTCCCCTCCATCCTCCCTCCACTCCATCCTACCTCCCCTCCCCTCACCACCACTCCCTTCCCCTCCTCTCCCCTCCCCTCCTCTCCCCTCCCCTCCCCCGCCACCACTCCCTTCCCATCCCCTCCTCTCCCCTCCCCACCACTCTCCTGCACCCATTCCCCTCCCCTCCACCCTCCCTCCCCCTCACCACCACTCTCTTCCCCTCCGCTCCATCCACCCTGCACTGCCCTGCCATCCCCTTCCTCTCCTACCCGTCCCATCACTCCCCTCCCCTCCACTCCCCTCCATCCCTGGCCCCTCCACTCCCTTCTCCTCCCCTCCTCACAAATACCCTCCTCTCTGTTCTCCTCCCCTCCCCACCCCTCTCCTCTCTTCCACCCCGTCTCCTCCCCTCCATCCTCTCTCCCCTCCCTGCGTCCCCACTCTCCGCTCCACTCCCCTCCCCTCCACTCGCTTCCCCTCCCTTCCCCTCCTCTCGCATCCCAATCCCTCTCCTCCACCCCTTCTCCCCACCATCCTCCCTCCCTTCCCCGCGCCACCACTCTCCTCAGTTCCCCTCTCCTCCACCCATTCCCCTTCCCTCCCCACCCCGCCATTCTCCTCCCCTCCCCTCCCCTCCCCTCCCCTCCCCTCCCCTCCCCTCCCCGCCCCTCCCGTCCCCATGCACCTAGTCCTGCAAGGACCCGCCATCTCTTTATGACATCACCGACTCCATTCACTTAGCCTAGGTCCCTTCCACGCCATCACCACCTCTACTGATCTGCCAATTTCCTCCTTTCGGTAATAGACGAGATCACGTTTTCGATTGCGCATGCGCCAAAAACGGCGTTGGCAGCAAAGCAAATGTGTACAGCCATTGAGTTAGCCGATACACATAGGGAAAACTTTGATTTTATTCAAAATTAATAGAAATACATAAGAATTTGGCATAAACATGTATGCACACATGCAATATAATGATCTGATGAATATATCTAAGACAAAACTAGCCATAGTTAAACATGTTGAGCTAAGAAATATACAATTCCACACAAAACAATCAGTCACTTTAAGGCTGCTATCCACATCACCATTATTACTTCTTGTTCTAAATATTAAACTGCCAAATGTGTCAACAGACACTTATTTCAGAGAAATATATAACCAATATCTGATTAACCCTACTCATTTTCTAGTTCTACATATGTCATTAACAATAGGATATAAATAAAAACATGAATAAAATAAGTAAAACTAACTCTGGCTATGGCTCTAAAACTAGTCTGAGTGCCCAGATTTGTCTAAATCTAAATGCACATGGCATAAGATGAGCTGATTATATTGATGTAAATGCAATGCTGGATTAAAGATTAATATCTTAATTTATTATATATATTTATTTAGTTGGTATTCTATGTTTCAAAGAAGAGATGAGATGAGCTGAAACTAGCACATTTCATAGCTGCACCCAGTGTCTTAGCATTAGCCATGTGCTTCGCGGGGTTCGCGGGGGTTTGTTTTTCTTCCCCGCATCCCACAATGCACCATGCGGCTGGAATGGCGATGTAGTCTATTGACCCGCGCCGCTGCCATTTCCGGTTATTCGGTCGGATGAGGCATTGCCTTGGTGAACAACCGGATATGTCTACTTGGCGCAATAATTGCCAATATATACACATATATATATACACATGTATATATAGAATTGCGCTATTTTTTGCATTTTGGAGTTGAGTGGCTCCTGATACTCAACATAGAGTTACCGTGAATACCATTTGCACTAGCATCATAATAATACTGTATGTCTTCGGTATAGAATTATATTTAAATCGTCTGCATTGTTAGTTTAATGTTGCATAACCTGATGGGTTGCATTTCACCCATCTTATTTAGCTATACAGTAAAACCTCTCTAAATCGACCAACCTTGGGACCGAATTTAAGTGGTCCATTTAGGGAGGTGGTCGGTTTAGGGAGTTAGAATATGGTTACAATGATATTGTTGGGACCCAAATAAAGCGATCGATATAGGGGAGTGGTGGAGCTGTGGATGTGGTCGGTTAGAGAGGTTTTACTGTATATATTTGTATTTGGGTAACATGAGGATGTCATCAGACAGGCTACCAAAGTAGATCCTCTACTTTCAACTATCTTCTGGTTACAGAAAGAGAGGGCGCCCTCGTCTCCGGTTCAAGGATACCATCAAGAGAAACCTGAAGCTGAGAAACATTAAGACCGACTCATGGACATCACTCTCACAGCAGAGAGCTAAATGGAGAGTGGCAGTCAAGTAATGAAAGCAGTCTTTGTCGCATCGCGACCGACAGCATGATGATGATGACGATGATTACAGATTACCGATTTACAGAACTGAGGAGCGTAGCTCAGGAGAGTTGAGCCTACTCCTGCATCCCTGTGACAGAGCTGCTAAACAACACCAGCGAACAAGTGTCGGGAAGCTGGAGTATCGATATAACCACATGAATTTGCCATCTAATATAGTATGTATATTATTCAAACACTTATCTATCATAGCGTGCTGCTTTTGAAGTGAAGAATTTAATAAATCAGGTAGATTAATAGATTTTAACAGTTTAATCAAGAGCATTCAGTGGCTGTCATCTTGATTGTTATTCTCTTATATTATCTCCCCCATTTCATCAACTCTACTTTAATATAGACAAACTCTGACAGCTGAAACTTTGAGCTACAACTCTTATTTACACTTCATTCATACCGAAGCAGTTGTTTGCCCATATTTAGATATACAGTAAAACCTCGATCGACCTTGGGACTGACTTTAAGTGGTCCAATCACGGAGGTGGTCGGATTAGGGAGTTAGAATATGGTTAGAATGATAATGTTGTTACCCAAATAAAGCGATCGATATATGGGAGTGGTCGAGCTGTGGACGTGCTCGGTTAGAGAGGTTTTAATGTAGTTTTCATGCACACCTATCGCGGGTAGAGGTGACAATTCTATCTACGACTGGACTTTATTATCACAGAGATGCCATACTCCCAGGCGTGGCCAGTGATCTGTCATTCCCAGCATCCCCCGCGCGAAGCCACCCTCTTATCCCCGTCACACATGCACACAGAAGCCACCAGGAAGCGACCCGGAAGCCACAAGGTCTTTATCCGTTTAGTTTTAAAGCCGAAAAGCAAGTGCCTCTGCCACGGCGAAAGGTTCGCGTGACCGGTTGGTCATAAATCGTCTGCGCGGGAAGGGCTATTTTTAGAAACACCAGCTCTCCCTCCTCTCCCCCTCCTCCCATCCCCCCTTCCCCCCCCCCCCCCCATACACACACTCTAGTCCGGCTGGGAATGGAATGGGAGAGATTCCATAGTTAACACCCCCCGTCACACCAAACTAGTTCTCAAACCGTCCAACCCCGTTGTCAAACGGGCTGTGGTTGGGGTAGAACGTGGCTGCAAGAAAATTGTGGGCATGCTCATGGTTCTGGAGCACCATTCCATTCTAGCCCATCCATTCCGTTCGTAAACAGAATGTAAAAAGTTGCTACTACATGCATTCCGTTCGCACACAGTTTGAGCCCGTTCAGCAACATTTTCAAGAACGTAGTGAGAACTGGTTTGGTGTGATTGGAGTATTAAGTAGCATAGTCTGAAAGTTTTTGAGGTTCTGTCTGCTTCTTTTTTCAAAGATAAATATATTAGGGTGGTCGTTATAATCTACCTTAATTTAATTTGAAGTAACTCATTCGGCCACAGTGCCTGGTTTGCTATAAATTACTTTTTTTTAAACACCTACCTCTAAGTATATTACGCCTTATATGGAATTTTAAAAACGCACAGCCAGACAGAATAGCCGAATTAGGAAGAACGCTAGCTGTCTTCCGATGTGGGACGTCATGGGTTCGAATGCCGGCCGAGTCAAAGCAATGACTTACAAAATTGATCCTTGTCGCTACCTAGCCTGGTGCTTGGCTTTAATAGGATAGGGCAAGGACTGGTCAACATCTAGACTCAGTGTAAGTCTAGACATTTCTACATATACATGCAGAAGTTGTCAAGTGTGTCACTGATTTATTAAGCTGTCACTGACTGGAAAGATCTGCCATTCACAGTGTAAACTAAGCCGCCAATACTGATCTAAAGTAGCTTATAATATCTTGTATTTCTAATTAATTTGATGAACTTTCTTAGGAGGGGATTTCTTTTTGCTAGCTTCTGCGATTTTCGGTTTATCCGACAGAGCATTTAGTTCTGGAGCCCTACCTATAACATTAATTCTTGCCACTGCCCTCAGAGGTCGAGCGAGCTGTGGCACAGATGTTTGTTTGTTGGGGGTTTTACATCCTGGCAACATCTAAGGTCATATCAGGATTGATTGATTGATTGATTGATTGGTGGTTGCTTTACGCCGTGTCGGCAGCATAGGCCATATTCATGGCGAGAAATGTTAGTTCTTTGTTCAAACCATCGCTTTTACATGTAAAAGCAGACAATCAATTATGTGCCAATAAACACTAATTAAATTAGAAAGCTCACAATCATATATTTGTCGTCAAGGGAAACAAATTCCCATAGAAAAAGAAAAGTTGTATTAATAATTGATAGAATCCATTTAGTAAACTATATAAGGTGGTACAGTCCAGCTGCCCTCAAAAAGGCTAAGATGTTTTCCTGTTTTATCTTAGTAAAAAGGTCATGCATACTGTCTGCAGTGTAGAACCGTTGGCGCAGGGCCAAAAAATCAATGCAACTTAGTCAAATGTGTTTGAGTGTCAGTGGGGACTGACACCCAATACATTCAGGGCGAGGTTCCCCCTTGAGCAGAAAAGCATGTGTAAGCCACGAGTGGCCAATACGGCAGCGGCTTAGGACCACTTGGTCCCGCCGACCTCCCGCATGAGTTTGTGGTGGCTTTCCCACAGATGGTTCAATTTCTTTAAGTTTATTAATGTTTTCATCCCACTCATGTTGCCATTTGGATTTTATGTGGGTGGCTATTAGTGGTTTCAGATCAGAGTGACGGATCAGACACGGTTCAAGATCACAGTTCAGGGCCTTCTTCGCAGCCCGATCAGCTCGTTCGTTTCCTTGTATTGCCGGCATGGCCAGGCACCCAGCACAGGTGGATATCATACCCATCCGTTGTCAGTTGGTTCATTTTATAAATGACCATTGCTAGAATAGGGTGATTCGTTTTCAGTCCAGCAATCATATCAGGATGGGTATCGACTTGTGAGAGTGTGCATTCATGGCAACTTTTTTGTGCTTCCCCACTGAGAGACAATGCCACCAGTACCATGACCCATCCTACTAATGCCAGCTGAGCACCAGGCTCGGTAGCGACAAGAATCAATTTTGTAAGTCATTGATTTGACTCGGCCGGATTTCTCACTCCCGACCTTCCGCATGGGAATCCAGCTCTCTTACCGATTTGGCCACCACATCCGGTCGAGTGGCACAACTAGTGTCATCAGGGGAAGCGGAAAAGTCGGACGTGATCTATTGAAAAGCACAGAGAGGGGCAGCGGACAAAGGGCCGGTGTAGTAAGTTCAAAACACTACCCCACAAAAACACTACGGTAGTGTTTTGAACCTAGGTTCAAAACACTACAGTAGTGTTTTGAACCTAGTTGAAGGTAGGTTCAAAACACTACTGTGGCCACACTCAAAACACTATCATTAAGTTCAAAACACTACCCTTAAGTTCAAAACACTACTCTAAAAAATATGTTATAATTGTTGCATATTCAGTTTCATTTGTAGTAGCGTGATGCAGTATGCAGTAAGGTGGGGAAGAATGCAGTATGGTGGAGCAGTAGGGGTTGTTGTTGTTGATTGTTGTTTTATATCCTAGCAACATCTAAGATCGATCCTCGCCAACCGTCGCCGTCCATCAACGAATACCAATAGCGCCTAACGTGCGCGTAACGCTTCCTGACGTATCCCGACGTTGCAGCAAAAAATCACACACGTCGACGCGTGTTGGCGATAAACATCATAATGTGACAGCCCCATTAGCACCCGCACATTGTCGCACATCGAATGTTTTGTGCAAGCACAAAACTTTGCCAATTTCCTGACGTGCGCTGCCGACCCTCGCTGTCCATCAACGAATAATAAATATAATTTGGTTGTATATATTACGCTACTGCCGTGTCATGAGTGTTTTGAACTTGGGTAGTGTTTTCAACGTACGTAGGGGTAGTGTTTTGAACTTAACAGTAGTGTTTTGAACCTAAGCTCAAAACACTACGGTAGTGTTTTGAACCTAGGTTCAAAACACTACCGTAGTATTCTGAACGGGGTAGTGTTTTGAACGTCCTACACCGGCACGACAAGCATCCTCTGAGAGTGTGTGTGGGGGGAGGGGGGTCACATAGCTCACATGGTAGTGAACGCAGCAATAGACTACATCACCGTTCCAGCGGCGAGGTGCATTGTGGGATGTTTTAGAGCAAAACAAACCCACGAGAAGCGCATGGCACATGCTAATACACTGGGTGCAGTTATGAAATGTGCTAGTTTCACCTCATCTCAGCTCTTGTTTGAAACATAGAACACTAACTAAAAAAATATATATAATAAATTAAGATGTTAATCTTTTATCCAGCATTGCATTTACAACAATATAATCAGCACATCTTATGCCATGTGCATTTAGATTTAGACAAATCTGGGCACTCAGACTAGTGTTAGAGCCATAGCCAGAGTCAGTTTTACTTATTTTATTCATGTTTTTATTTATATGCTATGGTTAATGACATATGTAGAAATAGAAAATGAAGAGGGTTAATCAGATATTCGTTATATATTTCTTTGAAACAAGTTTGACATTTTAATATGTAGAACAAGAATTACTTATGGCTAATCAATAGTGATGTAAACATCAGCCTGTAAAGTGAGTGAAATTGTATGTTTCTTAGCTCAAAATGCTTAATTATGGAGAGTTATGTCAAGGCAAGGCCTGGTTGGCTCAGTGTCAGAATAACGTGACTGAGTGGGGTATCAGGTCATGGTGCTGGCGGCCTGGTCTTCCAGTGGGGCAGAACTATAAAGTCACCATGAGTGTGCACTGTCACAAGTCGGTACTTGTCCTGATTTGACTTTAGATGTTGCCAGGACAACAACCAACGAACCGAGAGTCTAGGACACACAGTAGCGAACAGTTTGTTTGTTGTTGTTTTACGTCCTGACAACATCCAAGGTCATATCAGGACGGGGCTATTTGGGAGTGTTGAATGTGTTTGGTTAGACTAGCACAAATTAGGAAATGTTATTGCTACAGTATAATGAGACCGGATGTGGTAGACAAATTGGTAAGAGCGCTGGCCAGCTTCCTGTGCAGAAGGTTGGAGGTTCAAATCCCGGGCCAAGTCAGACCAATAACTTAAAAAAATTATACTTATCACTACCTAGCCTGGCGCTTGGCATTACTAGGATAGTGCCAAAACTGGTTAGCTCAGTATCAGGATACTGAGTGGGATAACGGGTCATAGTGTTGGTGGCATTGTCTCCCAGTGGGGCAGCACTATAAAATGTCCAATAGCGCACACTTTCACAAGTTGGTACCCATCCTGATATGACCCTAGATGTTGCCAGGACGTAAAACTCCAACAACCAACCAACCTGTCTGTTGCGTTAGAGAGAGAGCTGACCTGTCTGTGTCTGAGATCAGAGTTGGCGGCTTATTTATGTGTGAGCGTCCACGGGGGTCGTGAGACTGGTGGGGCTAAATTGCGTCGGAGAATTGCAAGTTAACATTTGGTGCTTCTTCCTTTGACTTCTACTTTGAAGTATGAGCAAGCAGTTGTGGTGCACTTACTTTATTGAAAATATATATTCTAGAGATTGCCATTCACTGTAGACCAGGGGGCGATGTCACCAGAAATGGAATCCCCCAAGATATGTTTCTGTCACAAGCATGCTGAGGTATGTTGCTAGTATGTGAAGCATGTGGGGGAGAGGAGGGGAGGCTGGTTTTGATGTTTAGTATAAAGACAGGAACGTCAGACTTCATTAGTTTCTGGTCAGTTAGTCCACTACTGTGGGCCGTCTCTGGAGGTAGCTATTTGGGTTGGTTTTGTTGGAGTTTTACATGCTGGCAACATCTAAGGTCATATCAGGATGGGGCTATTTGGGAGTGTTACATGTGTTTGGTTAGACTAGCACAAAGTAGGAGATGTTATTACTAGAGTATAATGAGACTGGATGTGGTAGCCGAATTGGTAAGAGCGCTGGCCAGCTTCCTGTGCAGAAGGTTGGAGGTTCAAATCCTTGCCAAGTCAAACGAATGACTTAAACAAATTGATACTTATCGCTTACCTAGCATGGCACTCGGCCTTACTAGGATAGGGCAAGGACTGGTTATGTCAGTATCAGGATGATGCGCGAGGAGGAAGAAAGAAGAAGGCGGGGGTGGAAATAAGGCGTTTATTTTGACGCCTCAACAAACAGAGCATACAAGTCATACAGGGATAAGCTCCAGGGAGCGACAGTAAAAAAGGGCTCATGAGGAGCAGAAGTAAGTACAAGATGAGGAGGGACTCCCGGTAAGGAGTGAAGAGGCTCAGAAGGAGCAAATATGTACAGAGTCAAATAGGAGGTAGATAAGCTCATGAGGAGCGGATAATGAGTAAAGTCCGGGTGAGTTAGATGTCGGTAGAGTGAGGGGGTGCCGAGGAGCCCTCCACCGCTGGAAGGGAAGGCTATAGAGAGAGTTGGGTGGGTGGGCGGAGGAAAAAGCAGGGAACTGGAAGGCGGCAGGAGGGTGAGTGCCTGAGGGAGGCCGGCGGGCGGCCTTATAAGGGAAGGGGGGGGGGCGGCGACAGCAGCTGAGGTGTGAATGCTGGCGGCCCGGGGGAGGGCGAGAGGTGGCGAGCAGCGGGCGTCGGGCGAGGCGCGAAGGCTGCGCGACAGAAGGGGGGGGCGGGGGAGGAGGGGGCGCGCCGCGCCATCGGCCGAGGTGAGGAAGCAGCGCGACACGGGGCGGGGGAGGGTCTCTTCCTCTCCTCGCATCAAACGTAATGCTTCGCATTACGACCGATGCGCGAGGAGGAAGAAAGAAGAAGGCGGGGGTGGAAATAAGGCGTTTATTTTGACGCCTCAACAAACAGAGCATACAAGTCATACAGGGATAAGCTCCAGGGAGCGACAGTAAAAAAGGGCTCATGAGGAGCAGAAGTAAGTACAAGATGAGGAGGGACTCCCGGTAAGGAGTGAAGAGGCTCAGCAGGAGCAAATATGTACAGAGTCAAATAGGAGGTAGATAAGCTCATGAGGAACGGATAATGAGTAAAGTCCGGGTGAGTTAGATGTCGGTAGAGTGAGGGGGTGCCGAGGAGCCCTCCACCAAAATGGCGGAGAGGGCTCGAGGGGCGCCCCCGAGGGCGCGAGGCGGGGCACGTATGCGTGGACCGCCACGGAAGTCCAGGTACCTTGCGCCATGATCTCGGAGAGGGGAACCCCGGCGCGCTGGCAGGCCTGGGCGGCTCTGCGGCGGAGGCTGTGGAGAGTGAACGCCTCGGGCGCCGGCACCCCTAGGGCCGAGAGGGCCCCTCGTAGCAGCGCGGTGAGGGAGCGCGGGTCGAGGGGCCGGCCGGAGGGCATGATGAAGGCGGGGGCGTCGGGGGCAGCAGGGCAGAGGGCGACGGCTCCGTGCCAAGCCGCTACGGGACAGAGGGCGGAGCCCGGGATGGCAGGTACGAAGAGGGCGACCGCGCCCGAGGGGCTGGAGATGGTTTTGGAGCTTCTGATCCGGAGACGAAGCCCTCCGGGCGCGGCGCGGACGTCGTCACGGGTGAGGGTGTGGGGGCCGCCCCACCCCTCGGGACTCGGGGCCAGGAGGTTGGACTGCCGCAGCATCCCGAAGTACCCGAGGAGGAGCGCGGCCCGAGGAACCAGGGAGGCGGGGCCGGCCCGCGATAGGTGGTTGATGGCGAGGGCGAGCTGCTGCGGGGCGAGAGGGGGCGCCTGCCTTTGGACGTGCGTGGAGCACCGTTCCCCTCCTCGGCAGACGTCCTTGGGGAGGCGGGCATCGAAGCCCGAGGTGAGGCCGCCGGCGCCCTCGACCCAAGAGCGGGCGCCCGAGATCGTGTTTTTGACGGAGGCGGGCGCGAGCCCGCGGAGGAAGAGGGCGGCGGTGAAGGCGGCGACGTCGAAGGGCGTGGGCGCGAGGGGGTCCGCGCCTCGGGCCACCGCGTAGGTGACGAACTCCTCGGCCTGGCGACGACGGTTCCTCCAGGTTGCCGGGGCGAGGGCTGCGGCACGGAAGCGGGAGACGGCAGCTACCTCAGCAGGGGGGAAACCTAGAGACCGGGAAAAAAGGGGGAAAGCGTCATGGGTGGCATCGGCAGGCAGGAGCCCGAGGCGGGCCACCTCGGCGCGCGCCGTCGCGTCCCAGGGTCCGGGCAGGTGGGCGCGGCTGAGGGCATCGGCGAGGAGGAGGTCCGCCCCGGGCTTGTGGATGATTCGGAGCTCGAAGGAGCCGGTGGCCGCCATCAGCCAGAGCTCCCGGGCGCAGGTCCCGAGGGTAGCGTCTCGGGCGCGGCCCGACTCGAGCGCGAGGGCGGAGGCCATGTTGTCCGTGTTGATCAGGACCGTCGCCCCCGCAACGTCGTCCGGAAGGAGGGCGCGGAGGGCGACGACGAGGTTGACCGCCTCGAGCTCGTGGATCGTCGGGAACCGCGCCCGGAAGTCCGCGGTGTACCCTCGGGCGTAATAGTGGGTGGGAGAGAAGGCCCCGCCCCTGGTGAGGCAGGAGTCACACTCGATCATGCACCGACGGCCCTCGGGAGCCCGGAGGAGGTGGAGGCCGTTGGTGATCCGCCCGTAGGCGGCGAACCACCTCAGGTCCCGGAGGGCGTCAGCGGTGAGGGTGAGGGTGGAGGCCCCGAAACAGCTGCGCAGCGCCCCGAGGAGGCGGCCCATGAACTTCCAGGCGGGGAGCACACAGCTGCTTACGTGGTTGAGGCGACCCAGGAGGCTCTGGAGCTCCTGCTTCCCGAGGGTGGGGCTGGCGACGCCCGAGGAGCGGCATCCAAAGGGAAGGGCGAGGTCGATATCGGACTTGGGGCGGGTCATCATGGGAGAGACCTGCGTCCAGGGGGAGAAAGGGGGAACATGGAAAGGGCCGATGAGGGCGCCGAGGGCGAGCTCCGTGTCGACGAAGGCCTGAACATGGGGGAGGAACTCGGGGGGCTCGCGGTGGTTGGAGAAGGAGGGGCGAGGGAGGGTAGGGGCGGAGTAGTTGGCTGGGAAGCCGAACTCGAGGAGGTCGAGGACTGCCTGGTCGGGGTAGCCCTGGAGGTGGGAGCGCCAGGCCGGGATGTGGAGGCCTGAGGGGAGGGGGATGCGGGCGGCCAAAAAATTAGGTAGGCCCGCTTCCCGGAGGGCGGTATAGGTGCGGAGGAAGGTTGGGTAGCGGTCCCACGCCTCCCCGGAGGTGTGGGGCCAGGAGGCGAGGATGGTGGGGCGGTACTGGGCAGGGGTGGGGCCGCAGGAGGGGGCGGCGGGGAGGGTAGCCTGGAGGTCGGGGTCGATGACGTCGACGGTGGGCTCGTCTAGGGAGGGTGGGTCGGGGTGGGTTTTAGGGCGGGGGGAGGGGGAAGAGGTGCGGCGGGGGCGGGCTAGGGGGGCGGCGAAGTCGTGGGGGGTGGGGGGGGGGGGGCGGGTTCAGGGGGAGGGTCGGGGGCGGGGGGGGCGGGGGGGTCGGGAGGGTCGTGGGGGGGCAGAGGAAAGCGGTGTCGCCAGGGTCGAGGTGGGCATCTGAGTCGGCGGTGATGGGCGACTGGCGCCGGGCGGCGGTGGGAGCCGTGCTGAGGGGGCGCTGGGGCCCGAGGGGGAGGTGGTTGCCGCTGGGGACGGCAGTGCCGAGGCAGCGGTCAGGCCGCACCTCGGGCAACGGGGCAGTGCTGTGGATGGCGGTGTCAGGCGGGCTGGTGGTGGTCGGGTGGGTGGCTTTATCAGGATCTGTGGGCCGGTTAGGGGCCTCCGGGCCGGGCTGGAGGTGCCGGCTCCCTAAAAATCCGGCGAGGCGGGGGGGGCTGCACGTGCGCGCTTGGCCAGGCACGCATCCTCGCTGTGCATAGTAAGCACTTTCCGCACGTTAGCACAGTATGCGCATGCGTGGCGCTGCTTGGTGGCTCCCTGCCCGTGGACCTCCCCCGGGGCAGCCTGGGTGCAGGAGTTTGGGTCCCGGTTCCAAGCGTAACACAGTGCTCCGTGGGTGTCCCTGCTGTAGGCCACCCGGGTGTCGGTGTGGGCGCGGGGCTGGGGTCGGGGCTTTGCAGGGTTGAGGGGGCGGGGCTGGGTGGCGGCGGGCTGGGCGGGCATGGAGAGACACTCTAGTCTCATGAGGTTAAGGGCCACCGTGTCGTGCCACCCGTGGGGGAGGGTTCCGTCCGCGATAGAGGTGAATACGGTCTCGGAGTACCGGCGGAAGAAAAAGCAGGGAACTAGAAGGTGGCCGGAGGGTGAGTGCCTGAGGGAGGCCGGCGGGCGGCCTTATAAGGGAAGGGGGGGGCGGCGACAGCAGCTGAGGTGTGAATGCTGGCGGCCCGGGGGAGGGCGAGAGGTGGCGAGCAGCGGGCGTCGGGCGAGGCGCGAAGGCTGCGCGACAGAAGGGGGGGCGGGGGAGGAGGGGGCGCGCCGCGCCATCGGCCGAGGTGAGGAAGCAGCGCGACACGGGGCGGGGGAGGGTCTCTTCCTCTCCTCGCATCAAACGTAATGCTTCGCATTACGACCAATGTGACTGAGTGGGATATTAGGTCATGATGGTGCTGTCGGCCTGGTCTCCCAGTGGGGCAGCAACTATAAAAGTCACCATGAGAGCGCACTGTCACAAGTCGGCGCGCCTCCGGATATGACCCTAGATGTTGCCAGGACGTAAAACTCTAACAACCGACCAACCAGCTTCCTGTGCAGAAGGTTGGAGGTTCAAATACCGGCCGAGTCTAACCAATAAGTTATCAAATTGATACTGTTCGCTACCTAGCCTGGCGCTCAGCATTACTAGGATAGGGCAAGGACTGGTTATGTCAGTATCAGGATAATGCAACTGAGTGGGATATCGGGTCATGGTGGTTCTGATAGCCTAGTCTCCCAGTGGGGCAGGGACTATAGCAGTCACCATCAGCGCACACTGTCACAAGTCGCTGTCACAGGTCCTGACAGATGTTGCCCAGATGTAAAAACCCAACAGACAACAAAGCAAATGAATTGTTGTGGTTCAGGGAAGCGACCCGTGGCCCCAAAGCGGCTTCTGGTGATGGATGCTGACAGAGTGAGCTACTTCCAATGGGGGACTTTCTGGGCGGATTGCTCTGGTTACACGCTAGGTGGCAGCAGCCGATACCGGTGTGGCATACTCAGATGTGTCCCGTGCTCAGCCGTGTATAGTTGCTTCTGCGCATGTGCGGATTTCGCATCAACTCGGGTCACCCGAGCCACTTATTGGCGCATGCGCACATCCTACAAACTCGGGTCAAATAATCGAATACGCTTCTCCGCGCTTGGGTGGACAATCTTTCTTTTTTTTTTTAATAACCGATAAAACTACAGCAAAATAGGATTTAAAGTATTTTATGATGGCCTAGTTTAGCTATATTTCCATTTCATTAATCTAAGTTATTCTTTTTTTGCACACGACATGTGTATTTGTCGACTCCACTCGCCGTGTTCTATTTGAAATTCTGACCACTCGGATGACCCGAGTCGCCCGGGTCGTGTTAATCGATTACGGCCATGCTTATTAGATTCTGACGCATGCACAGAAGCGATGGACACGGCTGAGCACGGGACACGGCTGAGTACGCCACACCGGGTGTTGTGTGGTTGGGGTGTAGGTGTGTGTGGTGGGGATTGAGGGGTGTGGGATGAGTAGGTGTATGTGGTCGGGGTTGAGGGAGTGTAGTGGGGTTGAGGGGTGTAGGTGGGTGTGGTTGGGGTGTAGGTGTGTATGGTGGGGGCGTATGTTTGTGTGGTGGAGGGGTAGGGGTGTGGTGAGGATTTTGTTGGGTGGGTAGGAATTTAGGTGTGTGTGGTGGGGGTGTAGGTGGGTATCGTGGGGGTGTAGGTATAGGTGTGTGTGTGGTGGAGGTGTAGGTGGTTTGTGGTGGAGGTGTAGGGGTGTCTTGCAGAGCGGCACCTCACAATATTTAGCATCCCTAAACTCCCACCACACACACCTATGCCCCCACTACCCCTACACACCCACCTAAACCCCCACCACATACTTCCACGCCCACCACATCCCTAAACCCGCAACACACACTTACACTCCCACAACACCTACACTCCCACCACATCTACACCACCACCACAGACCTACACCTCAACCACCCACACCTACACCCCCACCACATACCTACACCACCAACACACCTACACCCCCATCACACACCTACACCTCACGACACACCTACACCACCAACACATACACAAACCTACACCCTCACCACACCCCTGAACCCTCACCCCACACCTACACCACCAACACACACACCTGTGTGGTGGGGTGTAGGGTTGTGTGGTGAGTGGGCATGGTGGGGGTGTGCTGGGGTGTAGGTGTGTGCTGGGGGCTTACGGATGTGGTGGGGGTGTAGGTCTGTGTGGCGGTGGTTGATGGTGTGTGTAGTTGGGGTGTAGGTGGGTATGGTGGGGGTGTAGGTGGTTTGTGGTGGAAATGTAGGGGTGTCTTGCACCTCACAATCTTTAGCATCCCTAAACCCCCACCACACACCTACACTCCTACCACACACACACCACACCTACACAATCACACACCTCCACCCTCACCACACACACCTACACCTCAACCACACACATCTACACCCCCACCATATCCCTAAACCCTCACCACACACCTACACCTCCAACACACATAACCATCACACACCTACACCACCAACACACACATACCTACACCCTCACCACACTCCTAAACCCTCACCACACACCTTTGCCGCATTCAGGGTACGCCTCCGAGATGTCTCGGGGAAATCCCTGATTTCACGCTAGCCTCAACGTCAAAAGCTCTGGGTCACCTCGAAAATGGCCCCCCCCCCCCATAGGCGGCAGCCATTTGCAAGGGAAAAGAAGTGCTCTGATTGGCTGAAACCACTGAATACGGTGACCATTTTCGAGGCGCTTTTTGTCTCCTGTCTGAAATGGGAGGTGTCCCCGAGACGTCTCTGAGACGCACCCTGAATGCAAATAAGCCAAAAGCCATCTCCGAGACGTCGCGGAGGCATACCCTGATGGCCTTGCACTAGTCTATTAGTATTAAGCATCAGAGTTCGGAAATGGCAAAACATGCAAGACCTTGGCCCCTCATGAGTCACCACCTGCCAGCAGTAAATTGTAAAAGTCCCCTTTAGCCAGGGCTGACTTCCCGGCATGCACCAGGCGCAGTAGCCGAATCGGTAGACCGCGGGCCTCGTATGTGGGAGATTGGGAGTTCGGTTCTCGGTCGAATCAAGCCAGTGGCTTACAAAATTGATACTTGTTGTTTCCTATCTTGGCACTCGGCATTAATAGGATAGGGCAAGCACTGTTTGGCTCAGTGTCGGGATAATGTGACTGAGGGGAATATTGGGTCATGGTGCTAGCGGCCTGGTTTCCCAGTGGGGCAGTATTATAAAGTTGTCATGAGTGCGCACTGTCACAAGTCGGTACCCATCCTGATATGACCTTAGATGTTGCCAGGATGTAAAACTCAGGTAACCAACCAACCCCCAGCAGGCCGCCCCGGAGTTGTCCTTGAACAGTCTTTCAGGCAGAGCTCCATCTCCATGATATAGTTGGTTGGTTGGTTGTGCATGTCAGCACTAATCCCGGCAACATCTACGGTAATATTAGGGTAGGTACCGACTTGTGACAGTGTGTACCCATGGTGACTTTATAGTGCTACCCCACTGGGAAATCAGGCTGCTGACACTATAACCCAATATCTCACTCAGCTTGTTTTATTTAACGACGCCTCTAGAGCACATTGAATTTTATCATCGGCTATTGGACGTCAAACATATGATCATTCTGACATATTTATTTGGATGAAACCCACTACTGCCACATAGCCAACTCTTTCTGATAACCAGCAAGGGATCTTTTATATGCACTTTCCCACAGACAGGACAGCACATACTACATCCTTTGATGAACCAGTTGTGGATCGCTATGCAGAATAACTGGTTTGCCGCCTCAGTTACCCATCTTAATACTCACTACTATCAGGCGGATCCTGGCAACTGTCTGCCAGTCTCCACACACTAAATACCAAAACAACTCATAAGCAAGACAGGGAAGACAAGTCACGCCAGATTGACAGCGATAAGGTTGAGCTTTATTGCTATAACTCTTGTTCACCTACTAGTGACCTGCCACCCTGACTCACTCACTTACAAGATGCCACACAGACCCACATGGTTCCTGCTTGTTCAGTCTAATCAGTGCCTACAACCCATTGAACCTAAGTCCCATGGGTGCTACACACAGCTCAGTGGTGAACTGCTTCTTTTGGTATATCTAGAGTGAGTGTGTCTGCATAGCAAGTGCAAGGACTGGGCTCACACAGCCAGTCAATCAGACACCCAAGAGGAGCACCTGTCACTCAAGCCCCAGTGCAGGTGGTGTCCATAATATATGCAGAAGGGCTGGGTGTGCTTACCCAGCGGTCCTGTGGTAACCAGTAGTCGTCCTACAGTTACAATAAGCATTAATATATGCTCCCCCTCCATTTACACTCTTCCTGGTGCATGGAGGGAAAATTTCTATAATTAATAACCGTATCTTAATATCGGGACATCATACTGCAATCCCGATCACTGCGCGTCATACCATTTTCACATAGTTATTTATATGTCACACAGCGAGTGGGAACACATTGCATCACTATTACATAACAATGGTCCCTAACTCAATCGCCCGATATATTGATATGATTCCAAGCTTGTCTATCACGACCGAAAGACCATATATTTTTACAGCTGGTTGGAAAGGAAAATAGCCCAAACTGCAAATGGGTCCACTGAGCAGGATCGATTGGATGACCCACACCTTCACAGGTGGACATTCTACCGCCTGAGCTTATGTCCCGCTCCCTCAATATCCCAGTTAGTCACATTATCCTGACACTGAGGTAGCCAGTCCTTGCCCTATCCTATTAATGCCGAGCGCCAGGCTAGGAAGCGGCCACCATGCCCAGTCGTCTTTTAGGGTGTCTCGTACAATGTCCATTGCTTTGTTGGTATGGGTATACAGGTGTGTGAATGTGTGTGAGTGTGGGTGTGGGTGTAGCTTTGGCTATGGGTGTGCTGTGATGTGGAAGTGTGGATGGGTGTGCGCATGGGTGTGGTGTGTTGTGGAAGTGTGGACGGGTGTGCATGTGGATATGAGTGTAGGTGTGGATGAAGTGTGATGTTGATGTGTGCATGTGTGGGTGTGTAGGTGTGAGAGTGTTGTGATGTGGAAGTGTGGGTGGGTGTGGGTGTGGTGTGATGTGGAAGTGTGGGTGGGTGTGAGTGTGCTGTGATGTGGATGTGTGTGTGGATATGGGTCTGGTGTGATGTGGGTGTGGGTGTGCGTGTGAGTGTGGGTATGGGTGTGATGTGGATGTGTGGGTGAGTTTGAATGTGGTGTGGAAGTGTGGGTGGGTGTGGGTGGGTGTGGTGTGTGGGTGGGTATGGGTGTGGGTGTGGTGTGATGTGGGTGTGAGTATGTGTGTGATGTGGATGTGTGGCTGTGTGGGTGGGGGTGAGTGTGGTATTGTGTGGAATTGTGGGTGTGGGTGGATGTGATAGTGGGTGTGGGCCGTGTCAAACCGATGACTTACAAAATTGATATTTGTCACTCCCTAGCCTGCCACTCGGCATTACTAGAAACAGTATTAGGATAACATGAATCAGTCGGAAATTGGGTCATCGTGCTGGAGCACTGACACAAGTCGGTACGCATCCTGATTTGACCTTAGATTTGCCAGGACATAAACTACAACAATCAATCACTCTGAACCTATTTCCTGATGACTGCATGCGGCATTTGTGCCATACGGCCCAGCCGATGACGTCTATAAATATATATATATATGGATAGTGATAAGACTGTTCTCGCGTGTAATAATCTCTGTAGTGTCCTGCTCCTACACCCCGCCACCCCCCTCCTGGGTGGGTGTACCGGCATGCTTCACTCCGCCCACCCACATGTCATACCCCTGTCACACTATGATGTCACATGCCAGCGACTGGGCAATGTAAAAATCACTTTTTTTTTACGTTGAGATACGTAAAAATTCTCGTTGTTTCAGGGCCAAATTGGACGTCTGTGCAAGATAGTGGACATAGGCAAAATGTCGGTCCAACGTAGTTGTAACATGTCTCAGTGAGTTGCAATATCAGCAACAAAAAAGGACCACGGTAAGGCTAATGAGCCTTCAGTGCATGCGGTGTCAGCCTAGCGAAATTCTAGCATCGGCTTAGCATAGGACTCGCATAATTACCCGCCCAAACTTAGCTATGTGTGGCTCTGATGTAATTTGTAATGTGAGTCGACGTCAGGCCCTCAAGTGAGCAGCATCAGTCTAACAACAGTCCAGCATGCTCAGCATAAGGACAGCGAGCACTCAATGCGCTCGACGTGAACGTAATGGATGCCTTTATTTACTTGAAGGCAAAACATTCACACCATGTTCACACCACGTTCACACCATGTTCACACCACTTTCGCTTATGTTCGAAGAACGTTGGTGCACGTTACATACGTTACGCGCATGCCAGCTGTTCGTCAACTACGTCGAATACGTCAAGACACGTTGGACTTACATTAGACTAATGTTAGACACATGTCAGAGACACATTAGACCTACATCGAGATACATTAACACCTGGTTGTCAGTGCGTGGGCTGCATGTTCCTCCAGGCTCTCCATCAGTCTACTGTAAGTCGATGTAGCTCAAGGTAGACCAATGTAGCTGTAACAAAGTCTAATATATCGTAACGTGGGCGCAATGTGAGTGCAACATGAGCGCAAAGTAAGCCCAACATAACCTAACGTAACGGCCTTACCTTGAGCTACGTCGAAAGTTTTGGGTATGTCCTAAGCCTTGACATGTGTCACCGTATCTCGACGTAACTCGACATAACTTGACATATCTCGACGTATCTTGATGAATCTTGATGTAGGCTTAATGAATGAGTAACGTATCTCGACGTATCTCGACGTATCTCGATGTAATGGCCAAATTTCACCTATGTTGGCTTACGTGGTAGTGTGACAGGGATATCAGGACTTATGCACGCCACACAATTTGGTTAATCTATAATCTATGCTATGGTTGAATCGATAATAGCACTAGCTGGCTTGCCATAGGCCTCCCAATAGCCGATGTCTACTTGTTATGCTTGGGGGGGCGCTCGTTAAGCAAACAAATCCATGTAATGGATGCCTTTATATAGGAAGGTCGTGTGTTCGAATCCTGTTTGGGTCAAACAAATGACTTACAAAGTTAATGCCTGTCGCTCGGCATCACTAGGATAGGGCAAGAACTAGATTGCTCAGTATCAGGATAATGTGACTGAGTAGGATATCAGGTCACCATTGGGAAAGCACTATAAAGACATCATTAACGCGCATTGTGACAAGTTGGTACCCGTCCTGATATGTTGCTATGACTGTTTGTTGAGGTTCAACATCCAGGCAACATCGACGGTCACACCAGAATGGGAACCAACTTGTGACAGTGCGCACTCATGGCGACTTAATAGTGCTGCTCCACTGGAAAAGCAGGCCGATAGCACCATGACACGATATCCCACTCAGTCACATTATCCTAATACTGAGCTAACCAGTCCGTGCCATATCCCAGTAACGCCGAGTGCTAGGATAGGTAGCAATAAGTATCAATTTGGGAATCCATTTGTTTGATTCGGCCAAGATTCGAAAACCCGACCTTTCACACGGGAATGTAAAAGCCCCAATAAACAACTAAGTATTGTTCTCTGAAGTTTGAGATACAAATTTCACAATCGAAGAAATAGACACGAAACTAAATCTAACACTAATAAAGCTAACCGAGTGGTGCCAACTAAACAGGATAACTATAAACAACAGCAAATCAAAAACAGTACTATTTAGTACCAGGCTAACGAGTAATGAAAAAATAAAGTGTCTTCTGGGAAACACTGAACTAGAACAGGTAGACACCTACAGATACCTGGGAGTGGATCTAGACAGATACCTAAATTATGATCTCTGCATAACAAATACTTTCAATAAAGTAAACCACAAAATATGGCTACTAGCAAAACTGAGATACTACATGACTGAAAACATGCCAATTAAAATATATAAAGGCATGGTCCTCCCCTACTTTGACTATGGCGATGTAGTATACATGGGAGGTAATACAAAACTATTACACAAACTACAGGTGCTGCAAAACAGAGCCCTTAAAATATGCCTTCAGGTGCATAAAAGATATCCCAACAACACTATTAACCAGGGAAACACACCTCAAAATACTAGCACACCATTACACCACAAAACCATGCTACACAGTAACCCTCCGAAGGGACACCAGGCACATGGCACCCCCAGTGCTACTGACAGCAATAAGTAACACACAAATTTATGAGAGAAGTGTACTGGCCATGGCAGCACATGCCTGGAATAATGAACCCACACAACAAAGGGCAATCGAAAGCCTGGACCACTATAAAAGATCCTTAAAGAAAACGAGGCAGTACAGAACCACCTACTGAAGGAACAATATCTCACCTGACCATGGGCGCAGTCACTGCTTGCTGTGTTCACAAAAAGCAAAAGACAGGCCAGAGAAGTTGGTAGATATTACAAATACAGAAACTAAGTACTAAGGAAATCCAAATGACTATCACCATATGGCGCAGTCCATCTGGGTATGTGTAATGGCACAAACAAAATACAAAATGGCTAAGCATACAACACAACCATCCCACCTAGCCGCAGTCCTGAAGGGTCTGGGTGTGTTCTAGCACACTGGTGCACTATCTAAGGACAGGGCATGGGTGAAAGGATGCTGTAACAAACCATAAAAGGGACGGGATCTTCTCCCGCAGGCCTGTATGTCATCTGAGTAGATGTACATAGTAGGCTAAGGTATCATACTCATATTAGGAAAAAACTGAAAAATACAGAAAAACTAATATAGGAACTATTAACTAAGGTATTTGCTCCAAACAGTTGGCCCGAGCAAGACCAGGTAGACACTCTTGAGTGCGGGACCAGACCAAAACAGAATCATAGCTGCCCAGCGTTGAAAACAAGCACCCTCACAGGAGCTTATATGCTATGGACAGAATAAATAACTTGTCACAAAAAAACAACAGCAAAAATCAATATCTCGAGCGACGGAGCTGGGGACCATTGTTATGTAATAGTGATGCAATGTGTGCCCACTTGCTGTGTGACATGGAAATAAAAATGTTATGATGCAATGTGACCGGGATTGCGGTATGATGCCCGGATATTAAGATATGGTTACTAGTTACAGGAATGTTCCCTCAATGCACCAGGAAGAGTACAAAGGGGAGAGGGACATGTATTATTGTTTAATGTAACTGTATGATGACTACTCATTACCATGGGACCACTGGGTAAGCACACCCAGCCATTCTGCATACAGTAGGGACACCACCTGCCCTGGGGTTGAGTGACACCCCTCCCAGGCTGCAGAGGTGTGTGATTGGCTGGCTATGTGAGCCCAGTCACCCTTGTACTCCTTGCACTTCCTGGACAGACCACACACTCACTCTAGAGTGAGTGTGTGGTCTGAGCTGTCTGTAAGACCCATAGGACTTAGTTTCATTGGGCTGTAGCCACTGATTTTGACTGAACAAACAGAAGGTATGTGGGTCTGTGTAGCAGGTTGTAAGTGAATCGGGTGGCAGGTCACTAGTAGGTGAACAAGAGTTGAAGCAATAAAGCTCAACCTTATCACTGTCAATCTTGTGTGACTTGTCTCCCTTTCTTTCTTATGAGTTGTGTTTTGGTATTTAATGTGTGTGTGGGGGGGTGTGGGGGGGGGGAGACTGGCAGACAGTTGCCAGGATCTTCCTGATAGTAGTGAGTATAAGATAGGCAACTGGAGACGGTCAAACAACCAGATATTCTTCAATATGACTGATAAGGCTTTTCACGTGACAAACCTGTGTTCTGTTGACAAAATAAACACCCATGTGTGTGACATTTGCACAGCGGGCAGTGCTATTTGTTCTCCAGACAAATACAATCAGGACTAGACGTGGTGGTCCAATAGGTAAAGCGCAGGCCCCCCATGCGGTAGTCAAACCAATGACTTTAAAATTGATACTTTTCGCTTCCTAGCCTGGCACTCGGCATTATTAGGATAGGGTCAGGACTGGTTAGCTCAGCCTCAAGATAATGTGACTGAGTAGAATTTCAGATCATGGTGTCGGCGGCACTATAAACTCACCATGAGTGCGCACTGTAGCAAGTCCGTAGCCGTCTTGATATGACCTTAGATGTTGCCAGGACATAAAACTCCAAAAACCAATCAACTATATCACAGATGGAGCTCTGCCGGAAAGGCTGTTCAAGGACAGCCCCAGCCCGAACATGGCCTTAGATGTTGTCAGGAGGCAAACCTCCAACAACCAACCAACGACACAAGCATAGGCGATATTACTGTGTCAGACGAGACTACTCACATTCCAACGCGTCCTTGGCAATCTGACTGGCGTCGACAGCTACCAGCACGGTGATTTGCTTCTTTGGGTCCTTTGTGGAAGCAGACACGGAGGCGGTGCTGGCGACGGCGACGGCGGCTGCCGGCTTGGCAGGCGCCGCGGCGGCTGCAGCGGTTGCGGCGACGGCGGCGACGGCGGAGGCGGGAACGGGAACGGGAGAGGAGGACTTGAACATGGGTCAGCCGGGGGAGGGGGGAGGGGGCGCGGCCGGACCCCGCTGCAGCCTCTACTGTCCGTGTCCTTCAATAGCGCTCCTCACCCAGCACGGCGCATGCGCAGTCTAACGGAACGACCTGTGTATGTGTGTGTGTTCTTAGGATATGGCAGTGCTGACCTCACGGCTTGCTGGGTTGGGAGGGTGGTAGGGAGGTTATGAGGGTGGGAGTATGTGGAAGGGGATTGTCGCCTATCTACGGAAGCAGGTCTACAGCTAGGCTTTGCTCAAATCAGCGCAGTGGGTGGGTGAGGCAGGCCGCGCCCAGCCTGTGTGTACGGGCAGGCAGGATGGGTGTTGTTGGACGCTGATGCGATGCAGTATGAATCTCTAGCAGTGTGGCTGCTTCTGTGGGGGGCTGCACACGCCGAGTACTAGCCAGCACAGCCCGACAGCCCTGCCACCGCGGCAGGCAGCACCCCTCCCGCCTCACCTCCCCTCTCCCCCCGCCCACACGCCCCCAGAGCTGACGGTATCGATCCACCAAACCTCGGGTGGAGAGTGTGCGCACAGACGGGTGGTTCACCACCACACACCCACCTGCGATGCCGAGTCGATGCTAGCTGCTCATATCTCACGGAGAAACGAATGCAGAGCGCATGGAGGCGCAGCAGGGGAGATGGGGAACAGGGGAGCAGGGGAGCATAGGAACAGAGGAGCAGGGGAACAGGGGAACAGGAACAGAGGAGCAGACCAGCAGAGCAGCCAAGCTCGGGCAGCTCCGCACACCTAAACACTTACTCACCAACCACCCGTTTAAACACCCACCCACCACCCACCTAAAGAGCCACCCACCAACCACCTAAACACAGACCCAACAACCACCTAAACACACACCCATCCACCAACCACCTAAACACACACCCACCAACCACCTAAACACCCATCCACCAACCACCTAAACACACACCCACCAACCACCTAAGCACCCACCAATCACACACCTAAACACACACCCAACAGCCACCTGACTAAACACCCACCTGCCTAAACACACACCCCTCCATCCACCTAAACACCCACCAACCACCTAAACAGCCACTACCCAACCACCTAAGCACCCACCAACCCCCAACCTAAGCACCCACCCATCACCCATCTAAACACCCACCCATCACCCACCCACTTAAACACCCACCCATCACCCACCCGCCTAAGCACCCACACACCAACCACCCGAGTAAGCACTCACCCACCAACCACCTAAACACCCACCTATCACCGAGCTAAACACCCACCCACCAACCACCCGACTAAGCACTCTCCCACCAACCACCTAAACACCCACCCACCCACCACCTGCCTAAACACCCACCCACCCACCACCTGCATAAACACCCTCCCCCATCCACCTGCCTAAACACCCAACAACCACCTAAACACCCACCCAAGAACCACCTAAACACCCACCTACCCGCATGCAAAAACACACACCCACCTAGACACACCCACCCACCACCCACCCACCTAGACAGCCACCAACCACCCACCTAAACACCCACCCACTGACCACCTAAACACCCACTCACCCACCACCCACATAAACACCCACCTACCTACCTGCTTAAACACCGACTCACCAACCACTTAAACACCCACCCACCACCTGCATAAACACCCACCCACCACCCACCTACCTAAACACCCACCCACTACCTACATAAACACACACCCAAACACCCACCCAATAACCACCCACCTAAGAACCCAGCCACCCACCAACTGCCTAAAGACCCACCTACCAACCACCCACCTAAACACCCACCCAGCACTTGCATAAACACCCACCAACCACCCGCCTAAACACCCACCAACCACTTAAACACCCACCCGCCAAGCACTTGCATAAACACCGACTCACCAACCACCCGCCTAATCACCTACCACCAAGCACCTAAACACCTACCAACCAACCACTTGCATAAACACCCACCCACCAACCACCTGCCTAAACACCCACCCACCAACCACCTAAACACCCACCCATCAACCACCTAAACACCCACCCACCAATCCCCCGCCTAAACACCTCCCACCAAACACCTAAACACCCACCCACCCACCAACGACTTGCATAAACACCCATCCACCAACCACCTAAACACCCACACATCACCCACCTAAACACCCACCCACCAACCACCCGCATAAACACCCACCCACCAACCAACCACCTGAACACCCACCTGCCAAACACCTAAACACCCACTAACCCACCACCTGCCTAAACACCCACCCACCACCTAAATAAACACCCACCCATCTAAAGACCCACCCACCTAAAGACCCACCCACCATAGACCCTCCCACACACCCAACCATCCACCCTCTACCGATACACCCACCCACCACCCACGATCCACCACCCGCCCACTACCCACCCACCCCTACCCACCAATCACCTACCTACTATCCACCCACCCACCACCCTCCTACCCACCCACTCACCATCCATGATGAGTTTTTAGCTACAGGTACTTTAGTCCGCCCCATACTACGCGAGGTCACAGATGAGCCGCTAAGGGCTCACATACGCCTGCTGTTCACTACGACTGCTCTGGACGGCAAACATTACACGACATTCACGACATGTTGAAGGCCCGGTGGAGAATTTCCTCCAATATCCCGACCTACGACAGATCAGGTGATATTATGATCACAATGATAATTGTTAGATCCACAGATCAGTTGATCAGATGTGGTGGCAGAATTGGTAGAGCGCAGGCGTACCATACAGAAGGTCGGGAGTTCGATTCCCGGTCGAGTCAAACCAATGACTTACAAACATGATAATTGCCCACTACCTAGCCTGGCACTCAGCATTAATAAGATAGGGCAAGGACTAGTTAGCTCAGTGTCAGGATAATGTGACTGAGTGGGATATTGGGTGAATCGTTTGTTTGTTGTTGTTTCACGTCCTAGCAACATCCAAGGTCATATCAGAACGGGTACTGACTTGTGACAGTGCGCACTCATGGCGACTGTATAGTGCTGCCCCACTGAGAGGCCAGGCTGCAAGCACGATGACCTGGTATCCTACACAGTCACATTATCCTGACACTGAGCCAACCAGTCCTTGTATCATAATATTAATAATGCTGAGCGCCAGGCTAGGAAGCAACAAAAATACATTTTTACGTCATTGGTTTGACTCAACCAGAGTTCGAATCCATGGGTTCAGATCCCCTCATCTCCCAAAACAGGAGACGTGGGCTCTACTCATTTGGCCATCTCGTCTGGTATATTGGATCATGGCGGCCTGATGTCCTAGTGGGACAACACTATAAAGTTGTCATGAGTGTGCACTGTCACAAGTCGGTATCCGTCCTTAGAACTCTAAGAACCAACAAACCGATCACTTGGCTTCAAGTCGAATTATCAACGCATATGAGGTGAGCTTTGGTATTTGGTTAATTATGAACATTGCTCCAGCTCATTTCCAAGCAGGGCAACCTGGCTGCGTCCTGACCCATATGGCCCATGTCGGACAATTTACTACACTGAGCTGATGAATTGGACCCCAACCATGGGTCGTTCAAGCATGATCCATCGTTGTAACATTTGTCAATCGTCAAACACCACTTCACTGCACCAGGCGGGATGGTCAAGTTGATAGAGCGCCCACCGACTGAATCAAAACAACAAGAACTATATGTGTTGTATATTTAACTATGGCAATGTTATTACCAAGAAAGCATTGCTGCCTAGTTAGCCCCCTGGGTCGCCATTATCCATCTACAGTACAACCCCGTTAAACCAACCTCGGTTAAACCAAACGATCGGTTAATCCAAACTTTTGTTGGCGGCCCGGCAAAATACTACCATTTATCATATAAAAATGTTGGTTTAACCAAAGTCGGTTAATCCAAATTATCGGTTAATCCAAACAAAATTGTCAGGCCCTAGGCCACTTCCAGTATGGTTAAACCAAACTTTCATGAGGTTATAAGGTCATCTGAGACTTTTTTATATGATAAATGGGAGTATTTTGCCGGGCCACTGAAAAAGGTTTGTATCAATCGATTGTTTGGTTTCACCGAGCTTGGTTTAACGGGGCTATACTGTATATACATAAAAAACAATAATCAAAGTGTCCACCTACATTGTATATTACATTCATAATGCACCTGCGTTTTTGCCAAAGCCCAGTTAAACCAATGATCGGTTAATCAAAACAAATGTCTAGGGTCCCTTCAAGTTTGGTTTAACAGGGTGATACTGTATATATGTATATGTATAGACAAGTATATAGTATATAAAATATATATATTATATATATAATATATATTATATATGCATTGACTGCATGGTCATGACAGCACAACTTAGGTGGGCTGGCCATGTACTATGCAGTGCACATGGATGAGGATAGCATACCAAAAACTTTCTTCTACTGTTATGTGCGAGACATACGTCACCGGCGAGAATGGATGAGTCAGGCACTGCGCCGCCAACCTCCCGCACATATATATCAGTTGTCTGTGTGTGTGCTTTGGTTATGGGTTGTTGGTGGTGTGTGATGACTGGTTGTGAGCCCTGCTAATCCACCAATGAGAACACACGCTGCTAATTTATGTGTGCACGTGGTGTCTAACACCCATCATTTGTGCGTTGCATCGGGTCTACAGGTGAAACCCGATTCAACGCATTGTAATATAATGGAACAGCCATCACGAGCATTATATATATATGCTTCATTTATATGTATATATATAGACAGGAAAACCTCTCTAAATCGACCGACCTTGGGACCGACTTTAAGTGGTCCATTTAGGGAGATGTTCGGTTTATGGAGTTAGAATATGATTATAAATGTATTGTTGGGACCCAAATAAAGTGATCGATATAGGGGAGTGGTCGATTTGTGGATGTGGTCGGTTATGGAGGTTTTACTGTATATATATACACAAGTATATATATATACGATGTATAGCGTATTATGCGAGTATAAAGATGCGGAAGGGAATATTACTTATTATTATGATTAGTTCTATACTCCATAAGACACAACACCTGTCAGTGGGTGGTGGTGGTGGTGGTGGTGGTGGTGGGGGGGGGGGGGATTTAAGGGTGTGTGGTGGGGTGTAGGGGTGGGTGGTGAGTGTGTATGGTGGGGTGGGTGTGGTTGGGGTGTATGTCTGTATGGTGGGTGGGTGTTGGGGGCGTATGTTTGTGTGGTGGAGGTGTAGGGGTGTGGTGAGGATTTTGCTGGGTGTGGCGGGGTGGGGGTGGATTTAGGGGTGTGTGGTGGTGTAGGGGTGTGTGGTGAGTGAGTATGGTGTGATTGGGGTCTAAGTGTGTATGGTGGGTGTGTGGTGGGGGCATTTGTTTGTGTGGTGGGTGTGTTTGGGAGGTCTATGGGTGTGGTGAGGATTTTGGTGTGTGTGGTGGGGGTGTATGGGAATTTAGGGGGGTATGATGTGGGTGTAGGGGTGTGTGGTGAGTGGGTATAGTTGTGTGGGTGTGGTGGGGTGTAGGGGTGTGGTGGGCCTTAGAGATGTGGTGCGGGTGTAGGGATGTGGTGGGGGTTGATGGTGTGTGTGGTGGGGGTTGACAGTGTGTGGGGTGGGGGTGTAAGTGGTTTGTGGTGGAGGTGTAGGGGTGTCTTGAAGAGCGGCACCTCACAATCTTTAGCATCCCTAAACCCCCACCACCCACCGAACCCCCCACCACAGCCCTAAACCCCCACCACACACCCCACAACACACACCTATACCCCTTACACCCCATGACACACACCTATACCCCCAGTACCCATTACACCCCCACCACACACTTACACCTGACCACACATACACACCCCACCACACACACCACACCTACACCAGCACACACAACTACACCCTCAACACACACACCTACACCCTCACCACACACACCTACACCTCAACCACACACACCTACACCCCCACCACACACCTACACCCCCACCACACACCTACATCCCACCACACCCCTAAACCCTCACCACACACACACAATATACACCTACACCCCCACTACACACATACCTACACCCCCACCACATCCCTCAACCCCCACCATACACCACCACACACCTACACCACCAACATACACACACACCTACACCCTTCTATCCAACCATGATGGCCAACTTGGACCCGGGAACGGGTGCTGCCACCAAGTGTGTAGCGAGAGAAATGGCTCATGAAAGGTTTTTGCATCCTGGCAACATCTACGGTCATATTAGAGACGGCAGTTAAAGTCGCCATGAGTGCGCATTGTCACCAGTCGGTAGCAATCCCGACATGACCTTAAATGTTAAGACGTTAAGCCCCAACAAACATCAAACAGGCCACTAGTCAGTAGTTATACAGTATTTATGTGTGCATGAGTTAGTACCCCAGGTGAATAATCATCTTCCTTAAGGGGCTGTCACATTACGACGCATCTCACAAGCGCGTGGCGAACGTGTAACATCACTTTTTGATGTTGAGATGCATCAAACTTTACAGTGCTGGGGGCAAAGTTGGACGTATACATACAGTATACATAGCATATGGCCAACATATGGCCATTGTATGGATAACGTGCCTCCCACTCCAAGCAAAAAACACTTGAATTATGCTCATGGTACATTCGGAGAACACCGGTGAACATTATATACGTTATTCGATCACCAGAACTACGTCTCATATGTTGCAAACGTCAAGACACGGAAGAGAAATGCTAAACGTATGTTAGACCTACGTTAATGTCTAATGTGACAGCCCCTTTAGGGTCGATCCAACGTTTTCAACATTTTCCCAATTATACAAAGCCTATAACGGGAGGGTCGGGAGGGGGGAAGTGTCAGTTAAGCACAACTTTTATCATTTAGTAAAATTTTGACATTTAACGTGTTCATTTTCTTTATGGTTCTTTATGTTCGGGGCAGGGGTGCGTGGAAAAAGATAGTATTAGTACGCTGTGTATGACTGGAAATGTTGAAAACGTTGAATGACCCAGAACGCGATTTATATAGACCTATTTCATATGACGTCAGCATGGGTATCTAGGTCAGTGCACGCGCCTTTTGGCTGCAGGAGGACACACTGTCACACTGCAAACTCAAAGGCTATGAGCAATCTTCATAAAGAAAAGGTGAAATATCTCTAAAACTACACGTCCTAGAAACAAACCGCCTGGTACACATATAGAAACATATTCAAAGAATAGATTATATTAAATTTATAAAGTTAGGGTTCTGCATTTCTATTAATTATGAATAAAATAAACGTTTTGCACTGCGCATACCGGTAAACTCAAAGCATTGTCAATGGCAGTGAGCAATCTTCCTACAGAAAAGGTGAAATATCTCTAAAACCACACCACCTAGAAACAAACCGTCTGGTACACATATAGAAAACATATTCAATGAATAGATTATATTAAATTCCTAAGGTTAGGTTTCTGCATTTCTATTAATTTCGAATAAAATAGACGTTTTGCACAGCACGTACCGGCAAACTCAATGCATTCAGCATTGTTAATGGTCGTGAGCTATCTTCCTACAGAAAAAGTTAAATATCTCTAAAACCACACCAAATAGAAACAAATCCATTGGAACACATATAGAAAACAAATTGAATGAACAGATTATATTAAATTGATATGGTTAGGTTTCTGCATTTCTATTAATTTTGAATAAAATAAACCTTTTGCACTGCTCGTACCGGCAAACTCAATGAAAGTGTGCCTTCGTTCTGCAGCCAAGTTGCGCGCGCATACACAAGGTTTATAAACATTGAAAGGGGTCTATACAGGCTTCGGAAAGTGCAGCAATGACTATGACTGAAGTGTGAAGGCCTGGTAACAAATGGGCCACATGGATGGGGTCGATGGAAGGCGGTGAGGTGTGTGGGGGGGGGGGGGGGGGGGGCTGGCTGGTTCTCGCCGGCCTCTGTAGTGTCCGTGTTTTCAGCAAGATGACGCCACTGTAGCCTCTGTCATTTATTTTCCGTTGCCGCCATCTCGACCTCTATATAATATATATCCGCACTTGACATGTAAGATTATGTAGCGGGATGTAGCTCAGGCGGTAGAGTCTACACTTGTGAAGGTGTGGGTCATCCTATCGACCCTGCTCAATGGACCACTTGCATTTTGGGTTATTTTCCATTCCAACCAGTGGTCCATAACTGGTTCATCAAAGGTTGTGGTATGTGTTGTATGTGGTATGTCCTGTCTGTGGGAACGTGCATATAAAAGACCCCTTGCTGCTTATCGGAAAGAGTAGCCTATGTGGCGGCAGTGGGTTTCCTCCAAAGAAATATGTCAGACTGACCACATGTTTGACTTCCAATAGCCGATGATAAAAACCAATGTGCTCTAGAAGCATCGTTAGATAAAGCAAACTTTTTCAACACGTGAGATAATGTTTCCAATAGCCAACTTTGTATTTCACATTGTCGTAGAGCGAGGGGGGGGGGGGGGTGTGAGTGTGGAGGGTGTGGGGCTGTACGGTGAATGTGTGTGTATGTGTGTGTGGCTGTGGGTCTGGACGTGTGTGTGTAAGTGGGATAGGAACATAGTCGGTGTTTCGGCAATATGGTATGTTCATAATTCCACTGGTACCTCAGAAAGGATGCAGGATGCAGCACAGCACGCCGGGTCACAGGTGCGGTTTAAGCTATGATTCCATATATGGGATACGAGATTTGGAGTGACTTTTTTCGCTGTTTGTATTGGAAATGGCACACCCGGCCGGTGTTCTGGTTTCCCAGGGACACCAGTTTGCGAGGGACACATCGCTTCTGCACATGCGTCAAAATCAAACAGCATCATCACTAACCTTATAAATTTAAAATTATATTTTTGGTACAGATGTTTTCTAAATGTGCACCAAACGATTTGTTTCCAGATGGTGCAATTTGAGAGATTTTGACTTCTTCTGTATTTTCTGTATGAACATTGCTCATGACCATGCCTTGAGTTTGATGGTATGCGCAGTGCAAAACGTTAGTTTTATTCAAAATTAATAGAATTCAAGAACCCTAACCTTATACATTTAATATAGTCTTTATGGTAAAGATGTTTTCTATATGTGTACCAAGCGATTTGTTTCTAGATGGTGTAATTTGGGAGATATTTGACTTCTTCTGTATGAAGATTTGCTCACGGCCGTTAACAATGCATTAGAATGGAAGTGTCCCTGGCAAACTGGTGTCCCTCGGAATCCGCATCACCGGCATTCGCACCAATCGCTACATCGAGCAATGGATCCAGTGCGAATACGAACCAAGTGTGCTGTTATCAATACAAGCAGCACAATTTTTGCGCATACTTACACCTAGTACGCATTCACATTCGCATTCGCATTCGCATTCGCATTCACATTCACATTCACATTCACATTCACATTCGAAACTGCATACCGCATATAATATATGGAATCCTGGCTTTACTCAATAGAAAGCACAGCAGGTTTGTGAATACACATACATGAAGTAGTATATCATCTAATATACCAATTTGCTAGGAAAGGTTTTCTGCAATCCAAAACAACAAGACTATGTTAAGAACCCTAACAAGTTTTTGGTCATCAGGAGGCATGTGGATTATAGGGGCAAAGTGAGTTTAAATTATATGTTCTGTGGTGAACGATATTGAGTGGGAGGCAAACCTCTCCGAAGGTCCGCCGTTTAAGCTGAGGCTGCGACCCGGCGAGCTAGGTCGCAGGTTCAGTTCTTCTTGAGGCACCAGCGAAATTGGGACTACCTGTATTATAACTAATAATTAATATCAGCTCTGGCGCTTATTTACCTCCTGATCCCGCCCAGCGTGACGCGGCGCCCACCCGAGAGCCTGCCGGGGCCGGGGCCGGGGCCGGGGCCGGGGCAGGACCGGGGTAGGACCGGGCCACGTGCCGGGGCGGGGGCCGGGGAAGGACTGGGGCCGAAGCTGGGGCCGGGGCGGGGGCCGAAGCTGGGGCCGGGGCTGGGCCGAAGATGGGAACGGGGCGGGGCCGGGGCGGGGCCGGGGCCAGGAGGGGCCGGGACGGGGCGGGGCCGGAGCGGGCCCGGGGCGCGGCGGGGCCTCCACAGTGCCGGCTCGGTGCCGGGGCGGGGTCCGGGGCGAGGCCCGGGGCGGGGGCCAGAGCTGGGGCCGGAGCCGAGCCTGGGGCCGGGGCTGGTGCCGGGACGAGGCTAGAGCTCGGGCCGTGGCGGACCCCGAGTTGGGGGCCGAGTCGGGGGCCGGTCCCCGGCTCGGGCTCGGGCTCGGGACTTGGCCAAGCCGGAGGCTGGGGCGGGCTAATCCGTGCATGCAGTAAGAGTCCAATGCACGTGCGCAGAGAGGGAGACCTCCGCTCTCCAAATCCCCCGCACTCCCGCTCCCCCGCACCCCCCACCCCCACCCACCCCACAGACACCCCTCCCACCCCACCCCCACACACACACATCCACTCCCGTATTCCTCCTGCACTGGTACCCACAATTACTGCCTAAGTTGGCAACAAGAGCTCGCCGTAACCAGCGGTCCCCGCCGTCCGCTGCCACCGACCCAGCACAGGCGAGGCGGCCTAGTCACCTTGTTGCCTAGAAGAGGCTCTTTCAAAACAAACTTCCTTCGTCGCTCACATTTCGAGATGCGCTCATATAACTGATATATGGACCTTACATCTGCAATAGGATTTTGAACCCAAACGGATTTCGTTCTTTCTTCTTTTTCTATTTTTGTTATATTTATCTCTGCTATTATTTTTTTATTAATTTATGAAGTTTGTTTTGAGAAGTTGCGACATTTTGCCTGACGTCAACTTGGAAGCCAACCTGGATACACACCCGCCGGACGCGAGGCGCAGGGGGGCGGGGGGCATTGTAATTAATACGTCGCTGAGAGTGGAGTGGTTGGAGAACTAGATTTAAGTGGTGGAAGACATGCCACACGGAATCTATGTCCTACAAAGTGGCGGCACCAACACCCCCCACCTGTGTGTTCTCTGAGGGGAAGCAGTTCACAGCAACCACAGGCCCTGCGCTGAAAGGTACGTACCAATGTCTCTTGAATGTTTCTTGGGGGTACAGTAATTGATTAAGCAGAGGAAATTTCAATCACAGATTTATTCCACTGCTCCTTGCCCTATCCTAGTAATGCCAAGCACCAGGCTAGGTAGCGACAAGTATAATTTTTTAAAGTCATTGGTTTGACTTGACCAGGGTTAGAACCCCACGACCTACCAAAACGGGATCGGACAGTCAACTCATTCAGACATCCCGTATGCATACTCATCTAATATATATAATACATATAATACATATAATATATATAATATATATATAATATATATAATATATATAAAAAATAGGCTACGACTCTGGAGGATAAAAGAGACGAGATAATATATATATAATATATATATAATATATGATATATATAATATATATAATATATATAATATATATAATATATATATAATATATATAATATATATAATATATATATAATATATATAATATATATAATATATATAATATATATAATATATATAATATATATAATATATATGATATATATAATATATATAATATATACAATACATATAATATATATGATATATATGATATGTGATATATATATCATATATTATATATAATACATATAATATATATAATATATATGATATATGATATATATATAATATATATGAGTCAGCCTCACCAAAATGGGCCAATTTGTGGTCAATTTAAGATGTCGGCATCGCAATTCTTAAAAGTGTAGTGCATTTCTTTGTTTCATATTAAATTATCCTAGAAACAAATAAGGTTGTTGTATTTTCTCAACCTTTACATTCAGGATAAATTTAAAGAATTTCCAATACTTCTGACAATACTAAACTATAATTATGCCGTTCGATGCCGACATCCAATGCTCGACGCTGACAACTTTAGCAGATGTCGGCGTCGCAATTATTAAAGTTTACTGCATTTCTTTGTTTTATATTAAATTATCCTAGAAAAAATAAGGTTGTTGTAGTTTATCTACCTATACATTCAGAATAAATTTAAGGACTTTCCAACACTTCTGTCAATGCTAAACTATAATTATGCCGTTCGACGCCGACATCCAATGCTCGACGCTGACAACTCTCCCCAATTGGCCTATTTTCGTGAGTCTTACTCATATAATATATACAATACATATAATATATATAATATATATAATATATATAATATGGGGGGGGGGGGGGTACATGGATACAAACATGTTCCCTGTGTCAGATCAGGACGAAGATTCCCAGTTGAGCTTGTACTTGTATAATACGATATGCATAACAAAAATTGTTTTATTTAACGACGCATCTAGAGCACATTGATTTTCATCATCGGCTGTTGGATATCAAAGCGATATGCATCACATATAATATAATATATATATAATATATAAACCCATATATATACATATATAATTTATACACATATGCACATATTTATATTCACACAGATATGTTATATATGTATTATATATATATATACATATATAGACAATGTTACCGCTGTCATATAGGAATAGCATTGATCTTAGCAAATGGACTTAACATGGCGCTATCTACTAAAGAAAAGCACAGGTAAGAGGAGCAAGAACTGTTGATTACCATGGGGTATATTCAATAAGGCATGGTGTTTGTCCACCAGTGGCTCCCATTGCTGTTGGCTTTGGGAATATACACTGAATGGAGGTATAATTCACAAATCCCCTGCCGTCCCCTACCACACCCACAATCAAACGCACTCACGCGCACACACACTCACACACACACAAAGCCCTCTTAGATACCGCCACATTATAGCCGATATATTAAGTGCTTGTGTGAGTTGTTGTTGTAATAGTTAACCAACTTGATTTAAACAGTGGTCGTTCTCACCAATTATCGCCGACTTGTGTAGCCACTATGAGACTTATCACCACTTGTAGTCTCCTAGTACTAGTGCAGCCACTATGTGCAACTTCTCATTCCTTGTTGCCTACTAGTGCAGCACCTGTGTTTAACTTCTCACTCCTTGTTGCCTACTAGTGCAGCAACTGTGTGAGACTTCTCACTCCTTGGTGCCTACTAGTGCAGTACCATCTCATTCCTTGTTGCCTACTAGTGCAGCATCCGTGTTTAACTTCTCACTCCTTGTTGCCTACTAGTGCAGCAACTATGTAAGACTTCTCACTCCTTGTTGCCTACTGGTGCAGCAACTGTGTGACACTTCTCACTCCTTGTTGCCTACTAGTGCAGCAACTATGTAAGACTTCTCATTCCTTGTTGCCTACTGGTGCAGCAACTGTGTGCGACTTCTCACTCCTTGTTGCCTACTAGTGCAGCAATTGTGTGTAATGTCTCACTCCTTGTTGCCTACTAGTGCAGCAACTGTGTGAGACCTCTCACTCCTTGTTGCCTACTAGTGCAGCAACTACCTGTAATTTCTCACTCCTTGTTGCCTACTAGTGCAGCAACTGTGTGAGACTTCTCATTCCTTGTTGCCTACTAGTGCAGCAACTGTGTGTAATGTCTCACTCCTTGTTGCATACTAGTGCAGCAACTGTGTGTAACATCTCACTCCTTGTTGCCTACTAGTGCAGCAACTGTGTGAGACTTCTCACTCCTTGTACCCTACTAGTGCAGCAACTGTGTGAGACTTCTCACTCCTTGTTGCCTACTAGTGCAGCAACTGTGTGCAACGTGGTTCTTAATGTCAGTTATGTTAATTTGAGCCGAGTACCACGCAGTCAGACCAAAAAATATATGCATACAGGTATGTGGATGTATATATATATATATATATATATATATATATCTATATGTACCCATATATATGTTCTACAAGGCATTATGGAATTATAAATCAGGAACACTTCCACCCCTCCTGTTGGTGGTATATTAGTTGATTAAGCGTGAGACATTTCAATCACGGACAATTGGTCTTCCTCATTCCACTGCTCCTCACCCTATCCTAGTAATGCCAAGAACCAGGATCGGTAGCGACAAGTATAAATATTTAAGTCATTGGTTTGGAGTTTATAAATTGTCTGTGATAAATACATATTACGTTGATCATTATAATCTTCCTTACATTGGCTTGAGTTAACTTTGATTTAAATTGGCTAAACTTTGGAGATATTTGAAGTGTCAACATGCCAAATTAGTGCTGGCATGCTTGTCAAAGTTCTGACCCTATAGACTTCAGTAGTAACAGGACCTATTGAATTGGATTGGTGTGCCTTTCTGTGTAACAACAAATGCTTAGTAAGCACATTAGTATATAACTTTTAAGTTAAATAAGTAGCTTAAAATTTCGATTAGTGCTTTGGTTTCGAAAATATTATACTTTTTTCAGACTGAAACTTTAAGATTACTCTTCCATGGTAGTGGCAGTGGTAGTGGTAGTGGTACTAGTAGTGGTAGTGGTAGTGGCAATGGTAGTGGTAGTGGTAGGGGCAGTGGCAATGGTAGTGGTAGTGGCAATGGTAGTGGTAGTGGTAGTGGCAATGGTAGTGGTAATGGCAATGGTATTGGTAGTGGTAGTGGCAATGGTAGTTGTAGTGGAAATGGTAGTGTAGTGGCAATGGTAGTGGTAGTGGCAATGGTACTGGTAGTGACAATGGTAGTGGTAGTGGCAATGGTAGTGGTAGTGGCAATGGTAGTGGTAGTGGCAATGGTAGTGGTAGTGGCAATGGTAGTGGTAGTGGCAAGGGTAGTGGTAGTGGCAATGGTAGTGGTAGTGGCAATGGTAGTGGGAATGGTAGTGGTAGTGGCGATGGTAGTGGCAATGGTAGTGGTAGTGGCAATGGTAGTGGCAGTGGCAGTGGCAGTGGTAGTGGTAGTGGCAATGGTAGTGGTAGTGGCAATGGTAGTGGTAGTGGCAATGGTAGTGGTAGTGGTAGTGGCAATGGCAGTGGTAGTGGCAATGGTAGTGGTAGTGGCAATGGTAGTGGTAGTGGCAATGGTAGTGGTAGTGGTAGTGGCAATGATAGTGGTTTCGAAAATATTATACTTTTTTCAGACTGAAACTTTAAGATTACTCTTCCATGGTAGTGGCAGTGGTAGTGGTAGTGGTACTAGTAGTGGTAGTGGTAGTGGCAATGGTAGTGGTAGTGGCAGTGGCAATGGTAGTGGTAGTGGCAATGGTAGTGGTAGTGGTAGTGGCAATGGTAGTGGTAATGGCAATGGTATTGGTAGTGGAAATGGTAGTGGTAGTGGTAATGGTAGTGGTAGTGGTAGTGGCAATGGTAGTGGCAGTGGCAATGGTAGTAGTAGTGGCAATGGTAGTGGTAGTGGTAGTGGCAATGCTAGTGGTAGTGGCAATGGTAGTGGTAGTGGCAATGGTAATGGCAGTGGCAATGGTAGTGGTAGTGGCAATGGTAGTGGCAATGGTAGTGGTAATGGTAGTGGTAGTGGCAATGGTAGTGGTAGTGGCAATGGTAGTGGCAGTGGTAGTGGTAGTGGCAATGGTAGTGGTAGTGGCAATGGTAGTGGTAGGGGTAGTGGTAGTGGCAATGGTAGTGGTAGTGGCAATGGTAGAGGTAGTGGCAATGGTAGTGGTAGTGGCAATGGTAGTGGTAGTGGCAATGGTAGTGGCAATGGTAGTGGTAATGGTAGTGGTAGTGGCAAGGGTAGTGGCAGTGGCAATGGTAGTGGTAGTGGCAGTGGTAGTGGCAATGGTAGTGGTAGTGGTAGTGGCAATGGTAGTGGTAGTGGTAGTGACAATGGTAGTGGTAGTGGCAATGGTAGTGGCAATGGTAGTGGTAATGGTAGTGGTAGTGGCAGGGTAGTGGTAGTGGCAATGGTAGTGGTAGTGCAGTGGTAGTGGCAATGGTAGTGGTAGTGGTAGTGGCAATGGTAGTGGTAGTGGTAGTGGCAATGGTAGTGGTAGTGGCAATGGTAGTGGTAGTGGTAGTGGCGATGGTAGTGGCAATGGTAGTGGTAGTGGCAATGGTAGTGGCAGTGGTAGTGGTAGTGGCAATGGTAGTGGTAGTGGCAATGGTAGTGGTAGTGGTAGTGGCGATGGTAGTGGCAATGGTAGTGGTGGTGGCAATGGTAGTGGCAGTGGTAGTGGTAGTGGCAATGGTAGTGGTAGTGGCAATGGTAGTGGTAGGGGTAATGGTAGTGGCAATGGTAGTGGTAGTGGCAATGGTAGTGGTAGTGGCAATGGTAGTGGTAGTGGCAATGGTAGTGGTAGTGGCAATGGTAGTGGTAGTGGTAGTGGCAATGGTAGTGGTAGTGGTAGTCATAGTGGCAATGGTAGTGGTAGTGGCAATGGTAGTGGTAGTGGCAATGGTAGTGGTAGTGGTAGTGGTGATGGTAGTGGCAATGGTAGTAGTAGTGGCAATGGTAGTGGCAGTGGTAGTGGTAGTGGCAATGGTAGTGATAGTGGCAATGGGAGTGGTAGTGGTAGTGGCAATGGTAGTGGTAGTGCCAATGGTAGTGGTAGTGGTAATGGTAGTGGCAATGGTAGTGGTAGGGGCAATGGTAGTGGCAGTGGTATCTTTAGTGGCAATGGTAGTGGTAGTGGTAGTGGCAATGGTAGTGGTAGTGGCAATGGTATTGGTAGTGGCAATGGTAGTGGTAGTGGTAGTGGAAATGGTAGTGGTAGTGGCAATGGTAGTGGTAGTGGCAATGGTAGTGGTAGTGGTAGTGGCAGTGGTAGTGGTAGTGGCAATGGTAGTGGTAGTGGCAATGGTAGTGATAGTGGCAATGGTAGTGGTAGTGGTAGTGGAAATGGTAGTGGTACTGGCAATGGTAGTGGTAGTGGCAATGGTAGTGGTAGTGGTAGTGGCAGTGGTAGTGGCAATGGTAGTGGTAGTGCCAATGGTAGTGATATTGGCAATGGTAGTGGTAGTGGTAGTGGCAATGGTAGTGGCAATGGTAGTGGTAGTGGTAGTGGCAGTGGTAGTGGCAATGGTAGTGGTAGTGGCAATGGTAGTGATAGTGGCAATGGTAGTGGTAATGGTAGTGGCAATGGTAGTGGTAGTGGCAATGGTAGTGGTAGTGGTAGTGGCAATGGTAGTGGTAATGGTAGTGGCAATGGTAGTGGTAGTGGTAGTGATAGTGGCAGTGCCATGAGGACGGGCACTGACTCGTGACAGTGCAAACTCATGCTGACTTTATAGTGCTGCCCCACTGGAAGACCGGGCCGCCAGCACCATAACCTGATATCCTGACACCGAGCCAACCAATCCTTGTCCTATCCTAATAAGGCTGAGTGCCTAGCTAGGAAGTGAGAAGTATACATTTATAAGTCATTGGTTTGACTCGCCCAGGGTTCAAACCCTTATTCGGCCATCAGGTCTGGTCACTCCCCCATATGCACACTGCACAAACAGTCGGCCACCAAGCAACTTCAGTCGGGCACAGACAAGTAAGTACAGTAGTACATGTCTACAGCGACCCTCCTGATCGACGGACCCTTGTCACGTGAGGGCAATTTTTTAATCGATGCAGAGATTTCTTTTTTTTTCATTTGGTTGTCCCTCCGATGACAGGACATATCTCTATTAGGACAGCATTGCCCTGAATACAGACTTGTCCGTTGAAGGCAGGTTCTACTGTAGTCACTTTGATTCGAAGAGTCCCTGGTTGGATTGCCGGCTTGTACAACTGGTTAAAACTTCACATTAAAGCTGCATAGTCCGATGAAGCATCAAATTTGCAAAACCCAAAACAATTATCTAGATTTGATTCTACATATATTAACTTAGGTAGTGGTGGATTTATTCAACATTTGTAACCACATAGAAGGGAATACTGAGTCAATTTAATAGTACCTGTTACTGCAGAAGCTTTGGTGTCAAAGTTTTGACATTTCTTGCCAAAACTAATTTGACATGGTTACACATCGAATATTTCAAAAGTTAGCCATCTAAGATAACAGTTAGTTCAAACTAAATTAATGTAGATAATAACAATCAAATTAATATATTTTTCTCATAAAAACGACATAAAGTAAAAAACATTGGACTGTGCAACTTTAAAGTTGCATAGTCCGATGAATCATCAGATTTTCAAAACAAAAACATTTACCTAGATTTTATTCTACATATCTAACTTAGATATTGGTGCACTTATTAAACATTTGTTGCCACATAGAAGGGCATACTGAGTCAATTTAACAGAACCTGTTACTGCATAAGCCTATGGGGAGAGTTTTGGCAAGCTTGCCAAAATCAATTTAGGATGTTTGCACTTCAAATATCTCAAAAGTTAGCCATTCAAAATGGAACTTACTTCAAACTAAAGTAAAGTAGGCTATAACAACCAATTAAATAGATTTATCTCAGAAAAATGGCAGAAATTCAAAACCATCGGACTGTGCAACTTTAAGCATTGCCGATATCACAGGTGTACTTAATCGCCACAGCGCTGGTGATATTAAGGAAAGAGGCCGGATTCTAACTAAGCTGTGAATTGTGTGTGTATTAAATTACCAAGTTGGTCCAAGCCGGATAGGACCAGTCACAGCAAAGACACACTAGTGCCGTATTGCAAATTCACCTGGTTTAATCAATGAATGTAGGAGCAAGTCACAAAACAACGAAAATAACAATGATGATGATGATGATGATGACAACAACAACAATAATAATAGTAGTGGTAGTGGCAATGGTAGTGGTAGTGGTAGTGGTAATGATAATAGTAGTGGTAGTGGTTTTGGTAGTGGCAATGGTAGTGGTGGTGGCAATGGTAGTGGTGGTGGTAGTGGTAGTGGTAGTGGCAATGGTAGTGGTAGTGGCAATGGTAGTGGTGGTGGTAGTGGTAGTGGCAATGGTAGTGGTAGTGGTAATGGCAATGATAATAGTAGTGGTAGTGGTTTTGGTAGTGGCAATGGTAGTGGTGGTGGCAATGGTAGTGGTGGTGGTAGTGGTAGTGGTAGTGGTAGTGGTAGTGGCAATGGTAGTGGTAGTGGCAATGGTAGTGGTGGTGGTAGTGGTAGTGGCAATGGTAGTGGTAGTGGCAATGGTAGTGGTAGTGGTAGTGGCAATGGTATTGGAGGTGGTAGTGGTAGTGGTAGTGGCAATGGTAGTGGTAGTGGCAATGGTAGTGGTAGTGGCAATGGTAGTGGTAGTGATAGTGGCAATGGTAGTGGTAGTGGTAATGGCAATGATAATAGTAGTGGTAGTGGTTTTGGTAGTGGCAATGGTAGTGGTGGTGGCAATGGTAGTGGTGGTGGTAGTGGTAGTGGTAGTGGTAGTGGCAATGGTAGTGGTAGTGGCAATGGTAGTGGTGGTGGTAGTGGTAGTGGCAATGGTAGTGGTAGTGGTAGTGGCAATGGTAGTGGTAGTGGTAGTGGCAATGGTATTGGAGGTGGTAGTGGTAGTGGTAGTGGCAATGGTAGTGGTAGTGGCAATGGTAGTGGTAGTGGCAATGGTAGTGGTAGTGATAGTGGCAATGGTAGTGGTAGTGGTAGTGGCAATGGTATTGGAGGTGGTAGTGGTAGTGGTAGTGGCAATGGTAGTGGTAGTGGCAATGGTAGTGGTAGTGGCAATGGTTGTGGTAGTGGTAATGGCAGTGGTAGTGGTAATGGTGGTGGTAGTGGCAATGGTAGTGGCAATGGCAATACTATTACTAGTACTACTATTACTAATAATAATCAAGGACAAGAAAGTTAGCACACCAATTTGAGTTCCCTTCATGCGGAGCTAGTCTAGAATGCTGGGGGGTTAACTGCGACACTGGATTAGCTGTTAGTGTTACTGTTAGGAGAGTTATACTATGTGTCCACTGGGCGGGGTGTGTGAATGCTCGACCCGACTATCCGCCACTTCTTTTGTACCTCTACCTTTTCTAGCTTTACATGCTGAGGGTGAGCAAGCATTGGTATACATTGTGCTACCAATGGTCTGCCCGATTAGAGATTTAGAGAATGGCAAATATGTAAATATGCTCTTGTGTATCATATGTATTATATTTGTGTAGTTATTGTTCGCCTTTCAACAAAGCATTGACCGTTTTGGTCAGAATGTTATCGCATTGTGACCTGTACACACACACATCAGACTTAGATTGTGCATATACTCGTATATATATATATATATATATATATATATATATATATCAAGTACATACGCATATATATATTATATATATTATACATATATCACGTAGACGCACGAATATATATGCTTTATACAAATAACAGATTCCAGTGATCAAAAAGTTTGATCAGAAGACAATGGATATAAATTTATATGTATGCGCATATATATGCATATTCATCATATATATCTGATATATATCAGGTATGTATCAACTATAAAACAGATGTATGATTTTTCTATAATATATGATAAATATGTAATATATAATATAGATCGTATATATTGTATACCTCGTATACACCATGCACATCGTGTGGGTCATATACATCATAATTATATATCATAATCATATACATCATATACACCGTGTACATCATACACACATTATATACATGTCTATCATATATATCACATACACTAAGTAGATTGCATTCAGTGTAAACATTGTATATATAGAATATATCATATAAATCGCATACGTCATATATATTGTATCTAAATCACGTATATCATAAAACTCCGGTATATATGTGTATTCTATATATAATTTGTATCATCTGTCATTTATATAATGAAAACCACGTATACCATGGATACTGTGTATACGGTATATGCCATGTATGCCATGTATGGCATGTATGCCATGTATGCCATGTGTCCCAGGTATTCCAGGTATGCCAGGTATGCCATGTATGCCATGTATGTCAGGTATGCCATGTATGACATGTATGCCAGGTATGCCATGTATCCCGATGTGAATCATGCATATTACTTATGAGACATATTATGCAGGCCATGCCATGTCATGTGTGCCATGTATAAGTTTTTATAACCATGTATACCATGTAGGTGCTTATATCATGTGTACCATGCATATGAGGCATATCAGGCATACCATTATATCATTTATATCACATATATTACATAGTCCACATATATCATGTGTACCATATATATCAATATATTAGGCATATGTCATATATAATGTATGGCATGTCTACCATTATATGGTAGCTCTCATTTCTATTATATTTATCACAGGAGGCAGTGGCCGAATGGGTAGAGCGTAGGCTTCCCGTACAGAAAGTCTGGAGTTCAAATCCCAGCCGAGTCAAACCGATGACTTATAAAATTGATACTTGTCTCTACGTAGCCTGGCACTCTGCACTAGTAGGATAGGACAAGGACTGGAGCACAGTACCAGGATAATGTGAGTGTGTTGGATATCGGGCCACATGGGTCTCTCAGTGGGACGTGTATACAATGTATTTTATGTATATTTTGTATGCAATGTATGCCGTGTATAACATGTATATCACGTATACCATGTGGCGTGGGAGCGATAACAATGGGAAATGTTGCGCCTGAAGCAGGATTTGAACCCACACCTCTTATATTCTGAGCTAGTGGACTAACCATTTCACCACCAAGGCATTACCCTATACTCGTCCACCTAGAATTACAAGCCTCTTAAATGGCGTATGTCCATGAGTCATATTAATGCTTACAATTACATACATACAGGCAATGCACTTATATATATATATATATATATATAGACACAGAGGAAAGGTTCAACAATCATACAGTATGCAGCTTGTACAGGATCCAGGTCACGGCAATCGGGTCATTGTGCTGGTGGCCTGGTCTCCTAGTTGGGCAGCACTATAAAGTCGCCATGAGTGCGCACTGTCACAAGTCGGTTCCCATCCTGATATAACGTTAGATGTTGCCAGGATGTAAAACCCCAGTACACAGACAAACCATGTATTATGGCCACCCAATATCTCACAGTTGCATTAATCCTGACACTTTTCTTTTGGTTGGTAAAGTGTTTATTCATCTGAATATGACATTTGTCAGCGCCGGAGCACTGGTCTTCCGGCCTTCTTACAATTGGAAATTGACAGTCTATATAATCTAAGTTTGATCAGTGATGTATTAGTTACAGCACTGATCCTGTAGAATTAAGGGAGTGGCTCCTGCTGTATAATGTACAGCACCGGTCACTGTGGTTCATGCAAATGGAAATTTCAGTGCCGCAGCACTGGTCTTCCGGCCATCTTACCATTGAAAATTGACAGTTTATATAGTTCAAGTTTGATGTGTGGTGTATTAGTTACAGCACGATCCTGAAGAATTAAGGGAGTGGTGCCTGCTGTGTAATCTACAGCACCAGTCATTGGCCTGACTAGGCCTGGATTCGAACTCCTTGACAGAACTTTTACTGTAAAGGACTAACTAACTTTTGGAAGTATTTTAAGTGAAAACATGTCAAATTGATGTTGGCATGCACATCGAAATGCTAGATAGCATAGGCTTCAGCAGCGATAGGTTCTATTGAATTGGCTTAGTACTAATAGTAGTTACTCCCTTCTGTGCAGTTATCATTATCTATTATCATGCTGTCGGTCGCGATGCGACAAAGACTGCTTTCATTACTTGACTGCCGCTCTTTGTGCTGTTGTACATTTCATGAAAGCTGTCTGCAAAAGTGTTGAAGTGCTGCTGGCTTTTGCAAGTTACCAGCGGCACTCTCTCAGGGAGCAAATAGAGGTCTCACACTGGCAAGAACATGTCAAGACAGGCGCAAAACTATTTGTCCTTGCAGTGGCTGGTTGGGAGATGTTGGAAGTTCCATTTGTCAACCACCCTTAATGCTGCCACAGTGACATGGTTTTCTGTTTAGGGTTTGCTCCCTTAGCCTTCGGTTCTGTCAAGAACCTGTACCACAAGGCAGTGGTTTACAACTCTGAAGGGCAGGGGCGTCAAACTCCCTGAGGTGTTGCAATAACTGCAATCTTTGCAGTATTTCATGTTTAATAACTGCACCAGTATTTAAATTAGATATGTAGGACCAAATCTAGGTAAATGTTTTGGTTTTTAAATGTCCAGCTTTTAATGGATTATGCAGCATTGATACGTGTGGATTACATCTACCAGGGATGACATCTAAAAACGCTAGTGTATGGATATAGTCAAGACAATAAACATCTAATTCAACCGCTATGGAACACCAGAGCAAACAATGCACCACTACTAAGGCAGACCAGAAGCCAAATCAAAGTTCACAAAAGAAGCCCACTGGAAATGGCTGCCAAAGTATGGAACGCTCAAATGGTAAAGGAACGTCAAATTCCTGACCTAACAACATACAAAAAATATCTGTGCAAAATAAAAGCAGGACACCCCCTCTAAGCTGCTCCACAAGGGGGCATGTGATATGTATATATATATATATATATATATATATATGGGTGCGTATATATATATGGTGTAGACTGTTTATAAGTCTTAAGGATGTCACTTCTTATTCAAATAGGGAAATCCTTTGACCAACATTATGCCATATCATATAGAGGGAACATGCATATAATATGGCACATCTAATTTGGTCGGTTTGATCTCTATCCAACTCTCATGCTATGTATGATATGATCAGCCAGACAACCCCCCCACCCGGCCCCTCCCCCCCCCCCTCTCACCTGGCCGCCCAATATTTCCAATTAGATCAACACTTCCCACCACCAAGACCACCGAACTTGAATTAACAATAAATTATGTGGAGCATAGAGTATTTATACAAATATTAATATTATTCCTTATTATATTATATATATATATATAATCCTTGATATGGATTCGAACCCGCAACCCCCAAGCCTGCGCGCTGGGCGGTGCTCGCGGGCAGTGACTGACGGATCGGCCGCTGATGGGCTGCTAGGAAAACGTTTGCTTTATTTAATGACGCCTCTAGAGCACATTGATTTTTATCATCGGCTATTGGACGTCACCCCTGCTCGGAGGCGGGGTGGGAGTCGCTTAGCCCCCAAGACTGCCCCATCGCCGTGAATATGGCCTATGCTGCCGACACGGCGTAAAGCAACCACTAATCAATCAATCACTGGATGGTCGTGGGATTCGAACCTGCGGGGTTCAAATCTGGCCGGGGCAATGACATACAAATGTACACTTGTCGCTACCTAGCCTGACATTAATAGGATAGGAGATGGAGCAGTGGAATGAGGAAGAGTAGGTCTTAGCGACTGAAATTGTCCAATGTTAATATAATAAAAAGAAATAGAATAACTAAATATATCTAAGCCATATGTCACACACTAACCCCCCCCCCTACCCCCCATACACACATACATCCATTTAACCTACATCTGTTCTCACCATTCAGATTTAAATACTAACTAATTTCAATGATCATTGCTCACGGACACAGCTGACGCAGAGTTGGGTAAAACAAGACTTTTATTCGATACAATGTATCATGAGATATGGTCAATGGCATATCACGTTGAATACACCAGTTCTTATTCTATCAGCGAAATTAAAGTCACATAGTGCGACCATTTTGAGTTCCTGACATTTCTTTTAAAGATAAATATATTAGGTTAATTGGTATATCCAATCTGACTATAATTTGGAGTAACTTTGAGGGTAATTGAAGTGAAAACATTCTAAATTAATATTTTGGCATGCACATCGAAATTGTGACACCATAGGCTTCAGAAGTAACTGAAGTAATCTTGACTTTTATGCAGTAACAACATCCTTAATAAATACACTAGTATCTAGGTTGGATATGTACTCAAATATAGATAAGTGTTTTGGTTTTGAAAAGCTTAAGCTAAGATTCCTTACACGCGGTATGCGGTATGTGGTATGCGAATGCGAATGCGGCAACAAATCGAAACGCCTTGAAGTCAATGGGCTACATCCCTTACATGCGGTATGCGAATGCGAATGTGAATGCGAATGCGAATGCGAATGCGGCAACTCGATCGGTCCCTGGAGCGATCGGTGCGGCATGCAGCATGCGGCACGCGGTATGTGAATAGAAACATCAGTCACACTTGTCCATTAGTTTTAGATTAGGCGAGGTGACTGATCATTATGGAATGGTCACACACAGGGGTGCTGAGTGGAAACATATGGTATTGGTGGGGGGGGGGGGTAGATGCTTGCTGCTTACCGCGTAGAAGGAATCCTCCCATTCGCATACCGCATACCACATGCCTCATGCCGCATACCGCGTAGAAGGAATCTTAGCTTTAAGCTTTCCTCGGACTATGCAGCTTCGAATATCGGGCCTCGTCAGTACTTGGATACGTGCCCCCTTCCTGATACAGGTATCTAATCTACCAAACCAGTGAAAGATAAGCAAGTCAGAGACAAACACATTATATAAAAATATTCACACTAAGTGGGATAAATAAACACCATAAATACTATTGCAGTTTATTTATAAAGTAATATGCTGATAAATGAAATAATAGGATATTTATAGACCATATATATTTTAGCATATTTTATTCTAACAACAACATTTGGTAAAGCTAACACATACCCAGCTTCACATGGCCGATATTCATTTCTCCAGCGAAACGTAGGGAAAGTTGGATAAATAAAGGCTTTAAATATTCTTGCAGTCTATTTAGATGCTGTGCAGAATTTTACAACAACAAAAAGTGGTTTTCCAAGCTTTTCGGATTTCAGAATTACGGATGAGAGAATTGTCCAATATTGATTTGGTAGGCTATAACGAAAGGCCCTGTCACACTGTGCCATATTGCATCAGTGTATGCCGACGTATGTGATTTTGCACCAACATATCGGTGTACGCTGGTGTACACTGGTGAATGCTGGTGTATTCTGGTGTACGCTGGTGTACTCTGGTGCATGCTGGTGTACGCCGGTGTATGCTGTTGTATGCTGGTGTATGCTGGTGTATGCTGAGACAAGTTATGGGTACGTTTGGCATAAGGAGTATTTGTTAACAACCCACTGGTGTATGCTGAGACAAGTTATGGGTATGTTTGACACATGTAATATTTTTGAGCATGTTCAAAATTCCCGCCATATGACAGCATGTGTCACATATGTCGGCATACGCTTATGCAGTGTCTTTAGCATAAGCCTGTATCAGAATGTCTACAGCACCATGTTTTTCCCGGGAGGTCAACCATCCAAGCGCTGACGAGGCTCAACATTGATCCGATCATAATATAATTCTGTTGATAATGGTGGTGTAATTTGAGATGGGTAATGGGGTCGACACCAGTAACACATGGCGTCCACCTCATGCACCGCCCACCACGCGCATGCCCGTGAAAACACACTTCCGGTCTTTGCTTAAAGGGATTTAAGATAAGTTCTCGCCTAGCTTGAGGTGCTTTAAGAGGCTTTCGGGTAATTGCGGGGAGCCCGGCTCACCTGTAGCAGTAACTACCAACATCGTCCTGCCACAGTCGCTAGCCTCGTCTCATGCATTAATTAGGCCAAATAAAATATTGGTTAAATTGGTGATCGTCCCCGCCCGTGCCTGCAAAATGGCCCGTCCCTAATTTCTTCATTTAAATTAATTAGGCCAAATAAAATATTGGTTAAATTGGTGATCGTCCCCGCCTGTGCCTGCAAAATGGCCCGTCCCTGATTTCTTCATTTAAATTAATTAGGCCAAATAAAATATTGGTTAAATTGGTGATCGTCCCCGCCTGTGCATGACAAATGGCCCGTCCCTGATTTCTTCATTAAAAAAAAAAAATTTAATGTTAAATAGAGAGGGCGGGTGGAGTGAGAAATGAAAAGGGCAGTGGATAGTGGGATGGAGTGAGAAATAGAAAGGGGAGTGAAGAGGAGGGAATGGATAGGGCCATGGGGTAAAGGAAAGGAGAGGGATTTGAAGGGTTATAGGGAGGGAACTGGGAAAGCGGGGAGCAGGGTCGCGGGTGGAAGGGTCGCGGGTGGAAGGGACATTTTCTTTTTTTTAAACCGCCCGACCCAGATTTTTATTTCAAAAGGACCATCACCAACTTTTCTTTATTTGGCCTTATCACGCCCACACATTTCAATAGGTGGCATATAGTGCTTTATCTCTTTGTGGGTTCGATCCGGTCCCCTTTGCAGGTCTATTTAAAACAGTGGTGATTCATTGTCTGTGGGTTCGATCCACCCACCACACCCATGTGAATGTGGTATGCGGTCATTGCGGGTTAATATTCCATCTGGCACTCAATCCTTGCTAGATTAGTTGGTTTGTGGGGTTTGTGGGTGGCTAGATTGTCATTCGGCTTTAATACTGATCACGTGGGTCTGGGTCCATAAGGATACTGGATGAGGCGCTCGCAGTGTCCACCGGAAGCGATGGAGTATCCGCTGGAGCCATATTGGCGGCTAAAGGCTGTGGTGAAGTTCCGGTAGATGGCATAGTCATCGGCAGCCACTATGACTTTCCCCACACTGTGAATTTTCTATTTTATGAATAACATGAACAAAAAGTTTATTTTATTTAACAACGCCTCTAGAGCACATTGATTTTTATCATCGGCTATTGGATATCAAACATATCGTCATTCTAACATTTTTCTTTGGAGGAAACCCACTGCCGCCACACAGGCCACTCTTTCCGATAAGTAGCAAGGGGTCTTTTAGATGCACTTTCCCCACAGACAGGACAGCACTTACCGCAGCCTTGATGAACCAGTTGTGGACCACTGGTTGGAACGGAAAATGGCCCAAACCGCAAATGTGTCTGTGAGCAGGACCGAGAGGATGACCCACACCATCACAGGTGGACACTCTACCGCCTGAGCTACGTCCTGCTCCCCATGAATAACATGAACAATGCAGCTTACTGCAATGCTAATACAGTGAAACCTCTGTAAATCGATCGACCATGGGACCGACTTTCAATGGTCCATTTAGGGAGGTGGTCGTCTTAGGGAGTTCTTTTTATCGTTACAATGGTATTCTATGGGCGATCGTTTGGACCCAAATAAAGCGATCGATATAGGGGAGTGGTCAGTCTGTGGAGGTGGTCGATTAGAGAGGCTTTACTGTATATGTGCTATAACATTTATTATGTGAATATAAGTATTAAAGGTACTCACCTATATTATGTTCATCAACAACAAATGTACTCAAGTATTTTATTATATTAATTTCCTACAAATGAATGCACATTTGTCTTTTGTGTAAACCTTTCTATTTCACTTCATAATATCGTTCCGATTTTCTACATTACTGGTGGCGCCACCTGGATGGTTTCCTGTCAAGTACCCACCTCTCGCCGCCCATTCGGTCATATGTTCCCTTCTTTGTCAGTCATTGGCGTCGCACAAAATGAATACATTGTTTGCTTTCACTATTGCACGGTCCTAAGAAGTGCCACTCCTCAGTGCGTATCTAATTGTAAGACATTTCACGTCAAATCCGTTTCTTGTACGTATTTGACGCGCATCTATTTTTTTTTTTTTTTTGGTCCATTAGTTGTTTAAGCAGGGGAAATTTCAGTCATAGATGACTGGTCTTCCTCATTCCACTGCTGGTCGATAGAAAGCCTGAGCCTACACTTTTACCGACCCAAGGGATTTTTAACCTCCCACACCACATAGCCATGGGATGAGAGCAACCGGCCTTTGATGACACTGTAAGTTATACACAGCGGTGGAAATCTAAATTGGCAGAGCTGAGGGCACGGGGAATTCTTCTATTTTAACAGCAAAGGAATTTTGTCGGATATATATATGTGCTGCATAAGCAATCATACGAGTATAATTATCCGGAAACCGATCACCCATAAACTGTGTCCTCAGTTCACACCAACTGACACTACACAACTAATGACACTCAGCTACTCAAGCGACTGTGACTGCCTCGCCTGGTGCTGCCACCTGGCTTCTTCCTCCTGATGCCATACACTTAAACAGTCAAGGTTCAGACTGGGTGGCCAAATGGGTTGAACGTCCGCTCTCCTCAGGTGATTGGATTCACACCGCGCTGTTCAAATCCTAGCCGAGTCAAGACAATGACTTTAAAATGTATCCTTGTCAGTATCTAGCCTAGCATTCTACATTACTGGGATAGTGCAAAGAGCAGTGAAATGAGGAAGACTAACTTACTGTCAGTGTTTTATTACATTTCTTTTTTTGGTCCATTAGTTGTTTAAGCAGGGGAAATTTCAGTCATAGACGACTGGTCTTCCTCATTCCACTTCTCCGTGCCCTATCCTAGTAATGCCGTGCGTCTGGCTAGGAAGCAACAAGTATCAATTTTTAAGTCATTGGTTTGACTCGACCAGGATTCGAACCCATGATCTACCAACACGGGAGACGGACGCTCTAACTCATTCGGCCATCCCGTCTGGATATTAGTGTTCTCCGTGGCAGAGTGGTTAGAGTGCCTGACTTTTTTCTAGGACAGGCTCCTAATCTGAAGGTCAGTGGTTCGATTTCCCGTGCCCCCCACCTATGCCAATTTGGATTTCCACTGCTGTGTATAACTTACCTCATCAGCAAAGGTCAGTTGCTCTCATACCATGTCTATGCGGTGTGGGAGGTTAAAAATCCCCTGGGTCGGTAAAAGTGTAGACTCAGGCTTTCTATCGACAAACTCTCTTATGGTGAAAACAAGTCTATTCAGACTTATCCATGATAGGCAGTATAAAACTCCAAGAACAAAAATATATCGGTGCTCCCCACCTTACTTCCCGCACTCGTTCATTTGCAATTGATATCACATAGGAAATTCCCATATTAAATCAAATAAGGCATTTGATAAATACATTTACATAATATTAAAATTCAGTTGCCTCCAAATTGAGCGGGCATGTTGGCGCTGCAGAGTATTAATCCGACTAATTAGCATGGTACGAACGTGTGTGCATGCCGACCTGTCTTAAAGGGACTGTAACAGAGCCAGCACACCTTTACTTATTCGCAGTGATTCTGTTCAAATAGGACCAGTCAGGGATTATTTGGGGGCTAACATTGGTGTGAAGGTATCCGTGGTCAAGCTGTGGCTAAATTAGTGTCATGCAGCCCTAATGATTGGTTGGGTGTTGGAGTTTTAAGTCCTAGCAACATCTAGGGTCATATCCGGACGGGTACCAACTTGTGACAGTCCGAACTCATGGCGACTTTATAGTGCTGTCCTACTGGGAGACCAGGCCGCCAGCACCATGACCTGATATCTCACTCAGTCACATTATTCTGACACTGAGCCAACCAGCCCTTTCCCTATTCTAACAATGCCAAACGCCTGGATAGGAAGCGACAAGTATCAATTTTTAAGTCATAGGTTTGACTCGACCAGGGTTCGAACTCGTGGGTTCGAATCCCATGATCTACCGAAACCGGAGACGGACGCTCAAGTCAATCGGTCATCCCGTCTGGTCTTCAGCCGTCCCAATGACTGTCCTCAGTGAGGTAGGCTACCTAGGTGTATTACAAACTTGCAACGTAGTGTGAACTCTATTATCGCCTGAAGTAAATGTGAACCTTTTGAGTGTTCTATATAGCCAATGTAAGACCATTCTTTCCTTCCCTCTGTGACGTCACAGAACTACAAATAATTAATAATGGACATGGGGTACTCAGAGCCTACTGGTGTTGGGCAAAGCCAATCCCGACCTATTAGGTCGAGCTTAAATAGCCCATTCCAATCGACCTTATAGCCTATGCAAGTCCACTCTTTGATTCCCTCTGTGACGTCTCAGAACAACTAATAATAGCCATGGAGTACTCAGAATATATTAGTACTGGGCAAACCCAATCACGACCTATTAAGTTCAAGCTTAAATCGCCCGCTCCAATGGTCCCTATAGTCTATATAAGTCCATTCTTTCCCTCCCTTTGTGACGTCATAAAACTACTAATAATAATAGCCACGGGGTACTCAGAGCCTACTAGTGTTGGGCAAAGCCAATCTAAAACTATTAAGTTCGACCTTAAATAGTCCATTCCAATGGTGATCTTTGATAAAAATTACATTGCCAATTTCATGTAAGGAATAAATGCTAATAAAAAGTAATATCACGTGACCATAGGCTTAAGGCATCCATTGTATTATGTTCGAAGTCACCACTTGAAATACTTGCAAGGGGAGGCCATACTGTAAAAATATACAGTCTTTCGGTTGTGATAGCCGAGCTTGGAAGCATATCAATATCTCGGGTGAGGGAGTTGGGGACCATTGCTATGTAATAGTGATGGAATGTGTGGCCACTCGCTGTGTGACATGGAAATAACTATGTGTAAATGTTATGATGCACAGTGACCAGCATTGGGGTATGATGTCCGGATATTAAGATACAGTTACTAATTACAGGAATGTTCCCTCCATGCACCAGGAAGAGTGCAAATGGAGTGGGACATGTATGTATTATTGTTTAATATAACTGTATGATGACTACTTGTTACCACGGGACCCTGGGTAAGCAGACCCAGCCATCCTGCTTACATGATGGATACCACCAGCCCTGGGGTTGAGTGACAGGTGCCCCGCCCCCTCTTGGGTGCGACCCCTCCCAGGCTGCAGAGGTGTCTGATTGGCTGGCTGTGTAAGCCCAGTCACCCTTGAACTCCTTGCACTTGCTGGACAGACAGACCCTCACTCTAGAGATACCAAAAGGAAGCAGTTCACCTCTGAGCTGTGTGTAACACCCATAGGACTTAGGTTGAATGGGCTGTATGCATTGATTTTGACTGAACAAGCAGAAGCTATGGGGGTCTGTGCAACAGGTTGTAAGTAAGTCAGGGTGTCTGGTCACTAGTAGGTGAACAAGAGTTGTAGCAATAAAGCTCAACCTTATCACTGTCAATCTTGTGTGACTTGTCTCCCTTTCTTTCTTATGAGTTGTGTTTTGGTATTTAGTGGGGGGAGACTGGCAGACCGTTGGCAGGATCCTCCTGATAGTAGTGAGTATAAGTAGAATAACTGGAAGACGGCCAAAGAACACCAGTAAATTCTTCAATACGTTAGAGAGATTAACACTGAGCCACTATGAAATGCTATAAGTAAATCGCTTATGTTGATACAGTTTTATGAGTGCTAGTGGTGTGGAGCTGTGTGTGTGTGTGGGGGGGGGGGGGGGGGGTAAGCTAGAGCGGCCTGTCTATTTGTTTGTTGTCAGTAGCCAAGTGTACAGCTGGTTGTTGGACTTTTACGTCCTGAAAAAAGCTACGTTCATATCAGGATTGGTACTGACTTCTGAGAGTGCACACTCATGGTGACCTTACAGTGCTGTCCCCCCATCCTGATATGACCTTAGATGTTGCTAGTACGTAAAACAACAAACAAACAAACATAGTGCCGTCCCACTGGGAAATCAGACCACCGGCACCATGACCCTATATCTCACTCAGTCACATTATCCTGACTCTGAGCCAACCAGTCCTTGCCCTATCCTATTAATGCCAAGCGGCAGGCTAGGAATCGACAAGTATCAATTTTATAAGTCATTGGTTTGACTCGACCGGGAACCTAACTCCCAATCTCCAGCCTGCGAGGCCCGAGCTCTATCGATTAGGCCACCGCGTCCAGTGCCAAGTGTACATGATAGGGGTGGGGTCGGGGTCGGGGTGGGGCAGTACCCAGTCATAGTTTGCCTATTATGTATATAGCAGTACAGTAAGACACGTAACGTGGGAAAGAACAAACTGGAGTATAATTAATACAAGGCTAGACTTTGAGTAAATCAGGACTCTTGGTCCAAAACCAGAGGCTGAGTGCTACATACAATATTTATGAGAGTAGAATAATAATGAATACTAATAAATACTAATAAATACTAATAAATACTAATAAATACTAAGGGTTCGAACCCTGGTAGAAGCAAACCAATGACCTAAGAATTGATATGTGTTGCTTCCTAGACAGGGGTTCGGCATTATTAGAATAGAGCAAGGACTGATTGGCTCAGTGTCAGGATAATGTGACAGTGGGATATCAGGTCATGGTTCTGGTGGCCTGGTCTCCCAGTGGGGCAGCACTGTAAAGTTGCCATCAGTGCACACTGTCACAAGTTAGTACCCATCCTGATATGACCTTAGATATTGCCTGGATATAAAGCTCCAACAACCAACCCAATTACCTGGGCAGTGATGGGATCGGGGTAGGGGGGAATGGGGGGGGGGCACACTGCATGCAACACTGCACACTGTAATGTATGTAGTCTTATATTATACCCCTGTCACACTACGACGTAATGAGCCAACGTGAGCCTAACGTGGTGATATTTCGTCATTACGTTGATGTACGTTGGATTACGTTATGATGACGTCATAATGACGTTAGAGTGACGTCGAGCTACGTCACATTACGTCGTGTTACGTCGAGATACGTCGAGGTTTTGGACATGTTCAAAAGTTTCGACGTAGGTCGAACGTAAGGGTTTACGTTCGCCGTACGTTCTGTTCACGTTCAGCGAACGTCAATGATGTTAAACGGACGTTATTCCAACGCTCCTCACTACGTTCAACTACGTTCCACTACGTTGACCCCCATTAAACCAAGTGCAAATGCCCACGGGGCGTAATGGGAACGTCAGGACAACGTCAGGAGAACGTCAGGAGAACGTCAGGAGAACGTCAGGAGAACGTGCATTCAACGTCTCATGACGTAGCTAACGTCACGTAACGTTCTTCTGACGATGGAATAACGTTCATAGCGTTCCGTCAGCGTCATTACGTTCACCTCTCTCGTCGAACGACGGTATCACTACGCTTTACCGACGTTACTCTCTCGTCCACTACGCTGCATCCACGTTCAACTTCTGCCCAAATTTGCATACTACGCCGAGAAGTTCAACGTTCTTCACGTTCTCCCTACGTTGACGTCGTTACGTCGTAGTGTGACAGCCCCATTACACACACTGCCCCACATAGAGGAACTAGTATTCCCTTCCATTGAGCAATGCAGAAATACCAGTGTACCAGTAGTAACTTGGATCTGCGGAATCATATCTAGCTAATCGTCCTGGTTTTGTAATGTTGATGCTTTCATTGAATTAATCGGCATTAGTCAACAAAAATAGCTAACAAACAGACAAGAAACAAGGTTTATTCTCCAGAACATCGAGGGTGTGGGTGGGGGGAGCGAGGCCCCTAACCCCCAGCCGCGCCCCCCAGTCCAGGGCCACGTTCAGGGTATGTCTCCGAGATGTCTCTGAGACGTCTCGGTGATGCTTTTTGGCTTATTTCCGTTCAGGGTGCATCTCGGAGACGTCTCGGAGACGCCTCCAATTTCAGAGAGGAGACGAAAAGCGCCTCAAAAATGGCCGCTGTATTCAGTGGTTTCATCCAATCAGAGCGCTTCTTTTTCATTGCAAATGGTTGCCGCCTATGAGGGGGGGCGCCCATTTTTGAGGCGACCAACTGCTTTTGCCATTCAGACTAGCGTGATGTCAGGGATTTCCCCGAAGCGTCGCGGAGGCGTACCCTGAACACGGCCCAGGTTGTCATATTATACTGCATTGGCAGATGCCATACTTGTACAGAGGCCTAGCTTCTATTTAATTAAACTATATGATGTAAATGTGTGTATGCTCTATGCACTATCGCATTTTATTCCATCGCCGAAAATGTCTGCGTACCACCTGAAAATCCTAAGCTAGACAGACCCTCTACTTGTAGTTATCAAACATGTATGGGATTGTCGCTCCGAGAGCATGCAGCTCCTCCCACCCAGTCTCCCTTATTGTTAGTGAAGCTGCTGCATGAGTTTGTGGGTTCGAACCCTGGTCGAGTCAAACCAATGACTTAAAAATGTATACTTGCTACTTCCTAGCCTGGTGCTTGGCATTACTAGGATAGGGCAAGGACTGGTTTGCTCAGTGTCAGGATAATGTGACTGAGTGGGATATAAGGTCATGGTGCTGGTGGCCTGGTTTCTCAGTAAGGCAGCACTATAAATTCACTATGAGTGACCAATATCACAAGTCGCTACCCATCCTGATATGACCTGAGATGTTGCCAGTATGTGAAACTCCAACAACCAACCAACGGGTACCGATTTGTGACAGTGCGCATGCATGGTGACTTTATAGTACTGCCCCACTGGGAAATCTGGCCACCATGACCCGATATCCCACCCAGTCACATTATCCTGACAATGAGCTAACCAGTCATTGCCCTATCCTAATAATGCCAAGCGCCAGGCTGGGAAACGACAAGTATACATATTGTAAGTCAGCTTCTTTGACTCCACCGGGAATCGAACTCCCGATCTTCCGCACGGAAGGAAAGCGTGCGCTCTACCGATTCGGCCACCGCTAATTAGTAATTGGGAGTCCTCCCGTGAGCCCGGGAACTTTGGGGTGTCGCGTGTACAGTTAAGCGATGTCTGCTGACTGAGTGCATACACAACTTCAAATCCAACACAGAAGGAACATAGCGCCTGGTCTGCCTGCTCCCTCAAGGTCTCCGTGCACGAACTGTGCTCGCTGCACCCGTACCGCGCCGCATACTCAATTTCTGTAGTGTGTTTGTTTGTTTGTTGTTGTTTTACGTCCTAGCAACATCTAGGGTCATATCAGGACGGGTACCGACTTGTGACAGTGCACACTCATAGCTACTTTATAGTGCTGTCCCACTGGGAAACCAGGCCGCCAGCACCATGACCTGGTATCCCACTCAGTCACATTATCCTGACACTGAGCACACCAGTCCTTGCCCTGTCCTAATAATGCCGAGTGCCAGGCTAGGAAGCGACAAGTATCAATTTTTAAGTCATTGGTTTGACTCGACCAGGGTTCGAGCCCACGAGCCCATGATCTACCAGCACGGGAGACGGACGCTCTAACTCATTCGGCCATCCCGTCTGGTCTCTGTAGCGTGTTACCCACTATGAAGCCGGTTGGCTGGTTGTTGGGAGTTTTACATCTGGGCAACATCTGAGGTCATATCAGGATGGGTACCGACTTGTGACAGTGTGCACTCATGGCGACTTAATAGTTCTGTCCCACTGGGAGACCAGGCAACCTGCACCATGACCTGATATCCCACTCAGTCAAATTATCCTGATACTAAGCCAATAAGTCATTGCATTATCCTAATAATGTCAAATGCCAGGCTAGGAAATGACAAATATCAATTGTGTAAGTCATTGGTTTGACTCAACCAGGGTTCGAACCCATGTGTTTGAATCCCACGATCTTTCAAAACGGGAGACGAACGCTCAACTCATTCGGCCCTCCCGTCTGGTCTCTATGACGTCATAGCTGAGCGACATGATAAGTAGGATCACGTGATTTGGTCTATTAGGTTTTACGGGTGTTTCTTTCTCTCTTTTTTTTGCGGGCTAGCAAGATCTAAAATATGAGCACGACGGGTATCGACCTGTGCCGGATTGCAGTTGTGGCGAATTTCTAGTGCTGCCCCTTTGGGATTGCCCGCTATGACCTGATATCCGACTCAGTCACAGTATTGTCCCGAGACTGAGCCAATAAGTCACTTCCCTATCTTAAAGTTGCATAGTCCGATTGTTTTGGGTTTCTGTAATTTTCTGAGACAAACATTAAGTTGATCATTATAATCTACATTATTTTAGTTTGAAGTAACTTTAATTTTAAACTGCTAACTTTTGAGATAGTTGATGGGGAAGCATGCAAAATTAGTTATGGCAAGCACGTCAAAACTCTGACACCATAGGCTTCTGCAGTAACAGGTTCTAGTAAATTGACTCAGTTTTCCCTTATATGTGACAACACATGCTTAATAAGTGCACCATTATCTAAGTTACATATGTAGAATCAAATCCAGATCATTTTTTTTGTTTTAAAAATTGGATGTTTTCATCAGACCGTGCAGCTTTAAGTGATACTGAATGCCAGGCAAGTATCAATTTTGTTAAGTCTTTAATTCGATTCAACTGTCTATTGATCCCCATGACCTCTCAAAGGGAACGCTCTATCCAGTCAGCCATCTCTTCCTGTTAGGCATGAGCACGGGATATAACAATTGTGGCATTACTTATAGATGATTGGTTCCTACATGATGCATCATTGGATAAGGATCTTCCTATATGGGTGGCCATGCTAGCAATCTACACAGCCCAGCCTGCCCCATAGCTGCTTAGATAGATTATATATACAGTAAAACCTCCCTAACCGACCACCTCCACAGATTAACCACTCCCCTATATCGATCACTTTATTTGAGTCCCAACAATACCATTGTAAGGATATTCTAACTCTCTAAACCGACCACCTCCCTAAATGGACCTCTTAAAGTCGGTCCCAAGGACGGCCGATTTAGAGAGGTTTTACTGTATATATATATATATATATATATATGTTGTGGGGGGTGATCAAAATGGGAAATATTGCGCTGAGAGCGGGAATCGAACCCACATCGCTTGCATTCTGGGCCAGTGTGCTAACCATTACATGACTTAGGCTCCCTGACAGGACCACCCTACCCATGCCTACCTGTCTATGTGGCCCCTTGCCTGAGCGGTCAGTGCATACTATTTACACTCATCCCCCTGGAATTGTCAATCTTTCAAATGGTCAATTAATGCTTACAATTACATACAAGAAATGAATTGCATATATATATATATATATATATATATATATATATACATATATTATATATATATACATACATGGGGTAGGTAAACAACCATACAGTGCAGTGCATAGCTTGCACAGGATGCTGGTCACGCAACCAGTGTCATCGGGATGATGAAAATGGGAAATATTGCACCTAGAGTGGGAATTGAACCCACATCCCTTGCATTCCAGGCCGGTGTGCTACCTATTACACCACCTAGGCTCCATGATGCAACCACCCTACCCATGCCTACCTGTCTATGCGGCTCCTTACCTGAGAGGTCAGTTTGTTTGTTTGTTTGTTGTTGTTTTACGTCCTAGCAACATCTAAGGTCGTATCAGGACGGGGTGCAGGCCACTAGATATATGTTAATTATCAAAACGTGTATAATCGATTTGTTAATATTCATGTCAGAATGCTGCATTATTTGGCAGACATACCTGTACTGTACAGTTAAGTACCCACCAGACTGGGGCGTAGGCATGGTACATGGTGTCTGCAACACAATACATGGTGTCTGCAACACTATAAAGGCATCACGACTGAGCATGGTGCACGCAGCCCCATAAAGCTTCTATCAATGAGCACTGTCATAAATAAGTCAGTTCCCGTCCGGATACAATTCTATACGTTGCTAGGGTGGGTAAACGCCAATCAATCAACCCATCACAAGCAGTAATAGTATATAAGTTATTAACCAAAATAAAGCTCGCCTTGTACTGAGTGACAAGTTGACTTGAAGCCACCTTTGATTTGTGATTGGGAAGCCTCCCTCTGTGTTCTAGGTCTCTCCTAGATGCGAATCATATACCCCATTGCCGACCCCCCCCCTCCCCCCGCCCGCACCCCTCAAGTTTAAATATAGAAGTACATCAACTAGAAGCTCAAAGCAAAAATAATATACCAGAAGCCTAGCACAGTAGCCATGGTAGCTCAAACACCGGACACGCTGCTTAAAGTTGCATAGTCCGATGGGTTTTGAGTTTCTGTCATTTTCTGCGATAAACATATTAGGGTGATTGTTATAATCTACCCTACTTTCACTTGAAGTAACTTATATTTTAAATAGCTAACTTTTGAGATATTTGAAGTGCAAACAAGCAAAATTAGTTAGGCAAGCTTGCCAAAACTCTGACACCATAGCTTTCTGCAGTAACAGGTCCTTTTAAATTGCCTCAGTAGTAGTTGTTCTTCTATGTGGTGACAAATGTTTAGCAAGTGCACCAGTATTTAAGTGAGATATGTAGAATCAAATTGAGATACTTGTTTTGGTTTTGAAAATGTGATGCTTCATCGGACTATGCAGCTTTAATCTAATTTTATCTTTCGAACCCTGGTCGAATCAAACCGATGACTTAAAAATGTATACTTGTCGATTCCTAGCCAGACACTTGGCATTATTAGGATATGGCAAGGACTGGTTGGCTCAGTGTCAGGATAATGTGACTGAGTGGGATACCAGGTCATGGTGCTGGTGGCCTGGTCTCCCAGTGGGGCAGCACTGTAAAGTCGCCATGAGTGTGCACTGTCACAAGTCGGTACCCATCCTGATATGACCACAGATGTTGCCAGGACATAAAACTCCAACAACCACCTGGATCGTACTGCCCAGTAGTAGTCAACGCAGCATCTTTCTATTCATAACCAACCTGGCACAACGCCAAATTGTAGTAGTCCATACATAAGCCTCACCACCACACGGTGGCAGCAGGGACTACTCTGACCTCTATTACCTTTCTGCGGTGACAGGTGGCAGCAGGCTATCCAGAGGTGGCCGCTGGGTGGACCGCCCATGTCTGCAACTGGCTCGCGGCCACCCCCTAGCAAGAGAGGGTGCTGGCGACCAGGCTGGTCAAGGGGGTGGCTCACTTGGTTCTGTTACGCAGCAGCGAGTGGAGGAGTCAGGAAATAAATGGGGTATCATACATTTCTCTTCCATGACCTTTCTACATGCTGCATCCAATACAGACCAGGGGGAACAGGCCGTGCATATAGCTAAAATTCCAGGTCGTAGAGTTAGTAGTTTGGTTCCTTTACCACACACACGTGGCGCCCTAGTGGGGAAGTGGGTAGTTCATTTACTACTCGCAGGTGGCGCCCTAGTGGGGAATTACGTAGTTCAATTACCACTTGCAAGTGGTGCTCTAGTGGGGAAATAGGTAGTTCATTTACCATTCACAGGTGGCGCCCTAGTGGGGAATTAGGTAGTTCATTTACCACTCGCAGGTGACGGCCTAGTGGGGAATTAGGTAGTTGATTTACCACTCACAGGTGGCGACCTAGTGGGGAATTAGTTAGTTCATTTACCACTCACAGGTGGTGCCCTAGTGGGGAATTAGGTAGTTCATTTACCACTCACAGGTGGCGCCCTAGTGGGGAATTAGGTAGTTCATTTACCACTCGCAGGTGGCGCCCTAGTAGGGAATTAGGTAGTTCATTTACCATTAGCAGGTGGCACCCTAGTGGGGAATTAGCTAGTTAATTTACCACTCACAGGTGGTGCCCTAGTGGGGAATTAGGTAGTTCATTTACCACTCACAGGTGGCACCCTAGTGGGGAATTAGGTAGTTCATTTACCACTCGCAGGTGGCACCCTTGGGGGGAATTAGGTAGTTCATTTACCACTTGCAGGTGGTGCCCTAGTTGGGAATTAGGTAGTTCATTTACCACTTGCAGGTGGCGCCCCAGTGGGGAATTGGCCAAATTGGTAGAGTGCAGGCTTCCCGTGCGCAAGGTCGGGAGTTCAAATTCCTGGTCGAGTCAAACCAATGACTTACAAAGTTGATACTTGTTGCTGCCTAGCCTGGCACTCGACATTACTAGGATAGGGCAAGGACTGGTTAGCTCAGTATCAGTATAATGTGACTGAGTGAGAAATCAGGTCATGGTGTTGGCAGCCTGGTCTCCCAGTGGGGCAGCACTATAAAGTCGATATGAGTGCGCACTCTCACAAGTCGGTGCCCATCCTGATATAACATTAGATGTTGCCAGGATGTAAAACTCCAACCAGCAAACAAAGCATTAGGGAAACCAGATAGCCTAATGGTTAGAGTGCTCGCTCCAGAATGGTAGAAATGTGGGTTCGAATCCAAGCCTCAGACATGATTTTTGTTCTTCTTTATTTCTAACGCTACGATTTACGACGCAAACAAGCAGCTCATTGAATCGGAATTTTATTCAATAACCTAGTAGTCAATAAGAGTAAGTTACAGGTCAGAAATTGCTGTGAGGTCAATAGTATAGTAGTCAATAATCAGTTAAATGTCAGCAGTTGGTGGATCATGTTAAAATTTGACTCAGGCCCTCAACCCCATCGCGTTTGTGTGTTCGTCATTTGTAGGGATGGGTGGGCGGCTGAGTTGAGGTGGTGAGTTGCTCGTCCAGCTGCCGTGGTGGAAGTGATGTTTGGTGGGTCTCGGGGTGCGAGGATGGGTGGCCATGATGTCAGAGGTCTCGCGAGAGGCTCGGGCCTGCGGGAAATCCAGTAGGGGTTATTGGGTCTGGATTCGAACCCAGGTGGCGCCACTGGGGAGACTCCTTCTTTGCATGCAAATTACCCATGTTGGCGAACCAACATGAACCATGCCAGTGTTATTTCACATAGTGGTGTGCACATATTGTGCCAACAATATGTTAATATAAATAGCATGTGAGACCTCTTTACTAAAGTAACGCATGAACTAATTTGTAAAGTTCCAATGAAGACTTAGACCTCTTGTAATTTTAGCTATGTTTTGTGAGTTAGGGCTTACTGTCACTTAATACAAATGTAGCCACTTCAAAATTGCATCCGAGATTATTTTTGCTGTCATTTGACACAAAGCTGACCATTTTAGATGTTTGTGTAAATTTCAATGCCGAGATATAAATGTGATTAAGAAAGAAAGCTGACAGAATAAATACCACTACCTGTTTGCACTGAATATGACCTTTGTTGCTGACGTGACATTAAACCATCAGCAATCAATCAATAAATCAATCAATCAATCATAGAGGTGTGTACAGTATGTGCATGTGATGCGCGAGTGTAACAATTGACTCAGAATACTTTGATTTTGAACTCCTAGGCAACGTTTTGAACGTTCCCATGACCCCTACCACGCTCCTCCACTGGCCCCAGTTTTACAGACATTGGTCATTGATGACGTCACTGCCTACTGTTCCAGCTGTGTTGATAGATTAGTACCACCCATGCCTACGACTGAACTGATCAATGCCAAAGACCCTATAATACTAAGACGGCTTACTCGGCCTGTAATGTGTAATCAAAATGATCAAACCCACCACTTGGCACGCTGGCTGTTCTCTTGGTTAAACAGATGCTATATTATATGTATAAATGTATCTATGAATGTGAAAGATGTGTGATGATGGTGATGATGATGATGATGCTGATGATGATGTGTGTTTGTTCATAGCAATTTCATATTGATGTGTATTCACACTTACCTGTCTTGTGTATAATATAATTGTATGTGTTTACCTGTGAAACACCAACCAGCAGTCGGGCTGATCAAACCCACCACAAGGTGGCACTGCGAAATTTACATTACCATGGGAGGGATAGGGAGTGAGCCATCTTAGTATTATAGGGTCTTTGTCAATGTGTAGTATGCAAGGTTCAGCACTTGAGTCGTCTAAATTGAATGGCTCCGGAATAGGAACTCCATTAGCTTAAGTACACCAAGTGCATGTATACTGTCGTGAACCATGCTGAGAACAATGTCTTATGGAAATATTTCAATTCCTTTAACAAAAGATTGTCTTTAGTGAAAATCGACATTGCTAAATACATAATAAGTTAGAACACAACCTTCAGTTGTAAATTAATTGAAATTTATTTACAAATCGATGTGGGATGGGAAAATTAAAGCCTTTGCACAACTGATTATGTAAACAACGTAGCCTTTCAAGTTCATTAAGCCCTGGTCACATAGCCATAAGTGGATGTAGGCTAACATAGTTGAAAGTAGTTGAACATAGTTGAACGTATTTGAACGTACCGGCATCCATACTTGTCCTTGATGTTAACTTGGTAATAATGTGGGTGGGCTGTGATCTCCTATTTAATTTGTGGACATGTTCAAAAGAGCAGTACGTTAGAGGCTGAATTTTGAACGTAGTAGAACGTAGTAGAACGTAGTAGAACGTAGTAGAACGTAATAGAACGTAATAGAACGTAGTAGATCGTAGTAGAACGTAGTAGAACGTAGTAGAATGTAGTAGAACGTAGTAGAACGTAGTGGAACGTAGTAGAACGTAGTAGAACGTACCTCTTAATGTACTCTAGTATACTCTAGCATACTCTAGTGTACTTTGACCCGCACAAAACCATGGCCGTTCCCTGTCATGCATGCCATGGTCACATAGCCATTTGTGGATGTAGTTGAACGTAGTTGAATGTAGTGGAGGCTACCGTAGTTGAAAGTAGTGGAACGTACTTGAACATAGTTGAACGTACCTGCATCCGTACCGTAACTTATTAACCCTGAATATGATTGATGATACTATTATTAAATACACCATTTTGTTTTGTAGTGAGTTAAAAAAAAATTATTCTTATTATATTCGTTGAAATTCGGGGGGAATTTCAATTGCGGAATAATTAGCCTTCCTCATTCCGTTGCTCTTAGCCCTATCCTAGTCATCACAGGCACCAGGCTACGTTGCGACAAGTATCAATTTTTAAGATATTAGCTTGGCTCACCTTCGGTTTGAATCCCATGACCTGCCACATGGGAATCGAGAACTCTACCCATGCAGCCATCCCGTCTGTTTGTTTGTTTGTTTAATGTGTAATAAATAATTGAAATAACGCAAGACTGACATACTTTATAGTGGGATTTATTATTGTCTTTTTCTCTATCGTTACATGTCACAGTTCAAATGTCATAATTTCTAGGCTTACAGAACTTAACCCCACGAATATTCTTACAGCATGGGTGGGTGGGAGAGTAAACAAAGGTGCTCATAGTGTATATGTTGAAGGAGCCGCATCCGAGGTTGAAGTGATTTGAAAGGCGGGTTAGTCAGTTAACGAGAATTTCTACGCTAGGTGGCGCAAGGCATTGGCCAGCGGCTAGGATTTAGTTCCATAAATAGAATAAAAGATGCTTTGTATCCAAGCTGTATGAAAACGTTGTTTGTGTGTATTTAATTATCCATGTTCTCCATAACATGAACAATGTAGATGAGAAATATATGTCGATAATATGGATATTGATTTATTAAACCCCTGGAGTTGATATACAGATAAGCTACAGACTGTTATTTGAGGAGACAAATACATGTTGGACAAAGATATGATGAGGCCAGGACAGGATTATATTATTATAAGGTTGGTTGAATAGGATTTGGGAATTTGCTAGCGATCGTTGTTGATGTAAGGACTCCAATGAATTAGATACAATATTTTTGTTTTGTTTTGGTACATTAGTTGTTTAAGCAGGGGAAATTTCAGTCTCAGACGAATGGTCTTCCTCATTACACTGCTCTTTGCCCTATCCTCGTAATGCTGAGCATCTGGCTAGGAAGCGACAAGTATCAATTTTTAAGTAATTTTTTTTACTTGACCAGGATTCGAACCCGTGATCCTGTGATCTACCAACACAGGAGACAGACGCTCTAACTCATTCGGCCATCCCGTCTGGTTCATAAATACTGAAACCAAATGTATTTATAATTGAATTTTGATACTCATCTATAAGGAAGCATTGAATAAGGATAAATTAAATAGGGGTATATTAAGGTTGCATAGTCCAATGGACTTGAGTCTCTCTCATTTTCTGAGATGAATAATATGATGTTCATCGTTATAATCTACTTTACTGCCAGGACGTAAAACTCCAACAACCAACAACCTCTATGTGTACGTATATACCTATGCTCTATAATTATATTGTGTGAATAAAAACAAGCGCGGTATCCTATATATATATATATATATATATATATATGTGTGTGTGAGGTATAACGTATTATGCGAGTATAAAGATACAAAAGGGAATATTACTTATTATTATGATTATTGTAATACTCTGTAAGACCCAACACTGTACCGGTTGCACCATCTCGCCCCACCTCTTGGCTCTCCTCAACCGGATGTTGACCAGTGTCAGTCATCATTGTATCATGTATCATTGCTGACATTGGCACAGAGAATGAGAAAGCAGCATCGGCAAGCTCTGTGTCACGGTGGCTGAGTGGGTGGGTTGGTGGGTGGGTAGATGTGTGCTAATTTAGAAGTGACATGCCAGGGGCTCGTTAGTTACTTCGGTGCAGAAAGCACCTGTCACAGTTGACAGCGTATCGTCGGGCCTGATTCATGTTGACATCGCAAATCCTGCACGTGATGGCACAGGGGGATAATACTTCAATAATTGGTTGGTTGGTTGTTGGAATTTTATATCCTGGCAACAGCTAAGGCCATATCAGGATAGGCACTGACTTGTGACAGTGCACGCTTATGGCGATTTTATAGTGCTGCCCTACTGGGAGACCAGGCCACCAGCACCAGCACCTGATATCTCACTCAGTCATATTAGCCTAACACTGAGCCAACCTCTTCTTGCCATATCCTGATAATGCCGAGTGCCTGGCTAGGAAGTGACAAGTATCATTTTTTAAGTCATTGGTTTGACTCAACCCAGGTTCAAACCTGTGGATTTGAATCTCAAAACGGGAGATGGATGCTCAACTCATTTGGCCATCCTGTCTGGTTTTAATAATTGAAAGCAGATAGATTTATATCGGTTGATCTGTAATCGTTTGTGATATTTGTATAGTGAGAAAGTTTTATAGAATAGATTACCAGAGGATGTAAGAAAAGTAGCCCCTCACCGTCGCATATCCATATGTAGGCTGGCTACCTTTTTAAAAAAAATATACATATATTTAGCAGGGAGTGAGAAAGGAGACCTGGTGCTGTTACTGTTGGGGAGTCCAATCGGGGGCGCCACCAGCATTGTCATTTAATAACGGAGTGGCAATGACTTCCGAAAATTAATACTTGTATAATTATTATGCAACACATATCCGTGGTACATGCCTACACTGGGCATATGTGTATATGTTTGAGGTACATATGTGTGTGCTATTTAAGAACTTATGTGAATATAAATTGTCAGAATTTATTTCAAATGCATTCCATGTTATTCCTGACGCCGTTGGTGGCGCCCACACCCGGCGTCCAACCTTACTACAACCTCCCTTCAATTCAGTTCATCCGAGCCGCTTTAGCAGCATAGCAGCATAGCAGCATAGCAGCATAGCAACATAGCAGCATAGCAGCATAGCAGCATAGCAGCATAGCAGCATAGCAGCATAGCAGCATAGCAGCATAGCAGCATAGCAGCATAGCAGCATAGCAGCATAGCAGCATAGCAGCATAGCAGCATAGCAGCATAGCAGCTTTCCGGCGGTTGGCCAGGGTGCTCAGGGGGGTCAGAGCAACATAGTGTTGCACCTAGTAGATATAGTGTGATAACACGCAGGTCTCCATCGATACTATTAGCATAACATGTTTTGTTTGTTGTTGTTGTTGTTTTATATCCTAGCAACATCTAAGGTCATATCAGAACTGGCATAACATGTTATACCTCACATATGCTTATATAATGTGTACATATAAATTATACCCTTTGTTGGGACGTTTGGATTACCTTAAACTGATAATTACAATAATCTAATATGTATATACGCCCAGATTATGGGTTATAATAGAGACGGACTTTCAGAGGGAAGCGTGTTATTGTTTGGATGTTGAGAGCGATCCATATTTAATGGAAAATAACCTTGGGAGGCGGGGGATTGAAGGAGGGAGTGAGGGTGAGGTCTGTGTGGATCCGAAGTAAAGTGATCACGTGCCTGGTGCTCACCATTGCTGGGATAGGCAATAGACTAGTTGGCTCAGTGTCAGGATAATCTGACTAAGTGGGATATCAGGTATTGGTGTGGTATTCCAGTGATGCAGCACTCCAAATATTACCTTGACTGCGCACTATCACACATTGGTACCTGTCCTGATATCATCCAGAGATGTTATTAGGACGCAAAACCCCGATAAACACAAATATATAGCTTGCAATCCGGCCTGATAAATAAACTATTACGGACAAGCATGTCTAATGCATCTATTGAACTAAGTCGGTCAGATGCATGCTGGGAGGGAGGGTGGGAGGGAGGGTTGATTGATTGTTGTTGGAGTTTTATGTCCTGGCGACATCCAGGGTCATATCAGGAAGAGTACTAACTTGTCACAGTGTGCACTCATGGTGACCTTATAGTACTGCCCCACTGGGAGACCAGGCCACCAGCACCATAACCTGATATCCACTCAGTCACATTATCCTGACACTGAGCCAACCAGTCCCTGCCCTATCCTAATAATGCCAAGGGCTTGTCTAGGAACTGAAAAGTATCAATTTTTAAGTCATTGGTTTGACTCGTCCAGGGTACAAACCGGTGAGTTCGAATCCCACGATCTACCAAAACGGGAGACGAACGCTAAACTCATTTGGTCATCCCGTCTAGGGAGGGAGGGGAGGTGGCCATCTCCTCTACAATAAGGTTGTTAAGAAATACCTGGGGGACAGATGGCCGAATAAGTTGAGCGTCCATCTCCCGTTTTGGTAGATCGTGGGATTCTAACTCACGGGTTCAAATCCTGGTCGAGTCAAACCAATGACTTAAAAATGTATACTTGTCACTTTCTAGCCTGGCGCTTGGTGTTATTAGGGTAAGGCAAGGACTAGTCAGCTCAGTGGCAGGATAATGTGACTGAGTGGGATATCAGGTCATGGTGCTGGCTGCCTGGTCTCCCAATGGGGCAGCACTTTAAAGTCGCGACCAGTGCGCACTGTCACAAGTCGGAGCCCGTCCTGATATGACCTTAGATGTTGTGAGAACCTAAAACTCCAACAACTAACCAACATTATACCTGGGAAAGCCTATGGGAGAGCGCGTACAATAATGGAAATAATGATCCCCTGACGGTATGTTGTAGGGTTGGCCCAGGCACACCTGCGCATGCTGCATGCACCTAGGCTGGGGAGGCTGGCGGCGTGATGGCCAGGATGGGGTAGGTGGGTGGGCTAGGTAGGTGAGTATGTGGGGGGGGGGGGGGGGTTAATGGGTCAGCTCCTCCTGCCTCTCCTCCTCCAGTAGCCAGCAGGTGCGGAGAGAAGGGAGGGAGTGGTGGGGAGGGTATATTGCCATAAGTAGCAGTTGGTTGACTGTTGGAGTTTTAAGTCATGGCAACATCTAAAATCATATCAGGTCGGGTACCGACTTGTGCAGTGCACACTCATTGCGGCTTTATACTGCTGCCCCACTGGGAAATCAAGCCCCCAGCAACATGATTTGATATCCCACGCAGTCACATTATCCTGACGCTGAGCTAACTAGTCCTTGCCCCTATCTTAGTATTAATGCCGAGCGCCGAGCTAGGAAGCGATGAGTATCAATTTTGTAAGTTATTGGTTTGAATCGTCTCGGAATTGAACTCCCGCACGGGAGTCCTGCGCTCTACCGATTCGGCCACCGCGCCCCGGTGTGGCGGTTTCAACCGTGTCCCATGCTCAGCCGTGTACCTATACTCAAACTCAAGGCATTGTCAATGGTCGTGAGTAATTTTCATACAGAAAATACAGAACAAGTGAAATATCTCTAAAAGCACACCACCTATTAACAAATCGCTTGGTACACATATAGAAAACATCTTCACCAAAAAGATTATATTAAATTTATAAGGTTAGGGTTCTTGATTTCTATTAATTTTGATTAAAACTAATGTTTTGCACTGCGCATACCATCAAACTCAAGGCATATTGTCAATGGTGGAGAGCAATCTTCATACAGAAAATCCAGGAAAAGTGAAATATCTCTAAAACCACACCACCTAGAAACAAATCGCTTGGTACACATATAGAAAACATCTTTACCAAAAACATTATATTAAATTTATAAGGTTAGTGACTTAAGACCATTGACAATGCCTTGAGTTTGAGTATAGGTACACGGCTGAGTACGGGACACGGCTGAAACCGCCACACCGGTATTATAAGGAGCAGTAGCAGCAGCTGCTGCTGCAAGCACATGTGGTAGCGGCGGTGCTTTCGCTGGTGCCCCGGCCGCTGAACCCCCAGGGGCAGGTGCCGGGTGTGTGTACGGGTAGCTACGGCCGGGACCCGCCAAACAGTCTCTCACGTAGGGGGGGGGGGGGGGGGGGGGAGGGGGGGGGGGGGGGGGGACGTAGTCAGTCCCTCGCAACCACAGCTTCATTAGTTACTGCAGAGACGCCCAACCCGCGGCCTATTTCCGGTTGCCCTTCCTTTGTTTTGGTCCGAGAAGCAGCCCGGCCAGCTCAAGTGTGTCCGTCCCGAGCAACATGGACACGGGACAATGGCGACCCGAGGCCCGGTCGCTCTCAACTACTCAGGCGGTGAGTCGTTATAATGTCATACGCCATGACGTCATGCTTTGATTTTGTTACCGCAGGTGGTGGCCGAATCGGTAGAGTGCAGGTTGCCCGTGCGGAAGGGAGATCGGGAGTTCGATTCCTGGTCGAGTCAAACCAATGACTTACATACAAAAAAATTGATACTTGTCGCTTCCTAGCTTGGCGCTCGATATTAATAGGAGCCGACAAGGACTGGTTAGTTCAGCATCAGGATAATCTGAATGAGTAGCATATCAGGTCATGGTGCTGGTGGACTCATTTCCCAGTGGGGCAGTACTATAAAGTCGCCATGAGCGCATACTGTCACAAGTCGGTATCCATCCTGATATGACCTGAGATGTTGTCAGGACGTAAAATTCCATGAGTGCGAACTGCAACAAATCGGTACCCGTCCTGATATGACCTTAGATGTTGCCAGGACGTAAAACTCCAACAACCAACCATCAATGGGCGGGCTGCCGTACATTGATCGATAATTTGTCTTCTGGGACGGGAACAGTTAGTTATACCTTCAGATCCCATTCAAATCACCGGATGGTTGGCTCCATATCAAAATCTATTACGTAGGTGACGCTCAGCCCTTCCATCCCTGCTTCCAACCCTCCAACCCCCCACCAACACCAACACATTCACCCTACACTCGTCCATCTCCATCAGTCCATACCCCGCTGCTAAAACTCTTGTCAACCAATTATTTGGCTGGAAGCTGGAAGCATGACCAGTACTATCCACCATCCACCCTCCACCCCCACTGCACCCCCTGCCACCCCTGCCACCTCCAGCCATTCCTAACGATCAGACGGGATGGCCGAATGAGTTGAGGGTCCGTCTCCCGCTCTGATAGATCATGGGATTCCTGGTCGAGTCAAACCAATGACTTAAAAATTTATACTTGTCGCTTCCTAGCCAGGCGCTCTGCATTATTAGGATAGGGCAAGGACTGGTTGGCTCAGTGGGATATCAGGTCCTGCTCTCCCAGTGGGGCAGCACTATAAAGTCACAATGAGTGTGCACTGTCACAAGTCGGTACCCATCCCGATATGACCTTAGATGTTGCCAGGACGTATATCTCCAATAACCAACTAACTCATCCCTAACTAACTGATCAACCAGCATCAGTTTAGGACAATTCACATGCATCTTTTTATAAAAATTTTATTTTGGGGCGGGGGAATACAAGATGTTCAGGGCCGGGGCGCTGTTGTTCCTCCAGTCGACTGAATGCCATTAGAGTGTCCGCCCTACGGGTTGCTGGCGACCCAGACAAGCTGAATGAACTTCGGCGTCCTTAAAGGTATGCATTTCTTTTATATATTTAGAATGTCTAGAAATTATATTTGGCTTCTCCTAGCATGTAAAACACAGGCATCTTGCCGAGTCACGTCATTACACTAAGTTTCCGGTACCTTCAGTCGGCCCTGACTGCAGATATGTATCTCTGCCGGTACCTAAATAGGGAATATTAGTGAAGTAAGATGGTAGGTTAGTGAGTTTGTTAACTATATTCTGCAGGTACCGCCAAGAACAAACACTACGTCTGGTGGCGGGGGGGGGGGGGGGGGGGGGGGGGGGGAACTGGAGAAGTCCCTGTGACTCAGATCTGTGGCCGCAGAAACCATTTCCAAAGCCTCACCGGGAGAGCCTGTAGATTGTGTGGCCTTGGTTGGATTGTGTACCTGTGTTTACCCGTGTGTATCCATGTGCACCCATGTGTACCCATGTGTACCTGTATGTACCTGTGTTCACCTGTGTGTACATGTGTTTACCCTTGTGTACCTGTGTGTACCTGTGTACCTGTGTGTACCTGTGTGTATGTGTGTACCCGTGTTCACCTGTGTTCACCTGTCTATGCATGTGTGTACCTGTGTGACATGTGTGTACCTGTGTGTACCTGGGTGTACCTGTGTGTACCTATGTGTACCTGTGTGTGCCTGTGTGTACCCGTGTTCACATGTGTGTGCCTATATGTTCATGTGTGTACCCGTGTGTACCTATGTGTGCCCATATGTACTTGTGCGTATCTATGTGTACCTGTGTGCACATGTGTGTACCCGTGTGTACCTGTGTGTACCTGTATGTATGTGTGGGTACCCGGATGTACCCATGTGTACATGCGTGTATCCATGTGTACCTGTGTGTGCCTGTGTGTACCTGTGTGTAACTGTGTGTACCTGTGTCTACCTGTGTGTACATGTGTATCCATGTTTACCTGTATGTACCTGTGTGTATCCATGTTTACCCGTGTTTACCGTGTGTACCTGTATGTACCTGTGTTCACCTGTGTATATCCGGGTGTACCCATGTATACCTGTGTGTATCCATGTTTACCCATGTGTACCTGTGTGTACCTGTGTGTACATGTGTGTACCTGTGTTCACCTGTGTGTACCGGGGTGTACCCATGTGTACCTGTATGTATCCATGTTTACCCGTGTGTACCTGTGTGTACTTGTGTTCACCTCTGTGTACCCGAGTGTATCCATGTGTGCCTGTATGTATCCATGTTTACTCGTTTGTACCTGTGTGTACCTGTGTTCACCTGTGTGTACCCGGGTGTATCCGTGTTTACCCGTGTGTACCTGTGTGTTGCTGTGTGTACCTGCGTTCACCTGTGTGTACTCGGGAGTACCCATGTGTACCTGTGTATATCCATGTTTAACCGTGTGTACCTGTGTGTACCTGTGTGTACCTGTGTATACCCATGTGTATCCATGTTTACCCGTGTGTACCTGTGTTCACCTGTGTGTACCTGTGTGTACCCATGTGTACCCACGTGTAACTGGTTGTACCTGTGTTCACCTGTGTGTCCCTGGGTGTACCCATGTATACCTGTGTGTATTCATGTTTACCCGTGTGTACCTGTGTGTACATGTGTGTACCTGTGTGGCTCCGTGTGTACCTGTGTGTACCTGCCTGTTCCTGTGTGTACATGTGTGTACCAGTGTGTACCTGTGTTCACCTGTGTGTACCTGTGTGTACATGTGTGTACATGTGTGTACCTGTGTGTACCTGTGTGGCTTCGTGTGTACCTGTGTGTACCTGCCTGTTCCTGTGTGTACATGTGTGTACCAGTGTGTACCTGTGTTCACCTGTGTGTACCCATGTGTACCTGTGTGTATCCATGTGTACCCGTGTGTACCTGTGTCTACATGTGTGTACCTGTGTTCACCTGAGTGTACCTGCGTGCACCTGTGGGTACCCGTGTGTACCTATGGAATCGCGGGGAAATGCCGGAAGTCAGGTTTCAACTGAACTTGTTGTGACTATGTTATCGTCCATATCTAACTCGTTGGGTTTGATAGACTATGTCGGACTATGCAGCTTTAAGGAAAAAATGAAAGTGTGAAGGCAGGTGATAAGGCCTATATTCAAAAACGTCTGATATTCAATAGAGGCAAAGGGTTCAGAATGATGTTTTTGTTTGTTTGTTTTTTCACGTCCTAGCAACATCTAAGGTCATATCAGGATGGGTACCGACTTGTGACAGTGCACACTCATGGCAACATTATAGTGCTGCCCCACTGAGAAATCAGCTTGCCAGCACCATGACCCGATATCCCACTCAGTCACATTATTATGACACTGAGCTAACCAGTCCTTCCCCTATCCTATTAATGTCGAGCACCAGGCTAGGAAGCGACAAGTATCAATTTTAAAGTTATTGGCTAGGAAACAAACTCCCAACCTTCTGCATGCAAAGCCTGCACTCTACCGATTAGGCCACAGCGCCCTGTAATGGAATAGGAATAAGAAAGGGTTAAAGTAAATATATAGATGTATGGTGAAAGGGTTAACATTGATGGCTGTTGGCGTGCGTGCAGGTAGGAGGGGCTCAGTTTGACCAATATGCAAAAGCACAATTAAATATGTAGAGGTAGTACCTACCGGAGGTCACCTGTGTAGGATGGGTTACGTAACCTGGGAGAGGGTACACACGGTAATGTATGTTGTTATATGAATGCCCCCAGCGCAATGATCGGTTTGACCAATACGAGAAAGCACAATTAAATATGTAGAGGTAGCACCTACTGGAGGTCACCTGTGCAGGATGGGTTATGCAACCTGGGAGAGGGTACACACTTTACTGAGAGATGAAGCAAATGCAGGTTTGGGTTAGGTGGGAGCATTGGGGTGTCTATCAAAACTATGGGGTGTGGCCTGGGTTGTCCAATGAATGTTCTCCAATCAAATGCATGCTTCAAAGATGTTCAGCATTGAAAACAACTTCTATCATATGTTATGGACAAGGTAAATAAACCATCATTGAAATGTATATAACCAATTCCTCAAAAGAATTCCTCCAGTGTGTGTGGCGTGGAGGGGGTCACCCATATGCAACTCCGCGACAGCTGGGGGGGGGGGGGGGCAGTCCATCAATGCGCCAATGGAGGAAGTAGCCAAGTATATATGCATTTATACTTGTATAATGCGTTATAGATCATACAACCAATGGTTTGTAAGTGCCACCAGAATGACATTTCTGATAATAGTTCAAATGCACATAGGCAATGTGGCATATATTTACCTGCATTATTGGATATTGAGCCCTGGGTAGCCAGTTGCATTTTGTAACCAAAGGTCAAGGTGAAATATTACACTCCACAACTAAGAGAAAGTAGTTCCCAACAGATACATCCATTTAGAAATGTAAACTTCACCTATAGGCTAATTATGTTAAACTATTAATTTGAGTGGCAATGTTGTATTCAAATACTATGAATAAGATACTTTCCGATATTTGATCTGTAACTGCATCTGAGTAGAGATACAGACCATGTGGGGTCTACTTGTCTGGTGGCCATTTTTCTAAAGCAAAGATGTCCTAAAGAACTGTAGGAAAGAATCTATCTACATCGAACCATCCCAGGTTCCACAAGGTCGCAACAAGTTTTCACGGTGCTACGGATTAAAGCATACATCAGTCAAGAACATGTCGTTGTCATTTGTGGTACAATGGTCTTTAGTCGTGCTAACCAATCAGAAATTGCCAACGCAATGCCGGGAAGTACAAATACCCACCTTGCAAATGTTTGTTATCATATTTGCTCTGGCGTACCATCTTGAGCTACAGTTTACCTATGCGAGTTATGCTTAATGTTGGCGTTACGCTCCCATCAACCATGTATATGTGACTCAGCCACACGCTCAGAGCCTGTGTGACACAGACAATGCTGTGATTGGAATACAACTGGTACATTCTCCACCTTGTGCGTTTTGTGCTCTCTGTGCTATTCAGAAGCAAACATTGCTGACAGGTACCTACAGATAACATGGAAGCAGGAGTGGGGTCCAGCATCACTTTATTTCAATTCGATATGTTTTCTGTTTTCACATCACAGACCAACAACTGGGAGAAAGTGATGTAAATAATAACTTACAGATTAACCCACCGATCCTCTTCTGGTCGATCTAGGACCTATTGGGCCACTAATGCGAGCTCATTATGGCAACAACAAAAAAGGTTTTTTGCACACATATAGAGGTTGATGGTGCTGTGAAGTCATATAATTGTGGGTGTCCTCTCCAATGTCTATCCAGCCTTATCTTAAATGCTTCTACCGTTGGTGCTTCAACCACTTGGTCTGGGAGACTGTTCCATGGATCCTGACCTCAAGTCTGGGCCTCTCCTTGAAGATCTTATACCGCTGGCCTCTGGTATTACTGTTTATTCTGAAGTTGAACAAACTCATTGTGACATCACTGTCATAGACTCCAGTAATAATCTTATGAGTCTCTATCATATCTCCCCTGACACAATGATATGACAATGTTGGTAGCTTAAGGCTCCTCAGGCGATCTTCGTATGACATCACTCCCAATCCTGGGATCATCCTTGTCATGGGACGTTGTAAATTTTCCGGACCTACAATGTGCTTAACCAGATGAGGAGCCCAAACTTTATTTGCAAACTCCAGGTGTGGTCTTACCAGAGACTTGTATAATGTGGCAAGAGTCAGTCCTCTCATCCTTATATTCAAATGTATGGTGTATCACTCCCACGATTGAGTTTGCCTTGTTGACTTTTGCAGTGATGTGGTGTTCAAAGTTCAATTTGCAGTCAATAATCTTTCCAATATCCTTCTCCTAGTCAGATTTGGACATCAAGATAATGATAAGCGTGACTTTGTTTCAGTGGCAGCACAGGCTATAATAACAAATGTGTATTCTATGTTCACACTACAGAGCCGCAACTGGGAGAAGGTCATGCAACAATGAACATCAAGATAATGATAAGCATGACTTTATGTCAGGTCATGCAACAATGAAAATTAAGATAGCAATGAACTACAAGCAACGATCAACGATGGTATCAAAATGAAACATATCAGGTTAACTACATAGTTAACAAGTACTCGGGTGGCAATAGATCAATGGTTAAGTAATCGGTGTTATGTTTGGTTTTATTGTGTTTTACAGTCTTAGTGTTCATTGACTTGAGTTTTTAGGGTAAATGAATCATAGTGGTGAAGCTGATCGCCTGAGGAATAGTGACGTGTAGTGAGTGGCATGAGGGTGCTGGTTATAAAAGCTGAAGTTTGAGTGGCAGAGGTGACTCGCTGCCTGAGGTTAGCGTGTCCAGAGGCTTAGCAGAGTGAGTCGAGGGTGGATGGCAGGCCCGGCTCCCTTTTCCCCCCGCCCCCCCCCCCGCCTTCCCCAACAGCATCAGGCCCCTCTTTGATTGTGGCAGGCTGTTGGGGGAGCGGGGAGGGGGGGGGGGGCTTCATGGTTCCCTGTACCATGCAGTGACCACCAATGAGCACTCCCACTCATTCCAAACAATGTTCCAGCATCAAACTAGCGTCGTGCGAAGGCTGGCAAACCCGGCTGTGGTTTTTAGTTTGCGTGTCTTTTCATCTCCTGCCCTGTAATAGATGAGTTTCTAATTCTAGTCGCGTGGTGCATTGTGGGATACATGAAAGCAAAACAAACCCACACAAAGTATTTTCATCTTCAAGCAGTGGGTGCAGCTATGGAATTTGTTAGTTTGTTGCAATGCATATCAGCTACAGTTTGAAAGTTAGAATACCAAATTAAAAAAAATATCATACATTAAGATGTGAATCTTGTATATACCATGGTATATATATATATCAAACTCATCAGCACGTCTTACACCATATCTACATTTAGATCTAGACAAATCTAGATTTAAAACTATAACCAGAGTCAGTTTTATTTATTCCATTCATGTTTTTATTTATATATGATGCTTAATAACATGCTGATTATTCAACATTGAAAAAAAAAGTTTCTAGTGCGCATTGATTTTTATCATCGGCTATTGGACGTCAAACATTTGGTCATTCTGACATATTTCTTTAGAGGAAACCCACTGCCACCACATATGGTACTCTTTCTGATAAGCAGCAAAGGATCTTTTATATACACTTTCCCACAGACAGGAGAGCACATACCACAGCCTTTGATGAACCAGTTGTGGAGCACTGGTTGGAACGGAAAATAGCCCAAACTGCAAATGTGTCCTTTTTTCAACATTGAATGACATGTTACAGGTGCGATGAAGGTGATGAGGAGTGACCACTGAGAGAATTAGTCCCGGATGTGAGTCAACCCATTAAGTCCAGTGCGCCTGCGCCTGCGTCTGCGCCTGCGCATTGGGAGTCGTCAGCATGCCGTCCCTAACGGCGCAGGACGGGCAGGGCGTCACACCAATCATGCTCGCAGCCCGGGAAGAAAACCACGCCAGGATCAAGACACTTCTCTCGGCAAAGGTACCAGTGTAGTCAAAGCCTGGTTGGCTCAGTGTCAGGATAATGTGACTGAGTGGGATATCAGATCATGGTGCTGGCGGCATGGTGTCCCAGTTTGGGCAGCACTATAAATTCGCCATAAGTGCGCACTGTCAGAAGTCGGTACCTGTCTTGATATGACCTTAGATGTTGCCAGTATGTAAAACTCCAAGAAGCAAATAACCATATCTGATTGGCTAATTTGATGTGGTTATTACTAATATAACCCCCTACACCCCCCCCCCCCCCAAACAAAGCAGCATTGCAATGGGAAAAAATATATACTTCTGACAATTAATCACAACGCTTGTTTTAACATTTATTCCAATTTATTTGACGACAGCCCCCCCCCCCCAGCACAAAAAGTGCTATTTGGGGGGGGGGGGGTAACATTTATTCCAATGCTTAAAAACTAGGAGAGTGCGTTGGAATATTATGTGGCATTTCACGTCTTTAACGATTTATTTTTGTAGCATATATTTAGGATATTGTGATAGATTAGCTCTGTGGGGATAAAAGGCCAGTGTGCCAGGTTACAATGGCAAATCAGCAAAATAACGTTTTGCACACCCAATGAAAAATGGGGAAAACATGATTTTACATAGCTGATCCGGTAGCACGCATACAATAGTCATACAGTCACACTAACACAAGCTTAAAACTGCTTCGTCCGGTGAAACCATCAAATTTCGAAACCGAGGCACTTATTTATATTTTATTCTATATATATATATAAAATATAGTATGTCTGCACTTCAAATATCTGTGATGTCAATGCTTTAAAATAAAAGTTACTTCAAACTAAAGTAACGTAGGTTATAATGATCAGCCTAATATATATATACAGTAAAACCTCTCTAAATCGATCGACCACGGGACCGACTTTAAGTGGTCGATTTAGGGAGGTGGTCGGTTTAGAGAGTTAGAATATCCTTGCAATAATACTGTTGGGACCCATTTAAAGCGATCGATATAGGGGAGTGATCGATCTGTGGAGGTGGTCGGTTAGAGAGGTTTCACTGTATATATATACATATATATACAAATTACATTGGATCATGGCGGAAGGTCACGGCCGAAAGAAGGTCATGTTAGGATGAGTGCATATGAGGATTGTATGAGGGAGGATGTTACATTTGGACCATATAGCAATAACAATAACAGTAACATTCATGGGACAAATGAATAATAGATACATAGCAATCATCAATCTTAATAGCAATAATGTTTGAAGGTGAATTGTTTGTGATGCTCAGCAACATGGGTAATTTGGCATTCGATCGCCGCCATAGCCTCATAGCCTTACGCTTAAATACTTGTGCTGCCACCTATCTACTTACGGCGATACTCCTTTCTGACTTCTGTATCAGCGCCGTCTGGTTATTCGTACTTTGATATGAAATACTTCGAGATGCTAAGTCTGTCTTACTGACCTGCAGATGTCGCCTGCTCGAACTACTGGCCCAAGTGCCTATATAAGGACCGTCTTAGCGGTAGAGAGCTCACTTCGACACGGCCACAGGAGGACACTAGCTGGCTTTGAACTGCCATCCCACCCACCCCTGCTAAAAAGACTATATTGGGCATAGGGCTAAAGCTTATTGACCTCTTTGTGCATAACTCATTGGCTTATCTCACTGTGCTTATTCTGTTGAATTTAATATGTGCTTACTAAAATTGACATGTGCTTACTACAGACTCATTATCGAAAAGAAATAAATCCAACTTTAAACTCATATGTGGTGTCGGTGTCAAATTATCAATTGCACCAGTGTCAATTGATTAGTTACCGGTGTCAAAATGTCAAATTTTAATTTGTTATTATGTTCATGATATGTGTGTTGAGGTAGTTTCATGTTGAATAACTCCTAGCCAATCAAGCGGCAGTTGTGGGTGGGTAAAAAAAGGGGTATGTGAAGTGGTCAGTGCGGGAAGGCGTAGTCGACTGACCAGGATGGGGTTGGTTGTAGCACCCTGGATTGTGCTATGATTTGATTGGCTGATGGATCCAAGCGAGGCACGTGGGGGGAGGGGGGCTGTCTGATTGGGCCAGATTGTCTGAAGGGCTTGGGTGCCGTCCCCTCCCCCGTTGAAGGGCGGAGGTATTGTGGTAGTGTGCCCCCGCTCATTGCAGATCATTATGACGTCATGGCCCACACTTTCAGGTGCCGCTGACGACGAGAGACAATATGGGGAGGACGGTGCTGCACTACACCGATGAGAACAGCACCCCGACAATCATGCACCAACTGCTACAGGCTGATCCAAGCCTGGTCGAGGTGAAGGATAAGGATGGCTACACGGCACTGCAGTTGGCAGTCATTGCTGGCAACAAGCCGATCATCGAAGCACTGCTGGATAAAAACGCTGACGTCATGACCACCGACAACGAGGGCCACACGGTTGCGCACTGGGCAACAGGTGAGCGTCTCAATGCAGTCACTCTCCACGCGCAGGTTTAGAGAGGAGTTAGTCTTAGTTAGTTAGTGGTGATTGCTTAAAATTGCATAGTCCAATGGTTTTGAGTTCTCTCATTTTCTGAGATAAACATATTAGGTTTTGCATTATAATCTACCTTACTTTAGTTTGAAGTAACTTTTATTTTAAATCGCTAACTTTTGAGATATTTGAAATGGAAACATGCTAAATTAATTTTGACAAGCTTGCCAAAACTCTAACACCACAGGCTTCTGCAGTAACATGTTCTATTAATTGACTCAGTATCCCCTTATATATGACAACAAATGTTTAATAAGTGCACCACCATCTAAGTTAGATATGTAGAATCAAATCTAGATAATTGTTTTAGTTTTGAAAATTTTATGTTTTCATCGGCCTATGCAGCTTTAATGTCATGACAGCAGCAACGGCCATAATCACAGCGAGAAGTGTTCAAGTCTTATTCTGTTGTGTTATTATCGAGCCATTGCCTTTACACTGAATGCAAAAGCGTACAATCAACTATATGACGAGAGACACCTTTGAAGTTAAAATCTCGAGCTAGAGAGAAGATTGTAGATGTTATCAATATCAAGTTAAAGTTGCAGTTTGATGGTTTTGAGTTTCCATAATTTGTTCGATGCATATAGTTGGTTGATTGTTATAATCTATCTTACTTTAGGTTGAAGTAACTGTGATTTAAAATGTCTAACTTTAGAGATGTCTGAAGGGTAAACAGGCAAAATTAAAATGTTTGCACACCTGGCAAAATATCTGGTTCCATAGTCATATATGCAGTATATTCTCTGTGCAAAGGTTCTTTATAGAGGATTCTCCCCCCCCCCCCCCCCCCCCCAACCCAAACCCAAACCCTCCACTCTGACAGCAGTGGCAAGAGCTAATGCTGTGAGTATATGTTCTATATGCAGTATATGCTCTGTGAAAAGGGTCTTTATAGAGGATTTCCACCACCAACCCGCCCTCTCACAGCAGAGGCAAGAACTAATGCTATGGGGAACATGCTTACTAACTACCCCACATTCTGTGTGGAAAAAGGTCTATTGCATCTTCTGGTTACAGTGTATGGACACGCGGACCTGCTGGACCTACTGGAGGCCGGTGGCGCCGCCCTGGCGGCCCCGGACCGACACCGGGCACGCCCGGTCCATTACGCGGCGCAGATGTGCGGCGCATCATCGGCGGACGAGAGCAAGGTCGGCTTGACGATGCTCAAGAAGCTGATCGACAAAGGGCTTCCCGTCGACCAGGAGGACATAGAGAAGCGGTCACCACTGCTGTGGGCCATCACTGCAGGTAATGCGGGTATCAAAAGTTTGTTTTATTTACCGCCGCCTTTAGAGCGCATTGATTTTCATATCATTGGCAATTGGATGTCGAAAGTATGGTCATTCTGATATATTTCTTTGGAGGAAACCTGCTGCCGCCATGTAGGCTACTCTTTCCGATAAGCAGCAAGGGGTCTTTTATATGCACTTTCCCAGAGACAGGACAGCACATACCACAGCCTTTGATGAACCAGTTGTGGACCACTGGTTGGAACGGAAAATAGCCCAAACTGCAAATGTGTCCACTGAGCACGATCGATCGGATGAACCACACCTTCACAGGTGGACACTCTACCGCCTGAGCTACGTCCTGCTCCGTAACGCGGGTATCAGCGGGACAGTACGAGAACTAATCTGACAGGCGCTGTAATGCAATTTGTCCCTTTTTTTATTTGTAGGTATATATGTAGAATTTGCATAGCGACAGCTTTGATGTATATTATACACTAATATATATATAGGTTGGTGGTTGGAGTTTTAAGTCCTGGCAACATCTAAGGTCATATCAGGACAGGTACCGACTTGTGACAGTGTGCACTCATGACAACTTTATAGTGCTGTCCCACTGGGAAATCAGGCTGCTTGCACCATGACCCGATATCCAACTCAGTCACATTATCCCGACACTGAGATGACCAGTCCTTGCCCTATCCTATTAATGCCGAGCGCCAGGCTAGGAAGCGAAAAGTATCAATTTTATATGTCATTGGTTTGACTCGACCAGGAGTCGAACCCCGATCTCCCGCACGGGAAGCCTGCGCTCTACCGATTCGACCACCGCGTCCGGTACCATGTTGCACATGCATTAAGATCGGTCTGCGGGCCAAAGACCTGGAATGAGCCTAGGAATAAAGTGATGTTTTTTTTCCCCCAACCCCTCTTCTCATTCTCTGTGCCCTAGCCTCCAGCAATGATAAACATTTTTTGTTTTCTTTAAATGTGACAGAAATTCTAAACCATCTGAACATGCAACTCTAAATTGCACTTTTATCGTTTTAACTGTAGGTAGCCCTGATGCTGTCGAGATTTTGGTTGATGCCGGGGCACCTGTCAATTCGGCCGACAGGGACGGGGTTACCGCGCTACACTACAGCGCTTCGAAGGGCTATGGACGCTGTGTGGATGCCCTACTTCACAAAGGTGCTAACGTCGACAGCATGGACAAGAATGGCTGCACGCCCGCCTTCTACTCTGTCAGTATGGGGCATGCGACCTGTACGAAAAGACTCATGGACGCCGGCGCAAGACCCGATCATCGGGACAGTCGAGGGCGGACGTGAGCAATTGTTCATTGATGTCCTTGTTGGTTATCGGAGTTTTACATCCTGGCAACATCTAAGGTCATATCAGGACGGGTGCTGCCTTGTGACAGTGCACACTCATGGCGACTTAATAGTGCTGCCCCACTGGGAAATCAGGCGTCCAGCACCATCACCCGATATATCACTCAGTCACATTATCCTGACACTGAGCAAAAACCCCAGTCACACGAGAGGCAGCGTTCGCCGCCAACCTCCCTACGCCCAATAGGACGCCAACCACCCAGCGTTCCATTCGATACAGTGATTCAAATACGTTGTAGGCGCCATGTCGGCACCATGTCGGCGCCATGTCGGCGCCATGTCGGCGCCATGTCGGCGCCGACCACATGGTGACTGCAGCATCCAATGGCAATTCGCCAACCCAGGGCGGTGCCAGGGCGGTGCCAGGGCGGCACCAGGGCGGCACCAGGGTGGCACCAGGGCGCCAACCATTTTGAATGGCGCCGCCGGGACAGGGCGCAAGGAGGTTGCATGTGCAGCAGCAGCAACCTCCTTGCGCCCAAAATTTCCGAAATGGGCGCCGGGAGGTTGGCGATTTTGCGGCGCCAGGACTCAATGAGGGCGTAAGGAGGGCGCAAGGAGGACATTTTGACGTCGTGAATCGATCGGAAACGAACGCAGGCCTCGTGTGACTGGGGTTTAACCAGTTCTTGCTCTATTCTATTAATGCCGAGGACCCTATATAGTATACATATTATAAGCCATTAGTTTGACTCGACCAGGAACCAAACTTCTGATCTCCCGCACGCGAGGCCCCCGCTCTACCAATTCAGCCACCGCCCCCGGTTTTATGTACTCGTTGCTGTAATGCTAATTAGGAATCATGTTAACCGGACGCGGTTGCCGAATCTATAAAAGCGCAGTCTTCCCAATATGGAGGGTACGGCGTTCGAATCCCTGCTGAGTCAAACTAATCACCGTACACCATTGATTCCTGTCACTACCTAGCCTGACGCTCGGCATTGATAGGAGAGCGCAAAGATGGTTAGCTTAGAATCAGGATAATGCGACGGAGTGAGAAATCTGGCCATGATGCTGGCGGCCTCTGGTCTACCGGTGGGGCAGCACTTAGGTACAAGATTCACCCCGTACTGCTGCAGTCGGGGTGCAAACCAACCCTATGTAAAAGGTGGCGAAAATGCGGGTCAAGGAATTGAGAGCCTAATTTCACAATCTAAGAAGCAACATTTATTCTTTACATATGTATTATTGAGAGCCCGCTACCTTTGAGTTGAAAAATATAATATAATATCTAGCTTAATAAGATTTAAAAGTGAAATCGACGGCGTTCTGCGGCCGCCATCTTGTCTTTTTGCATTCTCTCCCATTTCACCAACTCTGCGCCTATATAAGTATCCATTTGATACTGGAGCCACAGTTTCTAGGTGATGTTCCATACTAACGCTATTTTCGCCCGTATTTATATAAGGCTGATCTTCACCCGTGTACTACAAGTACCGGGTGAATCTTTTATCTAGGCAGCACTATGAAGTGTAGACAGTGTATTTGACAATGTCATGTTAAAGTAGCAGCATAATCTGATGATCTTGAGTTGTTGTCACGTTATACATCACATATACCAGACAGCTAAATATACTAAGTTGATCATTACAGCCTACCTCACTTTAGTTTCATCTAACTTTTATTCTAAGAGGTTAACTAATGGCCCTGTCACACTACGACGCTTCTCATTGGCGCGCCATCAGCATGCAAAATATCTTCTACACATCGAGACACGTCCAACTTTTCGGTGGTTTGGGGAAAAAGATTGGCGTCAGCGCAGCGCATTATTCGCGCGCGGCCAACGTTAGTCGACGAGTGAGGAAAAAAAAAAGAAAAAAGTTTGGCGCGACATGCTCATATGACCTTAGATGTTGGTAGGATGTAAAACAACAAAGCAACCATTTGGCGCAACTTGTGGAGAGGACCCTCACGCACGCGTGGTGACTGCCTAGCATTCGCATAATGTTATTCCAGCGCTGTCGACGTCCTTCCGACGTCGCCATAATATTGGAACCTGCGTGTTGATGTGCATTGTGGGTCGTTGTTTTTTTTTTGACATGCTAAAAACATCTAGCGACCTGCTACGCTCGCCGACGTCCTCCGGTGACAGTCAACGTCCAGGATAGTGTACCGACGTGTACCAACGTCCTCCTAAAGTCCTCTTAACGTTTCCCGACGTTTCGCCAAAAAGTGACACACGTCGACGTGCGTTGGAGAGAAATGTTGTAGTGTGACAGGGGTATAATTTTAGAGATATTTCAAATGAAAACAGACTAAGCAATGTTAGTGCGCACATCGAAATGCTAGCTAGGCACCATAGGTTACAGCAAGGGAAGGTTCTTATTTTAAATAAACCCAGTATTCCCTTCTATGCAGCTGTGGTAAAATCACATGTGGTGTATATGATAAATAAAATAAACAATAAAAAAAACTCTTCAAGTTATCAATGGAAAATGAATTTTAGGTCAGACCCAATTTCCCTTTAGAAAATGTAATAATGACTTGCTATGGAATCGGAATGACTTCCTCACACCCTCATTTTTTTTAACATTTGAAGAGTTTAGGCACAAAACCCCGTAAACGCCAATCCAAATTTTTGATTAAAATGAAAGACTTTTGCAAGAAGCTAATTTTAATTCTTACAATTTCTACCTATCTAGTGATATAGTGATTAGGGAGCAATAAACAAACAAAAATGGGAATGCAAAAAAACGGAATTCTTTGAAGGTTTGATTTAAATGTTCAGCTCAATTTTTGGATTGGCGTTTACATGGTTTTGCGCCTGAATTCTTCTCTTTATTACACAAGGGGTAATTGTTTTTTGGTGTGGTCCGCCCCCCCCCCCCCCGGACACTTGATATTTCAGACCTTCGCATTGTGCTGCAACAAAGGGTTATGTGGAGCAATTACGCATTCTACAAGAACATGACGGCGATTTATGGGTGAAGAATAACAAAGGCGAGTGTCCGATACATGAAGCATCACTGGCAAAGGAAGATGGTAAGCACAGTTTGGGATCTTTCACCTTTTAGACAAAATTGTTTTTCTTAGTTTATCACTGGCTACAAACCTAAATCAGATTTTGCTTAAAGCTGCATAGTCCGATGAAGCATTAAGTTTTCAAAACCAAACATTCACTTAAATTTGATTCTACACATGAAGAATTCAGGCGTAAAACCCAGTAAACGGCAATCCCAAAATTGAAACAAACATTGGAATCAAACCAACAACAATTTTTCTTTTTACATTTCTACTCTTTTGTTCATTGCTCCACAATCACCTGATTATAAGAAAATTGGAATTAGTGAGAATTGAGATTATTTTAAAGTAAAACCTTTTATTTAAACTACATTTTTGGATTGGCGTTTACGGGGAATTACGCCTGAAATCTTCATATATATAACTTAAATAGTAATGCACTTATTAAGCATTCTTTGCCATATAGAATGACACACTGAGTCAATTTAATCAATTGTATCAGTGTATAGCATGATGATGTCGTTGTTTATTAAAGTTGCATGTTTCATTTTAGGTAAATATATTATGTTGATAATTACAATCTACTTTACTTTAATCTGAACTAACTTTTACTTAAAGTTGCACAGTCTGATGGTTTTGAATTTCTGTATTTTTTCTGAGATGAATATATTAGATCGATCATTAGTATCTACTTTACATTAGTTCAAAGTTACTTTTATTTTAAATGGTAAACTTTTGAGATATTTCGAGCGCAAACATGGAAAATTAGTTTTGACAACCTTGCCAAAACTCTGACACCATAGACTTCTGCAGTAACAGGTTCTGTTAAATTGACTCAGTATTGCCTTCTACGCAGAAACAAATGCTTAATAAGTGCATCAGTATCTAAGTTAGATATGTAAAATCAAATCTAGATGATTGGTTTGGTTTTGAAAATTTGGAATTTCATCAGACTATGCAGCTTTAAGGAGTTGACTTTAGAGATATTTGAAGTGAAAACGTACAAAATAAGTGTTGGCATTCAGATCAGAAGTTCGCACACGATAGACTTCAACAGTAATAGGTTCTCGTAAGTTGACTTTGTATTTGTTCTAGGCAGCAATACATGTCTAATGTGTAAAGGAGTATCTAAGTTGGATATATAGAATCAAATCTAAAGCCCAAGTCACACCTACCCGGACTAGCTCCAGATTTTTAGCCGGACCACCCCCGGACCATTCCCCCGGACTGTCCCGGACAGCCCCGGATAAAATTGTTATTTTTCCCTCGCTCTCACACCTACCCGGATGAGCCACGGACTACAATCCCAGATCACCCAGGATAAGCCCCAGACAACCCCTGGACTACCCGGATGAGCCCTGGACAACCCTCGGACGAGCCCCGGACAACCCCCGGATGATAGCCTGAAATGCGGGACTCATCCTGGGGTAGTCCGTGAGTAATACTTGGTCATCCTTGGCTATCCGTGGCGATCCGTGGTTGATCCGTGGTCATCCGGCCTGTCCGGGTCTTATCTGGGCAGTCCAGGAGTGGTCCGTGGCTCTGTCGGGGCTAGGCCGGGGCTAGTCCAGGTTAAACCGTGGCTAAAATGTGCCTCTTCCGGTTTAAAAATTACCCTGACTGCCCCGGACGGAACACGGACTACCCCCGGACAGCACCCGGACTACCCGGACCACCCCCGGATTACACCCGGATGATGCCGGATCGACCCCGGATTGCAATATTCCCTGGATCGCCCCAGATGTTTTAAACATTTTAAAACATCTGGGACTGACCCCGGATGATGCCGGATCACCAAGGACCAGCCACGGATCACCAAGGATCACCAAGGACCAGTCACGGATGAGCCACGGATCACACCGGATCGCCACAGACCACGCCGGATCACGGTCCGGGGCTCGTCCGGCTCCTGATCCGGGTAGGTGTGACCTAGGCTTTAGTGAGTGTTTTGGTTTCGAAAGTGTGATGCTTTCGTCTGACTATGCAGCCTGATAGTCGCCACAATAGGAGACTAATAAATCCTTGCAATGATTCTCAGAACCACCAAAGCCGACGTGGTGTTTATTCTTGCCGTATTTATACATGCTTGCTTTCATCTGATTCTGGTTTGTTTTTTCTATTTTACAGAAACTGTCGACTATTTGCTAGTTAAGAATGAAGCTAAAGTCGATATTCCTAACAACGATGGTCGGACCTGCTTACACATAGCAGCTCTAAGCAATAACCTAGTTCTTGCAATGAAGTTAGTGGATCGAGGTGCTTCCCTTAACCAAGGCATGAAAGGACAGGTTAGTAAGGCCAAATAAAAAAAAGAATTGGTGATCGTCCGCGCCCGTGCCTGAAAAATCGCCCGCCCCTCATTCCTTTTTTTTTCACTGGAAGTGGCAAGTATCAATTTTTAAGTCATTGGTTTGACTCGGCCAGGGTTCGAACCCAGGAGTTCGAATCCTACGGCCTACCAGGACGCTCAACTTATTGGGCCATCGCGTCTGGCTACTTATTACATCCATGTTATATGCCAGAAAAATACAATGAAAAATGAAAACCGCCAACCCGACCCTGATTGTGTGAAAAACAGGACGATAACAACTTTTTTTTTAAATATTTGGCCTAAAGACTAGTAATAAGCATTTTCGTGGAGCAGTACGCGCAGCATGCGTTATACTTGTTATTTACATTAGATATTTCAGATGGCGGAGGCACCTCCATTTGCTTAAAGTCGCACAGTCCGATGGTTTTAAGTTTCTCTTCTTTATTTAATTAAATATATTAGATTAATTGTTAATATTATCTATTTTACTTGTCTGAAGTAACTTTTATTTGAAATGGTTAACTTTGGAGATATTTGAATTAAAAGTATATCAAATTAATTTCGGAAAAGCACATCAACCATTCTGATACCTAAAGCCGTGTTCACACGGGCAATGTAAATCGATTCGTAGAAATCGACTTGCCTAGTTCGGGTTACATTTCACGTGTGAATGGGCACCTGAGGCGGATTAGGGCTGAATCGATTCCTGTGATCCTGATACTGTAAACCACTTGTGGAGGTCGATTACGTGAGTCGATTTCTGTGAAGCGGTTTATTTTGCCCGTGTGAACGCAACCGACTTACTTGAGGCGGATTAAGCATGTCACACTATATAATATAATTTGGTCTATGAAACCACTAGCTGTGCACAGATATATTTTTCAGCATTTATTTTTAGGGTTTCACTGCCCAGCAGAAGTTTTGACCGTTCCAAACCAATACGATTCAGTCCATACATATCTAGGTCGAACCCACACTCTCTCGTGGCGACGTCGACGAACCCAAACTGCACTGGTTAGTCTGGACTTGCTCATGCGCAGATATCCACTTCCGCCTTAAACTGACTCAAGCACTGCCCGTGTGAACGCGAAACACTTTCAAACTAAATCGATTCATATGATTCGCCTTGTCTAAATCGCTTTAAACTTTTCCCGTGTGAACACGGCTATAGACTTCAGCAGCACTAGGTTCTATTTAACCGGCTTGGTATCCACTTCTATGCAGCAACAAATGATAAATAAATACACCAACATCTAAACTGAATATGTAGGATCAAGTCTGAGTACATGTTTTGGTTTTGGTTTTGGAAATCTGATGCTTTCATCGGACTATGCAGCTTTAACTTTGGCTTAATCGTGGCGCCACCTTCCGCTAACCATACGAACTGACAACACTCACCCTGGATCAACAGCCCACCGCTCCTACAGCAAACATCGCCCGCCGCCTGTGGCGCCATCTTGCGGGCGAAGAAGGCGACAGTGACTGACCAACGACTGATCAATGCACACTGACACTTCCCGTGTAAACTGTCTTGAACTCTTGAGGTTCATTCAGTCAGCTATGGCTCCAGAATTTTCGCACCCACCCACACCACATAACCAATAAATGGACGGGTGGGGTAACTTAAACCCATCACCTCTCGTCCTCGAACCCGCTACCTCACATCTCCTGATACCTCCATAGCCCTAACCAATAACCCACCACACATTTCCACAACTGATTAAAAACTGTATACCAGTTTAGCCCGACTCGGCCTTCGTGGATTATTAACATGTGTATTTGGAAAATAGCATTAAATGTTTCAAATTTGTATGTCTATTCCCCAATTAACCCTATCAGCCCTAATGAGATTTTAATTGTTAATACAGTAAGAATGTTACACTATTAGTGCAATGAGAATAGCAAAACTTACATAACTGTACTTGAATTGCATTTCTACATATGTTTTCCTGAAAATTTATAGCTCATATCAGAAATACAGTGCTACCCAATTGCGGGCACATTCGGGCGCTCCCGGATTGTTGGCACGTGAAACTTGTGGGTGTATTTGGGTTCTCCCGGCCTTAGCGGGTTAAGGTAGTAAGTAATTCGCTGAGCAACTACTTTATTGTACATGTAAACTTGCCTACATCTTAGCTCCAACTTAATATTGAAAATACAATCCAACCTTGATGCAGTATGGCATATATGTATGAATAGAATAGATGATACGTGATTATTTACTTGTTCATACAGAATTCTGAGCTGACACCGTATGATGTGGCAAAGTTAAGACAGCATAATGAAACAGCAGAATTCCTGAAGACTCATGGTGCTAAGACCTACAAAGAAATAATAGAAGAGGAAAAAATGGCGAACCTTGCGCAAGAAGAACCAGTCGCCTCTGTGGAAGAGGAACCTGAGAAAGAGAATGAAGAAGCAGAGGAAGAGAAAGAAGAGGATAAGGAGGCACCTATCGATCAGAGTCAGGAAGAAGAGAAGTCTGAGGAACAAGGAGAACTGGCAGATGAAAAGACGGAAGAAGCTCAAAAGGATGAGGATGTACCAGCACAGGAATCGTCAGATGCAGATCAAGTTGAGGAGCAAGAGAAGGCACCTTTAGAAGAAATGCCAGAAGCTGAGGAAGAGTCTGCAGAAGCGGAGGTGAATAAGGAGGTTGTGGAAGAAGAAAAGACTGAACCAGAAGGAAACGCTGCGGAGAATGTGGTAAAACAAGAAGATGCAATACCAGCAGAGCAAGGAGAACCTGAAGGAGCAGGACCGGAAGAGAAGATAGAGGAAGCGCAAGTGCAAGAAAATCTAGAAGATGAAGAAAAACAAGAAGAAGAAGAGAAAAAAGAGAAAGAAGAGAAAGAAGAAGAACCTCAGGTAGCTGACTCCAGGTCAGAGGAAGCAGGTGTAGCGGAGGAAGTTAAAAAAGACGAGTCTCCAGAGGATGATATCAAGGAAAACCCCGAAGATGGACCCACCGAAGAAAATGCAAATGAACAGCCACAAGAAGACAAAACTGAAGAAGTTCTACCCGAAACGGCTGAAGAAGAAGAGCCAGCACAGAGAGAACCTGAAGCAGAGCCTGAAGTCCACCCAGATCTGGCAGTAGCTGCTGTGGAAGACACTGCAGACACCACAGAGAAATCTGAAGTAGTTGAAAGTGGCAAGGAACTAGAGGGAGAGGAAAGGAAGACGGAGGGGCAGGAAGAGGTGGCAGAACCTGGGGAAACAGAAAAGGATGTGGAGCAAAGGCAGAAAGAGCCATTGGAGGATGTGGGAAAGGATGCAGTAGCTGCTGAGGAGCAACCACAGAAAGACCTGGCGGGACCTAGCTTAGCAGCAGCAGCAGCAGCAGCAGCAGCGCCAGTAGTTATTGCTGCAGCTGTTGAAGAGAAACCCAAGAAGAAGAAAAAGACAACAAAGGAGGCTGGTGTGCGAGGATCCAAATCTGATCCGAAAACACCAGTACAAAAGCCTAAAGAAAGAGCGCCTGGAAAGGAAAAGCCCAAAAAGGAGGAGGAGAAAAAGAAGAAGATAAAGAAGGATGCTGGGATGCGTGAAGAAAGCTCAGAGCTGAAACCTGAAGAAGTGCCTGTGGAAAAGCTCGAAGGAGAACAGGAAGAGAAGGTTGCGGATCAACAACAACACACACATGAGGATCTTCCCCAAGAAGCAGGGCAGGCGGTTTCACCGGAAGAAGGTCAAACAGATCACTTGACAGTAGATGAGGAGAAAATAAGCCCAGTGGCTCCCGAGAAAATTGCTGCACCGGCAGTTGCAGCAGCTAGCACAGCGGCTATCGGTGGGGCAGCCGCGGTGGGTGCTGCAGTGGCTGCAACCAAGAAGCCTAAAAAGGGTAAAGAAACAGTAAAAAGCCCAGAGCTGGAAAAGAAAAGAAAGCCAAAGGAAGCGAAGAGTCAAGGAGCGAAAAAGCCAATGGTAAAATCAAAGGATGCTGATCCTGCTAAATCAGCCAGAGTAAATATTGAAAAGAATCAAGCAAAGGGGGATGATTGGGATTACAATGCACCTGATGGTGAACGCAAAGTGGATACATGGAATAAGGGGTACAAAGGACCGAAAGAAAGAGAGGCAATTGAGGGGTATAATTACAAAAAGCCAGTAGGCAAGAGTAAGACTGACACTGGAGCAGGTAGGGTTGTTAAGAAAGAGAACCCCAAAGATGAGAAGCCAAAACTGAAAAAGAAAACTGTAGGCGCAGAAGAAGATGACACAAAGAAAGGAAAGGAAGAACTAGCTGCAGATGCTCTTGGAGAAAATGTTGTAAATGAAAAGAATAAAGAAGGGGCAAATGATCCTATGGAGGCAAATGAGAAAGCACAAGATCTGAAATCCCGAAAAGAGAAATCCGATGTCCCGACAGCAATTAGGAAAACAAAGATGGCTAAGCAAGCTGGTGATGAAATAGCAGCAGATGACACAAAGGAACCAAAGTCCCCTAAAAATGATAAATTACGTAATGGAAAGAATGACCCTAAACTGGCTAAGAAAGGAAATAACGATAAGCAAGCGAAGCTCAAAGAAGTCAGTGAGAAAACAAAGCAGCCTATGTCACTGAAGAAAGAGAAATTATCTAAACAGGGAAAAAATAAAGATAATAGGGAAAAGTCAGATGATATGACTGGTTCTAAGAAAGAAGGAATTGATGAAGTATCTCCATATATTGAAGAAAGCTTATTATCACGTCCAACAGGTACTGCTGCAGTCATACCTAAATTGGCTTCAGTTGGTGACGATGCTGATGAGGATAATAATAAGAATACTAGAAAACCAGATGAAGAAAAAGGTCCTAAGAAAATAGGAAAGGAGTCTGTTGTCGACGACCAAATGAAAAGTCCAAGAACGAGAGATGATGCAAATTTAGGTGATGGCAAAATTGGAAAAGGTGATGATACACAGGTTCCTGAAGGAGAGATTGGTACCGAAGTAAAACCATCCAATCAAAAGAAGAAAAAGAAAGAAATAGACAAAGTAACAGAAAATAAGGAACCGCCTACAGAACGATTAAAAAAGAAAAAGAAACCTGGAAAGGAAGCTCAGAAAGATCAACAGCCAGAAAAATACAATGGACCTGATACATCTAGAGGGGTTGGTAGTAATATACAAAAGGAGAAAGGAAAAAGAGACAAGCCGGTTCGTACAGAAGGGAAGCCTGTAATCAAGAAGAGGAAAGATGTTAAAAAAGAAAAAGAAGGCAACCTTGCAAACAACTTTGCAAGGATTGATAAAGATTCCACTGATAAATCAAAAAAGAAACAAGGAGATGTGAATAAGTCTGGGGAGAGGAGAGATGAAAAAGAGGACAGTGTGTTGTTAGCAGAAGCAATTGAGAATAAGAAAGCAAATCAGAAAGCTGAAGAAAATGATGATGATAAACCTCAAGATGCTAAGAGTGCAGAATCAAAAGAACAAGATGATAAAGATAACTTGTTACTGGCTGGAGTTGTTGGAAGTACAGATGATGAAAATAAAAAACTAGAGGATACAGGAGAAGATGATATTAAGATGGCAGATGGTCAAAGCGCTAGTGAGCTAGGTAGCGGAAACCCTGAAAAACAGAGTAGTATCTTTGATCACGGGGTAGCGAAGAGCGAAGACAAACACCCAGGTGAGGAATCAGTAGCAAATGCAGAAGGGCAAAATGCTGATTTGTTAGCTGAGCATGAAGAAAAGCAACCAGATGATGCTGTAACTGCAGCTGTAGACAATACTATAACTGCAGCTCCAGGTGATACTGTAACTGCAGATGATATTGTAACTGCAGCTGAAGATGATACTGGAACTGCAACTGTGGGTGATACTGTAACTGCAGCTGCAGATGATGCTGTAACTGCAGATGATACTGTAACTGCAGCTATAGATGATACTGTAATTGCAGATGATACTGTAACCGCAGATGATACTGTAACTGCTGCTGTAAATGATACTATACCTGCAGATGAAAAGGACAAATCTGGGGGGAAACCAGAAGAAGCATCTGATTCGACAGCCAGGCTGGATGATGTGGAACTAGTGAAGGAAGGTGATGAGGAGGGGAGTGCGGGTATTGCGGAGAAGGTGGCTGAGAATGAAGAGAACCAATCAGGAGACGAGTCACCAGTAGCTGTAAGTGACAAAACTGGAAAGCCAGCGTTAACAACAGCTTCTGAAGAAACAACCCGAAAACTAAATGGCCCTTCTGATGATGTGAGCACTGAAATGGACTTCATGGGACCTGGTAATACAGGAGCTGAAACAGAAAATGAGATGGAAAAGGAGGAAGTGCCACAAGAAAGTGATGTAAATAATGAAGGATTGACTGATAAGAGGAAGGAGATCGAAAATGAAGAGGAACCACATGGTGTTAAGGGTGGCGATGTAGAAAATGGAACAGAAGACAAAGCAAGTCCATCTGACCAGGCTGCTTCACACGATGATCCAGCTGCAGATGGCCTTGAAACGGCTGCATTTGACCTTGAACCAGCCTTGGAAACTGGATTCATTGCAGCGGTAGCTGCAACAGCGGTTGGACTTGGAGCAACAAAACAAGAGGACGCCATTCCAGCAGCCAGCGTCGATAAGAGCGGAGCCCCAAGCGCAGACACAGACAGAAAGGAACAACCTGCGGAACATGCAGAAAATGCCAAAGACGAAGCAGATGAAGACAAGCCGAAACCGAAGGGCGAGAAGAAAAGAAAGGGTAAGGACAGAAAGGCTGTCGAAGCACTCAATAGAGAACCGACTGAGATGACAGCACCACCAAAGAAGGAAAAGAGCTTTGCTCACCCATCAAAGAGAACAAACAAAAAGGAAAAGGAGAGGAATGTAGAGAAGCCAATGTATCCATTAATGTCCTTGCCGCTTCCTGCTTCACTCAGCGCCCCATCTGAAATCTTAGCTTCAGCACCCACAAGGCCGGTTAAACTTGAAAGGGAAAACGATGATAAGATGGTGGGAGACGCTGACACTGTCAATGTCATGGCCAGACGGCGCATGGATAAGCCTCCAAGTGAGGCGGATGAAAAGGCGGTGGCGATGAAGCCACTCAGTAAGCGGAAGCTGAACAGCCTGAGACGTGCCGCCGACAAGGAGGACCTGGCAAACATTGTGTGGCCACCGGACACGCAGAGCTCAGTGAAAGAGCAGTTGGATCAGATGCTCTTACCGCACGGCAAGCAGCACAACCGGAGGAAGCCTGAGCAGATGATGGTTGCTTCCAAGCAAGCATTTGCGTATCAAGACGAGAAGGGTACCCTCGGGCGAGCGCGAGAGGCAACTAGACAACCGGACGCCTCAAACTGCAACCTGGTGACAGCGGAGGACACTGAGATGGTGATTAGGAACACTGTCGACGATCGAAGCCAAAATGATGACGACAACGACAACCTGGCAAGACTTTTGGAGTTCCCGCCGGAAAGATGGGCGCAGCGGAGTCACATGCCACTGGCCAGGCACCAGCACCACCAAACGGGCCAACCGAAGCTTTCAAGGCCTACCACAATGGCGTCTGGCAACCCGCGACACGAGCTGGAAGCAGCGGCCAAGAAGAGGAGGAAGAAGAAGAAGAAGAAGGAGGATGGGGAGGATGGGGAAGAAAGGCCTAAATCACTGCTGGATGAGATTGTCGAGCAGCCTCATGAGCGGACGTGGGAAGCAGACGTGAAACCAGCGTCTGTCAGGAAGCGCGAGCTGCCCAAAATAGAACGGCGGATAAACCGGAATGAGATCCAGGAGCTGGTGCGGATATTTGAGGCAAAGAGATCGGCCCTCTCTAGCATCAATAAGTCCCGGAAGCTGACGCTTTACCACAGCTACCGGGGCGGGATGCCAGAGAAGAAGCTGGTCGACCATTTGAAGCTGGATTACAATGTCGGGCAGCGCATGAAGACCAAAGGAGATTTCGCCAACGTTCAAGAGTGGGAGCGGTATCTGGCAGGTGAGACTTATTGTTTGTTGTTGTTACATTCGTTGAATAAAGCTGCATAGTTTGCTGAAAGCATAACATTTTCAAAACCAAAATAATTATCGAGATTTGATTCTGTATATCTATCTTAAATATGGATACAGTTATTAAAGTTTCCAGTGATTTTGAGTTCATGTCATTTTTTTAGATAAATATATTAGGTCGATCAGTATTATCTACCTTACTTTAGCTTGAAGTAACTTTTATTTTAAATGGCTAACTTTTGAGATATTCTACGTACAACCAGGCACAAATTAATTTTGGCAAGCATGCCAAGAGTCTGACACCATAGGCTTCTGTTCAATTCAATCGCCTCTGCATTCCCTTCTGTGTGGTAACAAAAGTTTAATAAAGGCACCAGTAGCTAAGTTAGATAAGTAGAAATAAATCTAGATAATTGTTTTGGTTTTGAAAATTTGATGTTTGCATCAGACTATGCAGCTTTAAGCAAATGTTGCCACAGAGAAAGGCATACTGAGTGAATTTAATAGAACCTTTACTGCAGAACCCTATGGTATTCGAGTTTTGGAATGTTTTCCCAAATTAATTTCCTATATTTGCACTTGAAATATCTAAAGTGTTGGTCAATTAAAATAGAAGTTACTTCAAACTAAAGTATGGTAGATTATAACTATCGACCTGATATGTTTATCTCAGAAAATGACAGAAACTCAAAACCATCAGACCATGCAACATTAAAGTTACACAGTTGATGGATTTAGAATTTCTTCCTTTAAAAGAAATATTATGTTCATCTAGTTGACTTTAGTTTGAAGGTACTTTTACTTTAGAATGTCAAAGTTGCGTGGTCTGAGGTTTTGAGTTTCTGGCATTTAAAAAAAAAAGGTTTATCAGTTTAATCAACTTGACTTTAGTTTGAAGTAACTTTTACTTTAAAATGTCATCTTGTGTAGTATGATGGCTTTGAGTTTCTGGCATTTAAAAAATAAATGTTTGCCAGTATAATTCACGACGAGATAGAAGTGGTATAATTTGCATTTATTAGTCAAATAACAAAGGTCAAGGAACAATATAGTTAAATCACAATTGTCATCAAAAGTCAATGAAACTCACCACTATCAACCTTACTGCTCGAGTAGCCTGTCTGTTAGTTGAGGCGTGGGCGACGGCAAATTGGTGGTGAGGTGTTTCGGGTTTTGTGTGTGGTCGGCAAGTGAGCGGTTGTAGTGCTCGCTGTGACGTCAGCATTGAAAGAGCCACTAGGTGGCGGCATAAGCATTTAATTTAGTTCAAAACATCAATATAGGGGCATGATGGGGCAGCCGTCCGAGCTGCTAGTGTCCGGGTTTGTCAGTAGGGGCATCAAGGAGTTGGTTTCTTATTAAATCGACAGGTGGCGTGTCAGTGTCATAAGGTTTGTCTTAAGGCCTTACCACTTCCGCCCCGTCACAAATTACCCATGTTATGCTAACATGAACAATCTATTTGATTTTCTTTGTTTGAAGCAACTTTTACTTTAAAATGTTAAAGTTGTGTAGTCTGATGTTTTGGGTTTCTGGCCTTTTAATGTTTAATGTTTATCACTATAATCTATTTGATTTTAGTTTGAAGTAACTTTTACTTTAAAGTGTAAAAGTTGCATCGTCCGATGGTTTTGAGTTTCTTTCCCAAATCAGATAGGAAACTTACTCGGGTCCCTTAGTGCCCGGGAAACATGTTTTCCTTTTATCAAAATAAATAAATGTGATTTTAAAATGTCAACTAATGCTTTTATTAGAAGTGTATGAAAGGTGATGGGCTTAAAATAATAGGCACTTGAATATGGGCCTAGTTACAAGCATGGGATGAAATCACCATTGCTATATATATATATAATTATATAAAAATATATATCTATATATATATATATATATATATATATATATATTGTGATATCTGTTTATGTAGATGTAGATTGGTTGATTCTTGGAGTTTTACGTTTTGGCAACATCTAATGTCATATCAGGACAGGTACTGACTTGTGACAGTGCGCACTCAATGCAAATTTATAGTCCTGCCCCACTGGAAGACCAGCCCCACTCAGTCACATTATCCTGACACTGAGCCCTATCCTAATAATGCCGAGCACCAGGATAGGTAGTGACAAAGCATAAATTTTTAAGCTATCGGTTTGGCTCAACCAGGGTTCGAACCCATGGTTTCAAATCCCACGATCTCCCAAAACGGCAGACGGACGCTCAACTCATTCGGCCATCCCGTCTGGTGATATTTACCCGCATAGCAATTTCAATTCCTGATGTGATGACACTATTTCAATTGTCTTTGTCACGGAATATTGCTAACATAGATCTAACTTATTCTATGGTATTATTATAATTAATATTTCAAATTGTAATTGACTAATGCTTGATAATTATTAAATGGCTATTTAGTGCAGTTATTTATTTCATTTGCTAATACCTTGCTATATCTTTTTGCAGAGGTTGTTGCTCAGGCAGAAGCTGATGAAAAGGCACTAAGAACAGGACGACAGGTCAGAATCTATTCTTATATTTAACTTTGTTTTGGTAGAACGGACAATATTATAGAGTTGGTGTTGTTTGTTTGTTTTTTGTTTTTTTGTTGGTAAATATGTTTATTCGACTGAAGAAGTCTTTTGTCAATGCCGAAGTACTGGTCTTCCAACTATTTTTCAATTCAGGGTTATTTATACAAAAGGTATATAGAACAGGGTATACAATAACTGTTGAATATACCATTTGCAACATGTAACACAATGAAATTTTGTAACCCAAAAGTTCCATACCAATATGGTAACAGTAGTGTCATATAACTAGACCAATATTAGTCAGATCAATGTGAGTATTTACATAGTATTTAGAATGTAAGCAGAAGTTATCTTCTGTATTCATTTGGTAAAGTTGTAGTAAGTTTTAATATTCAGTTCGAGTTAGGCAAGAGGTATATAAATGCCAGTTTGTTAGAAATATTCTAGTGTTACTCTAGTGTAGTTAGCTATGTCAGTTTATGAATTACGGTATGGGGTGGGGTTGTTAATAATACTCTGGACCACCTGTGACCAGTCAAGCAGTGGGACCAATTCCTGTGCATTAGGTTTTAGATTTTACATTTGTATTTGGACTGTCCCTGTCCTTGTATATTTGTAGATTTGTTGAGGCTCTACATTTTAACCGGAGTGGTTAGACTTTTTTCTAGGTCAGACTCCTAATCTGAAGGTCGGTGGTTCGATTCCCCTTGCCCCCAGCACTGCCAATTTGGATTTCCACCACTGTGTAAAACGTACAGCGTCATCAAAGCCCAGTTTCTCTCATACCATGTCTATGTGGTGTGGGAGCTTAAAAATCCCTTGGGTTGGTAAAAGTGTAGGCTCGGGCTTTCTATCGACAAACTGTCTAATGGTGAAAACAAATCTATTCAGACTTATCCATGATAGGGAGTATAAATCTTCAAGAAAAAGAAAAAAATTCATTGAGGGTTGTTACTATTTGCTTGTTGAGGTTTTACATTATAGCAACATATAAGGTCATATCAGGACGGGTACCTACTTGTGACAGTGTGCACTCAAGGTTGCTTTATAGTGCTGCCCCAATGGGATTCTGTGCAACTGGCACCGTGACCCGATATTCCACTCAATCACGTTATCTTGACACTGAGGCAAGCCAGTCTTTGCCCTCTCCTACTAGTGCCGACTGCCAGGCCAGTACCAATTGATCAAGTTATTGGTTTGACTCAGCTGGGGTTTGAACGCACAACCTCCCATCCAGGAAACCAACCAGCGCTCCTACCAATTATACCATCCCTTCTAGTGGCTGGCTGGTTGCAAAACAATACCAACTACCATTATTTCCCTATTACTAATAGTATTAGTAACCCACCACAACTGCAGAAGGTGAGACAATAAAGGCCCGGTCACATACACTTTAGTGGACGTACTTGAATGTAGTGGGGGCTAACGTACTTGAACATAGTTGAACATAGTTGAACGTAGTTGAACATAGTTAAACGTACCGGCATCCATACTTCTCCATCATGCTAACTCGGTAATAACGTGGGTGGGCCATGAGTTCCGATTTAATCTTTGGACATGTTAGAGGCTAACGTACTGTGTCAAAGTCTCCATACTCTTAATGTACTCTAGTGTACTCTAGTGTACTCTAGCACACTCTAGCATACTCTAGCATACTCTAGCATACTTGAACATAGTTGACTGTAGTGGAGGCCAATGTACATTGAACATAGTTGAAGGTAGTTGAACATAGTTGAACATAGTTGAACATAGTTGAACATAGTTGAACATAGTTGAAAGTAGTTAAGTGTAGTTGAGCATAGTTGAACGTAGTAGAATGTAGTAGAACATAGTCGAACATAGTCGAACGTAGTTGAACGTAGTTGAACGTAGTTGAACGTACCGGCATCCGTGCTGTAATGTATTTATCCATACCAAAACCTGCCGTACCTTAACGTTTTTCACCGTAGTTTAACATACTTACACCATGTTTGACCCACGTTACTCTACCCTATATTCAACTACGTTCAACTACGTTCAACTATGTTCAACCACGTTCACTAACGTGTATGTGACCAGGGCTTAAGTCTGGATGAATGTGCCTCTTGATCGTCGATTTGAGTTCTGTAAGCACAAGAATGCTGTGTTCAGTGCATTTATTTGCACAAGTAACACCACACACCTCTTTTTTTTCACCTCAGCAGATTCGGAAAAGGAATCTGCCATGGCTGAGATCAGTAAGTGTATTCGAGTGTAGGACATTTCAGCAAACTACTCCCCATCTGCACGGCAATACACATCTCTAAACATGCACCTTCATGCCCAGCAAGCACTGCAACATAGTTTCATCCTTCCACGCATTCAACACAACAACGGGTGTACCAATATACCGATGACGGGACCCAGCATGCCTTGATTCAGACTTGTGTCCCCTGCATGAGCGGGGTAGACGCAGGACTGGTGTCACAAAATAGTATCGCCCCCTGAAAATGTTCTTCCTCCCCCCCCCCTCCCCACCGGCGAATCTTTTTCGAAATAAAACCTCCATCCTCGAAATAGAATTGCCCATATCTACGAAATTCAGCTTCATAAATATATGATTCGAATGCTTATCTATTGTAGCCCACTACTTTTGAAGTGAATAATTGATTAAATCATGTAGATTAAATTGATTAATACACTTTTAAAGTGTTTAATTGAAAGTTTTCTCCTACCGCCATTTTGTGTTTTTTTGCATTCTCTTCAAAGTGAGTTTATAATCAGGTTCCATGTGAGTATAGGTTCAAAGTGAGTATACCATCAGGTTACATTTGGTTGTAGGCTCAAAATGAGTTTGGAATCAGGTTTCCTGTGGTTGTAGGTTCAAAATGAATCAGGTTTCATGTGGTTATAGGTTCAAAGTGAGTTTACAATCAGGTTTCATGTGGTTATAGGTTCAAAGTGAATTCACAATCAGGTTTCATGTGGTTATAGGTTCAAAGTGAGTTTACCATCAGGTTTCATGTGGTTATAGGTTCAAAGTGAGCTTACAATCAGGTTTGATGTGGTTCTAGGTTCAAAATGAGTTTACAATCAGGTTCCATGTGGTTATAGGTTCAAAGTGAGTTCACAATCAGGTTCCATGTGGTTATAGGTTCAAAGTGAGTTCACAATCAGGTTCCATGTGGTTATAGGTTCAAAGTGAGTTTACAATCAGGTTTCATGTGGCTATAGGTTCAAACTGAGTTTACAATCAGGTTCCATGTGGTTATAGGTTCAAAGTGAGCTTACAATCAGGTTCCATGTGGTTATAGATTCAAAGGGAGCTTACAATCAGGTTTCATGTGGTTGTAGGTTCAAATGAGTTTACAATCAGGTTTCATGTGGTTATTGACCAATTTCATATGACGTCAGCACATGTATTTAGGTCAGTGCATGCACTGTTTGGCTGCAGGACAACATCCGGTCACACTGAAAACTGAATGGCAGTGAGCAATCTTCATACAGAAAAAGTTAAATATCTCTAAAACCACAACATCTAAAAACAAACTGATTGGAATACATATAGAAAACATGTTTACCAAAAAGATTATATTAGATTGATACAGTTAGGGTTCTGGATTTCTATAAATTTGGAATAAAACTAATGTTTTGCACTGCACATACCAGCAAACTCAATGCATTGTCAATGGCAGTGAGCAATCTCCATACAGAAAAAGTTAAATATCTCTAAAACCACAACACCTAGAAACAAATTGATTGGTATACACATAGAAAACATGTTTACCAAAAATATTATATTAAATTGAATCGGTTAGGGTTCTGGATTTCTATTAATTTTGAATAAAACTGACGTTTTGCACTGCGCGTACGGCAAACTCAATGCATTGTCAATGGCGGTGAGAAATCTTCATACAGAAAAAGTTAAATATCTCTAAAACCACACCACCTAGAAACAAACTGATTGGAATACACATAGAAAACATGTTTACCAAAAAGATTATATTAAATTGATACGGTTAGGGTTCTGGATTTCTATTAATTTTGAATAAAACACGCTTTTGCACTGCGCGTACTGGCAAACTCAGTGGCAGTGTGCATTCGTTCTGCAGCCAAGCTGCGCGTGCATACACAATGTTTACAAACATTGAAAGGGGTCTATAGGTTCAAATTGAGTTTACAATCAGGTTCCATGTGGTTATAGGTTTAAAGTGAGTTTACAATCAGGTTTCCTGTGGTGATAGGTTCAAAAGTGAGTCATGCATTCACAAAACTTTCGACGTACGACAACGTTCGACAACGTGTGGATTTTACGTCGGCCGTACGTTATGTATACGTTAGGCGTACGTCGATGTACGTTAGACGTACATTAGACAACCATACCGTAAGCATAATTCAAGCATTTTTCGCCTGGAAGCATGTTAGCCATACGTTGGTCATACTTTGGCCATACGCTATGTATATGGTATGTATATGTCCAACTTTGCTCCCCGTGCCGAAAAGTTTGATGATTCTCAGCGTAAAAAAGTGATTTTACACGTTGGCCGCACACTTGCGAGATGCATCGTAATATGACAGGGCCTTAACACAAGAATCTTGCGTGAGTGTTAAGGCATCTTTAGGATCAGCCCATTGAAAGCACCACTCACATTATTAATGGATGGTGCATTTTTAGGCGGGCAACATGTCGATTTCCTCAAAATATTCATTTTACCTATTAATAAAAGTCGGGGCTGAAAGAAAGGAGTCTTAAATGATTGTAGAAGAGGCATAGATTATTAATCATATACATTACAAATAAGCTTGCTCCTATACAAACAAACATACACACATATCCCCACTGATAATGAAGTAGTATCCATGGCGCTTGTTACCTAGAGTGTGCACACTTCCCTATTGACTAAGCACAGAATGGTGTTTTGTAACTGCTTACAATTCAATTTACATCATGAATTAATTTTTTTTTTTTCAAAGCTTCCTTGGCTAGCCTTTAGACTTAGCACATCCTCAAAAACAATGTCGTCTATGCTTATCTTTCAGTTGATTACTAGTGCCACAGTACTATCCTCTAAAGTGTAGCCCCCCCCCCCCCTTCTACTATTGTGCTAACTATTTGTGTTACAGCTATTATGTATGTATGCACAATACACAATGTTGTTGATTTACAACTGATATTTGGCCGACTGAATTACAAGGACTACTGGCATATTGTTGCCGGATTAGACTGGTGAGTTCGCTGTTTGATTCCTTTTTTTTTTTTCTTTTTTTTTGGTTCATTAGTTGTTTAAGCAGGGGAAATTTCAGTCATAGACGACTGGTCTTCCTCATTCCACTGCTGGTCGATAGAAAGCCCGAGCCTACACTTTTACCGACCCAAGGGATTTTTAACCTCCCACACCACATAGACATGGTATGAGAGCAACCGGCCTTTGATGACGCTGTAAGTTATACACAGCGGTGGAAATCCAAATTGGCAGAGCTGGGGGCATGGGGAATCGAACCGCCGACCCTCAGATTAGGAGTCTGATCTAGAAAAAAGTCAGACACGCTAACCAGTCCGCCACAGAGAACGCCTTTTAGAAGATACAGTATCCAAAATCTAATGTTCAACATTGGTCATCTAAATGGAATGAATCGCTCAGTATAATTCATCCTTGGAAATGAGATGTCATCGATAGTTTCATATACAGAAAAATATATATATTAGCAAACAGAGAAATGTGATGAATTAGAACCACCCGGTGCGTATTACTCACTCAGCAAATACATCAAATACAGAAAGTTGTTGCAAGGTTTGTTTGGGTGGTGTGTTTTTTACAGGTTTTTGTGTTTTTTATTTGTGTAATTGTTGGCATTAATTAATACGAGTTTTTTAGACCAATGTTTTTCCTTTGTTATTGTTGGGGTATTTCTTTTTACAGGTTTTTGTGTTGATGATTTTTATAATTGTTGGCATTAATTAATACGAGTGTATTAGATCAAAGATGTTCTTCCTTTGTTGTTGTTGGGGTTGGTGGTTTTTTTACAGGTTTTTGTGTTGTTGATTGTTGTAATAGTGGCATTAATTAGTACACGTTTGTTAAGCCGCTGTTGTTCTTTTGTCATGTCAGGCTGCTTTTTTGGCTTTTCTTGGGGTGTTTTTTTGTGGGTTTTTTTTTACAGGTTTTTGTGTTGTTGAATGCATGTATTGTATTTGTACTTACAGGTGCTGATACGAGTTTATTAGGCCATTAATACGAGTCGGGTTTGTTGTGAAGTTTCAGACTGGTGCCCGACATAACGACAACGAGGACGAGTTGGCCGCAGCTCCATTGGGGGTGTCGGCCGACTGGTACGTCCACGGCTGCGCACAACCCAGCCTGGGCGCCATCTGGCGGCGTAGTGGGCAAGCACTGGTACACACACATCTTCCTCCTCGATGCAGTGATCCCGGTGTTGCAGTTTCCGCGGCACACCAGTTTGCGAGGGACACTTCCATTCAAATGCATTGTCAATGGCCGTGAGCAAATCTTCATACAGAAAAAGTGAAATATCTCTACAACCACACCACCTAGAAACAAATCCCTTGGTACACATATAGAAAACATCAGTACCAAAAAGATTATATTAAATGTATAAGGTTAGGGTTCTTGATTTCTATTAATTTTGAATAAAACTAATGTTTTGCACTGCGCGTACCGTCAAACTCAAGGCATTGTCAATAGTCGTGAGAAATCTTCATACAGAAAATACAGCAAAAGTGAAATATCTCTAAAACCACACCACCTAGAAACAAATCGCTTGGTCATCATCATCATCATGCTGTCAGTCGCGATGCGACAAAGACTGCTTTCATTACTTAACTGCCGCTCTCAATTTAGCCTGATTTTCCGCTGTCGACGGAAGATGAGCTCGAGCAGTGCGGTCCTTGGTAACCCATGCGATAACCGAGCCGGTACGGTGTTTTGTGCAGTTGTACATTTTATGAAAGCTGCCTGCAAAAGTGTTGAAGTGCTGCTGGCTTTTGCAAGTTATCAGCGGCACTCTCTCGGGGAGCAAATAGAGGTTTCACACGGCAAGAACATGTCAAGACTGGCGCAAACTATTTGTCCCTGCAGTGGCTGGCCGGTAGATGTTGGAAGTTCCATACATCAACCGCCCTTAATGCTGCCACAGTGACATGGTTTTCTGTTTAGGGTTTGCTCCCTTAGCCTTTGGTTCTGACAAGAACCTGTACCACAAGGCAGTGGTTTACAACTCTGCAGGGCAGGGGTGTTAAACTCCCTGAGGTATTGCTATACCTGAAATACCTGCATACCCACTTGCCTACCCAAATCGCTTGGTACACATATAGAAAACATCTTTACCAAAAACATTATATTAAATTTATAAGGTTAGTGACGATGCTGTTCGATTTTGACGCATGCGTAGAAGCGGTGTGTCCCTCGCAAACAGGTGTGCCGCTCAAAATGCAACACCGGCTAATCAGTGTTCCCCCCCAAGCGTCCCATGTCACTACTCTTACGGCTCCCGGACATTTGGCCGACGGATATTTCACCAGCGGACATGTCACTGTCTTAGCGGTGATTTCACCTAAAAGTAAACGACCGAACAGACAACTTGAAAATGTGTTGTTCCTTTTAATCTATATGCGAAACATACATGTTAGAAATGGGAAATTTTATTTCAATCACTTTATTTCAATCACTTTGGATTTTAATAATATGTCACACTCATTCATGTGCTGTTGATAGTAAGAAACAGTCAGCTTTAAGTGCCTGTCACACTATGGCGGATTGAGCATCGGACAGAACCGGACAAAGAATATTCTAGTCTGGTGTTATTCGGACTTGAAATGCATCGATTATGTAATGGACGAGTAATGGACAGGTAACGGATGGGTAGCGGATGGCTAACAGATGGGTAACGGACGGGTAACGGATGTGTAGTGGATATGTAATGGACAGGAACGGAGAGGAATGGACAGGAACGGACGGGAACGGATGAGGAACAGACGGGGAATGGATGGGGAACGGACGGGAAACGGACAGGGAACGGATGGGGAACGGACGGGGAACGTACGCGGAACGGACGGTAACAGATAATAACCGCATAGGTCAGTCCGGCACAATCCGTTACAAGTTTTGTGCATGCTCAAAACTTGTAACGGATCGGGCCGGATATCAACGGATATCAATGGATATCAATGGATATGCAACGGATATGCAACGGCCACAAACCGGACTTTGCTGGATATCAACAGACTTAGTTCGGTTTCTTTCCGTTTCCCCAATCCGGTGATGTGTGACGGAGCCTTTAATTTTAAAGCAGTTGCAAAGAAGAAATAAAAAATAAGAGATACCATTCAAAATAAGAAATAAAAATAGCAAAGAACATTAAAAAGAAGAGATAACAATAACAAACACAAATTTGTAAAAGGTTATATTGTTGATTCGGTCAAATTTTGATTTGGTCAGATATTCGATGAAATGTCCATCAATGAAATATATATCAGCCAAATGTCCATTGGCCATCTGTCCGGCCATGTCTCTTACCATGTATTACTACTCAGCGTGGAAGCCTCATACTCACACCAATAGTATAACCATGGTGACGGAAGATGCCAAACCGGACCCACAACAAGCCTTCATGTACATATCGTTCTTTCATGGTCAGCTCGCTATGCGCCTTCGTGGGCGTGGATTGTGTATACATGTATGTGAGTAGGTCTCTATGTATGTGTATATATGTGTATGTGTGTATGTATCTCTATATGTGTGTGTTTTATATGTATGTGTATGTATGTGTATGTTTCTTGTTTGTATGCTTGTATGTACATATATATGTATGTGTATGTCCATAGGCTATGTAAGTATATATACATATATATAGGTATATATATATATACATATATATGTATGTATGCATATCCATATATTATATGGCTATATGTATATATGTCTGTCTGCATGTATGTGCGTCTGTAAATATGATGTTGTCTGTGGTATGTATTGTGTATCGTGTGTAAATATGACACTGTCTGTGGTATTATTGTGTACCGTGTGTAAATATGATGCTGTCTGTGGAATGTAAATGTGTATTGTCTGTAAATATGATGCTGTCCATGGTATGTATTGTGTATGATGTGTAAATATGATGCTGTCTGTGGTATTTATCATGTATCGTGTGTAAATATGATGTTGTATGTGGCATGTATTGTGTGGTGTATGTAAATATGATGATGTATGTGGTATGTATTGTGTATCGTGTGTAAATTTAATGCTGTATGTGGGGTTATTGTATACAGTATGTAAACATGATGCTGTATGTGGGGTGTAGTGTGTACCATGTGTAAATATGAAGCTGTCTTCGGTATGTATCATGTATCATGTGTAAATATGATGCTGTCGGCGGTATTATTGTGTGGGATATGTAAATATGATGCTGTTTGTGGTATATATTGTGTATCGTCTGTAAATATGATGCTGGGTGTGGTATTATCCTGTAGCATGTGAAAATATGATACTGTCTGTGGGGTTTATAGTGTGTCATGTGTAAATATGATGCTGTCTGTGGGTGTATTGTGTATCGTGTGTAAATGTGATGCTATCTGTGGGTGTATTGTGTATCATGTGTAAATATGATGCTGTATGTGGTATATGTCAAATATCAGGTGTAAATATGATGATGTCTGTGGGGTGTATCATGTATGAGTGTAAATATGATGCTGTCTGTGGGTGTATTGTTTATCATGTGTAAATATGATGCTCTATGTGGGGTGTATCTTTATCGTCTGTAAATATGATGCTGTCTGTGGTATGTATTGCGTACCATCTGTAAACATGATGCTGTATGTGGGGTCTATTGCATACCATGTGTAAATATGATGCTGTATGTGGGGTGTATTGTGTACCGTGTGCAAATATGATGCTGTATGTGGGGTGTATTGTGTACCATGTGTAAATATGATGCTGTTTGTGGGGTGTATTGTGTATCATCCGTAAATATTATGCTATATGTGGTATGTACCATGTATCGTGTGTAAATAGGATGCTGAATGTGGGGTGTATTGTGTACCATGTGTAAATATGATGGTGTCTGTGGTATGTATCGTCTGGTGTCTGTAAATATAATGCTGTCCGTGGGTGTATTGTGTATCGTGTGTAAATATGATGTATGTGGGTGTATTGTGTACCATGTGTAAATATGATATTTTCTGTAGGGTGTATCATGTGTAAATATGATGGTCTCTGTGGTATGTATTGACTGGTGTCTGTAAATATAATGCTGTCTGTGGGGTGTATCATGTATCATGTGTAAATATGATGCTGTCTGTGGGGTGTATTGTGTATCATCTGTAAATATTATGCTGTATGTGGTATGTACCATGTATCGTGTGTAAATATGATGTTGTATCTGCTATGTATTATGTATTATGTATCGTGTGTAAATATGATGCTGTATGTGCTATGTCCTTGTATGTTTGGAGGTGGGAGTAGGGAGTAGTCGATCTGAAAGTGGTTAGTTCATGCACTAACCACCACCTAGAACTTCCTCTCTTTACCTGCGTATACAGCAACACCATAAGCCTTCTAATCTGCTCACAGCAATCACTTCCGCTTCTGAGTTTGTCGAGTTATAATGAATTAACCTGGCTACGCTCTATTCACTTAAGAAACCTGCCCATAACTCTAATATTAATGCTGTCCCATTGTACAAGAGCTATGCCAAATATTATACTATTCATAATGTGCAGATAGCGCACACACATATATCTACCGTATCGTGTGTATAACTTGTGTGGGGCACAAATGCAATATCCTTGAACCTATATATATATTTATATGCATTGTTCGGAAAATACATTCCCTATTCCGAGTTCAATGTTTCAGCCCCTCCTGTCACTCGCTCGGGGTGGGAAAGAAATGGTGGCTTACTCCAAACTTCCTTTTGTTTAATAACCAATATAATTACAGCAAAATAGGATGTAAGGTATTTTATGATTGCATAATTTAGCTATATGTCCATTTTAATATGGATGGTATTTAACTCTTTAAAAAAAAAGTAGCTTTGCAATACATGACTCACACATGTATCAGCACACATGCTCCCGGCACCCCCAGCTAAGACGTGGGGCACTGGGGTCGGATTGTTTTGCACACGGCCCGTGTATTTTTAGGATAACCCCGCGGTGTTCTATTTGAAATCCCGACAACTCGGATGACCCGAATGGTCCGGAGCGTCATAATCGGATACGGCCTCTTATTGCCAAAAAGAAAAAAGACAAAAAAGGCCCTATTTCCACTCACCTTCTCGTGTGTTTTCTCCCCCTTCACAGGAGGACGCTCACAGGCGAGGTAAGTGGGACGAGGGCAGCGTCGAGTCGGGCGTCCCGCCCAACCAACTCCACAGCCGAGAGCGCCTTAATTTGTTCTGGAAGCAGTCGCGGCGGCACGGCGGTGAGAGGCGGCCCGGGCCGGTGGGGGAGCCGTCTTGGCGGGCAGCTCACACCGAGTCGGGCCGACACGAGCAGCTCACAGACGCCTACGGGCCCGTCCTGCCCACCGGGCCGAGCACGCTGTCAAAGGAGCGCAGCACGCTCAGCCTCAACGTCAACAGGATAGCAGGTAGTGGGGTTTGTCCGCCAGGTGCTGCTTCACCGGTGCTGGTTGGTTGCTGCTGGTGGCGGTTGCTGGTTGCTGGTTGCTGCTTGATTGATTGACGCCCGCTGGTGATGGTTACTGGTTATTGGTGCTGGTGCGGGTGCTGGTGCTGGTGCTGGTGCTGGTGCTGGTGCTGGTGCTGGTGATGGTGGTAGTGATGGTGCTGTTGGTTGTTGTTGTTGGTTATGGTGGTGGTGATGGCGAGGGGTGTGCTGTGTACAGTGGACTAACAACTAGCTCTATTTTCTTCTCTTTTTCCCTTCCTGATATGACCTTAGATGTTGGTAGGACGTAAAAGAACAACCAACAACAAAACAACATCTTCTCTTTTTTTTTCCTTTTTATTTTAAGCAATCGTCGATTAAGCAAGGGAAATTTCAATCGTGGACAAGTGGCCTTCCTCATTCCACAGCTCCTCCATCTATCCTAGTAATGCGGAGTGCCAGGATAGGCAGTGATAAGTTGGGTTTTCTGGGTTTGGGGGTTTTTTGGGGGGTTTTTTGGGAGTTTTTTTTGTGGGGGTATATTAGTTGTTTAAGCGGGGGAAATTTCAGTCACAGACGACTGGTCTTCCTCATTCCACTGCTCCTTGCCCTATCCTAATAATGCCGAGTGCCTGGCTAGGAAGTGACAAGTATCAATTTTTAAGTCATTGGTTTGACTCGACCAGGATTCAAACCCATGATCCCATGATCTACCAACATGGGGGACGGACGGTCTAACTCATTCGGCCATCCTGTCTGTATCCAATTTTGTTAAGTCGTTGGGTTGACTGAGACAGTGGTCAAATCCCACGACTTGCAAAATGGGAAGTGGGAGCTGAACTCATTTGGCTGGTACTAGTACTAGTATTAGTGTTGGTATTATTAATTAAGTTAAACCCCAGTCACACAAGGCCTGCGTTCGCTAACGATCGATTCGCGATGTGAAAACCTCCTCCTTGTGCCCTCCTTACGCCCTGATTGAGTGCTGTCGCCATGAGGACACCAACCTCCCGGCGTCCATTTCAGGAATTTTGGACGCAAGGAGGTTGCTGCTGCTGCACGTGCAACCTCCTTACGTCCTGTTCGGGCGGCGCCATTCAACATGGTTGGCGCCCTGGCGCTGCCCTGGCACTGCCCTGGCGCCGCCCTGGTGCTGCCCTGGCGCCACCCTGGCGCCGCCCTGGTGCCACCCTGGTGCCGCCCTGGGGCACTGATCTGGCACCGACATGGCACTGACATGGCGCCGATCTGGCGCCGATCTGGCGCCGACCTGGTGGCGCCAACACATGCGATGCTGCAGTCACCATGTGGTCGGCGCCAGGGCGCCTCCCTTTCCCCAACCCATGCCGCCCTGGTGCCGACCGGGCGCTGACCCAGCACCGCCCTGCTACTGACTCAGTGGCGCCCTTGCGGAGCCCTTGTGGTGCCCTCGCGGCTCCCTCACGGCGCCCTCGTGGTGCCCTCACGGAACCCTCACGGCGCCCTCGTGGTGCCCTCGTGGTGCCCTCGCACCGACGTGGCTGGCGCCGACATGGCGCCGACAAGGCGCCGACATGGCACCGACATGGCGCCGACAAGGTGCCGACATGGCGCCTACAAGGTATTTGAATCAATGTATCGAATGGAACGCTGGGTGGTTGGTGTCCTTTTGGGTGTAAGGAGGTTGGCGACTAACGCTGCCTCTCGTGTGACTGGGGTATTACCTATATATGTAGAGATGTGTCCTAATCCGGCTTACCCACCAGGAGATATGCATACACATGGGTACATTCAAGTGTTTCGGGATTTGTATTGCACATTTCTGAGATAATCCCTTATATGTTATGGAACTATATTCCAGTGACTGCATAAAGTAGTACTGACCTTGACCAGAGGAGAAACCCCCCTGGTATCGAAGTGACACTGGTGCCATGAATACCGATATAGTGAGTAACGCCTGCCAAAAGAGTGTGGGGTTGGTTGGTTGTTGGAGTTTTATGTCCTGGCAACATCTAATGTCATATTAGGGCAGATGCTGGTTTGTGATAGGGCACGCTGATGGCAACTTTATAGTCCTGCCCCACTGGGAGACCAGGCTGCCTGATATCCCCTCAGTCACATTAATTATCCTGACACTAAGCCAACTAGTCCTTGGCCTATTCTAATAATGCTGAGCCCCTGGCTAGGAAGCAACAAGTATCAATTTTTAAGTCATTGGTTTTACTCGAACAGGGTGTATGGGTTCGAATCCCACGATCTACCAACACGGGAGACGGACGCTGAACTCATTTGGCCATCCCGGCTGGTAAGAGTGTGAGGAGATATGTTCTGATCAGTCCCGTCTCAAATAGCTGAAGATTGGGGAGGGGGAGCGAATCCTATCCTCCAAGAGTGCCTGAGGTGATTACTAACCATTCATCATCATCATGCTGTCGGTCACAATGCGACAAAGACTGCTTTTATTTCTTAACCGCCACTATTTTGTGCGGTTGTGCATTTTATCAAAGCTGCTTGCAAAGTGTTGAAGTGCTGCTGGCTTTTGCAAGTTACTAGCAGCACTCTCTCGGGGAGCAAATAGAGGTCTCACACCGTCAAGAACACGTCAAGACAGGCGCAAACTATTTGTCCCTGCAGTAGCTGGCCGGGAGATGTTGGGAGTTCCCTTCATCACCGACCTTAATGCTGCAATGGAAGCATGGTTTTCTGTTAGGGTTTGCTCCCTTAGCCTCTGGTTCTATCAAGAACCTGTACCACAAGGCAGTGTTTTATAACTTTGCAAGGCAGGGGCATCAAACTCAGTGAGGTATTTTAGCAGATAGGTACTGCATTACCCGCATACCCTAACCATTAACCATTAACTATTCCATTGACCTTCCTAGATAACCAGACGGTGTGGCCAAATGAGTTGAACACCCGCTTCCTGTGTGGCAGGTCATGGGATTCAAACCCCAGCCAAGTCAAACCAAACACTTTTAAATTAATGCTTGTCGCTACCTAGCCTGGCATTAGGCAACATTAGGATGGGTCGAGGAGCAGTTGAATGAGGAAGGCCAATTGTCTGTGATTGAAATGTTCCCCGATTACTCAACTAATGTAGCAAAGCACAAACAAACAAAACAAAGTATGGTGGGAAGTGTGTGTGGGGGGGGGGGGGGGGGGGCATTAGGAAGTTGTGGAGTGTGGGACAGCTAACACCAGCGCTCTGCTCAGGGTGAGTCAATATGTGGCTATTTAAGGTGAGATTGTGAATCCATCGTTCTGCTGGTTGTTATTATACAGCTACCAGATTCTGGCCACACTACGGATATTTCTGTTGTTTGTTCTTGTTTTGTTGTTTATGATGCGAAGTCTTGGGTTTAGTATGCTGTTATTCCATTTTTCTTTTTTTTTGTACATTAGTTGTTTAAATAGGGGAAATTTCAATCGCAGACAATTGGTCTTCCTCATTCCACTGCTCCTTGCCCTATCCTAGTAATGCCGAGCATATGGCTAGGAAGTGACAAGTATCAATTTCTAAGTCATTGGTTTGACTCGACCAGGATTCGAACCCACGATCCCACGATCTACCAACACGGGAGATTAGTTAAATGAGTAGTTTGTTTAAATAATGATTGGAAAACAAATAGCATAAGTCCCTGACAATGAATAATCTAGAAATATGTTTAATTAAAGAAAGGTTGTGCTTTTAAATTTTACTGCTAACATTTGATTACCTTCCTACGTGGTTCTGTTTTTTTGTTGTTTTTATTATTACCATTATTAATATTGCAATATTTATTCGCTCGTTTTGGTAACCTAATGGGTGTATTTTATTTTGTTTATTTTCCCAAGAATATTTCCAGCATTGTGGTAACCTAATGGATATATTTTTATTTGTATTATTCTCGACTTAACTTAATGGATGTGTTTGTATAAATATTATTTTCGCAGTAATAATTCGCCCCTTTTTGTAGCCTAATGGATGTATTGTTATTAGTTTGAAATTATTAATTCTCCAGTTTGGGTAACCAAGTTGATCTTTTATTATTATTTTCGATTATTAATTCGCCTTTTCTGATTATCTAATTGATGTATTTCTATTATTATTTTCGCATTATTAATTTGCCTGTGTTCATAACCTAATGGGTGTACTTTTAAAATGTGCACGTATCCCACTTAAATGAAATTAAATACATTCCTAGTAGTTGCCATATGCAATAAGCAACCAGGTAGCAACAATCGGGAAAATATATATATATATATATTTTTTATATTTATATATATATATATATATATTTATTTTTTTTAAATATATATATATATGCAGTTGGTGTATGGATTACTGGCCTTTTACGGAACATTAAATCTATGTAAGCTTTGAATTACTACATCATTTCAAAGGTGCTTTTTTTCTTCTTCTTGGTTTAGATAATTTTGTTATGTAAATGATGATGACAATATACTTCACAGGTCGCCAAAGGATCATAGTTGGAGGTGAACATTCATGAGATGTGATTACATATGCATGCTCATTCAGAATGTGTCCTGTTGGTGATTTATACATTACAAAGTTGTTTCTGTCCAAATTCAGCAACTGTCAAAATCACTCTGTTGCATGCTGCACATTTGCATACTTCCTTAAAGTTGCATTGTCCGATGCTTTTTGTCATTTTCTGAGTTAAATATATTAGGGTGATCGTTGTAATCTATCTTACTTAAGTTTGAAGTAACTTTTATTTTAAATAGTTAACTTTTGAGATATTTAAATTGCAAACATGCCAAAATAATTTTGGCAAGCATGCCAAAGCTCTGACACCATATGCTTCAGCAGTAACAGGTTCTATTACATTGACTTCCTTTTCCCTTCTATGTGGCAACAAATGGTTAATAAGTGTATCAATATTGAAGTTAGATATGTAGAATCAAATCTAGGTCAGAGTTTTGGTTTTGAAAATTTGATTGTTTCATCGGATATAGAGCTTTAAAGACCTGGCCCCTGACTGTAATATATAGATCTATTCTTTACTGGAACATCAACCAATCATAACAAAATATTCATACTTTAGGAATACGAAATGCATTGCACTGAGAATAGCTACAGAATACTTGGTTTAATGTTCCTGAATGGATCAGTCCTTACCTCCTGGGCTCGAGCTCAAATAGCCCACTGTATGACGTCCTGCAAGGCAGCGAGCGATAGGTGGGGATTACATGGGTCATATAGGTCAGTCAGAGGGATTCAAATTCACTAATATCCCAAGTAGGTTGCTTCAATTCACTAATATCCCAAGTAGACTGCATTTCCAATTCACTACTATCCCAAGTAGGTCACTTGAAAGTCACTAATATCCCAAGTAGGCTGCTTCAAATTCACTGATATCCAAAGTAGGCTGCTTCAAATTCACTATTATCCAAAGTAGGCCACTTCCAATTCACTACTATCCCAAGGAGGCTCTTTCAAATTCACTAATATCCCAAGTAGGCCACTTCAAATTCACTAATATCCTAAGTAGGCTGCTTCAACTTCACTTATATCCGAAGTAGGCTGCTTCAAATTCACTAATATCCCAAGTAGGCTGCTTCAAATTCACTTATATCCTAAGTAGGTTGCTTCCAATTCACTACTATCCGAAGCAGGCTGTTTCCAATTTACTAATATCCCAAGTAGGCTGCTTCCAATTCACTAATATCCTAAGTAGGCTGCTTCCAACTCACTAAGATCCCAAGTAGGCTGTTTCCAATTCATTGATAGCCCAAGTAGGCTGCTTCCAATTCACTAATATCCCAAGTAGGCCGCTTCCAATTCACTCATATCCCAAGTAGGCTGCTTCCAATTCATTAATATCCCAAGTAGGCAGCGTCCAGTTCACTAATATCCCATGTAGACTGCTTCAAATTCACATATGTCCAAAGTAGGGTGCTTCCAATTCACTAATATCCCAAATATGCCACTTCCAATACACTACCATCCCAAGTAGACTGCTTCAAATTCACTACCATCCCAAGCAGGTTGCTTCAAATCCAATAATTGACTAAGTAGGTTTTCCCATCCTGTCATTAAAGAACTATATTGAGGTGAACTGCTTCTTTATTACCTCTTCCTATCATTAGTGACCTCTCTTTCAGTTCTGCTTCATAGAGAAAGCCGATGTGTGTGAGCATTCCCTGAGAGCTGAGGAGGGAGACTAGGGCTAAATAACCCTGCTTGTCATACATTGACCACGGTGGCCTTGATTGGGTCCTAAATAATTCCCAGAGGACATATCAAAGTTAGACACTTGTTCACTTACTACGCATTTGCTGCTGCATAGAAGAGCACACTAAGTCAGTTTAACAGAACATGTTACTGCTGAAGCCTACCGTGTCAGATTTGTATGTGCATGCCAACATTTAAATTGACATGTTTACATTTCAAATATCTGATATTTATTTATAAAAGTTACTTCAAACTGAGGTATGATTGATTATGACAATCCAATCAATCAATAGTTCCGTCCTCTAGTCGAGGGTTGGATGCAATGGTTCTCCACTTGTCCCGATGGTTTGCTGTTCTGATAGACTGTGAATAATTCAAGCCTGTCCACTGTGAAATATTTGTAAACCATGATGGTCTTGGTCTCCCTCTCCCTCTGCTGCCATTCACCTTCCCTTCCAACAATGTACGGCATATTGAACTCTGATGAATGATGTGGCCAAAATAAATAAGTTTCTTTGTCTGTATAGTGGCAAACAAGCTTTTCTTATTTTTAATTTTTCTGAGAACTTCTTTGTTGGTGATCTTCTTTGTCCATGCTATTTTCATCATCCTTTGATAAGTCCACATCTCAAATGCTGCTAAACATTTGTACATTTTCTTAGAGATTGTCCATGTCTCAGCCCCATACATTAGAGTAGACCACACATAACACTGAAGAATATGCTTCCTTGTTTGTAATAATATCTTACTTGATGTTAACACTCTATACATTTTGGAGAATGTTGTTCGGGCTATTGTTATCCTTCTTTTAATTTCTTCCTCACATCTCCCATCATTTGTAATCTTTTGTCCGAGATATATGAATGGGGGACATCCGGGGTAGTTCATTTGTTGACACTAGATGGCGCATCGGTACCAGTGGTCCTAAACGGCCATTGACAATGCACTGAGTTCGCCGGTACGCGTAGTGCAATACGTATATTTTATTCAAAATTAATAGAAATACAGAACCCTAACCTTAGAAATTTAATATAATCTATTCGTTGTATGTTTTCTATATGTATACCAAGCGGTTTGTCTCTAGGTCTTGTGGTTTTAGAGATATTTGACTTCTTCTGTATGAAGATTGCTCACGGCCATTGACAATGCACTGAGTTCGGCGGTACGCCCAGTGCAAAACGTTTATTTTATTCAAAATTAATAGAAATACAGAACCCTAACCTTAGAAATTTAATATAATGTATTCGTTGTATGTTTTCTATATGTATACCAAGCGGTTTGTCTCTAGGTCTTGTGGTTTTAGAGATATTTGACTTCTTCTGTATGAAGATTGCTCACGGCCATTGACAATGCACTGAGTTCGGCGGTACGCCCAGTGCAAAACGTTTATTTTATTCAAAATTAATAGAAATACAGAACCCTAACCTTAGAAATTTAATATAATGTATTCGTTGTATGTTTTCTATATGTATACCAAGTGGTTTGTGTCTAGGTCATGTGGTTTTAGAGATATTTGACTTCTTCTGTATGAAGATTGCTCATAGCCATTGGGTTTGCAGTGTGACAGTGTGCCGAATAGGCCCACTGGTTCAGTGGCGATGCGAACGGCAGGAATTTGAACTAAAAAGTCGGAGGTCCCCCATTCGGATACTTGTTCTATGTTTATGCCATCTATGGTTATATTGATATTTGGTTTATCTGTCTTTTTACTTATAACCATTATTTTGGTCTTCCTGGCATTCATCTTCATGTTGAATATAATATTCCAGCTTTATTGATTCTATTCACTATATCTTGTAGGTTTTTCTCACTGTCTGCTAGTATGACAATCGTCTGTATGACAATTAATCTAATATATTTAAGCTAGAAAATGTCAGACACTCAAAATCATCGGCTTTGTAACTTCACCCAAAGAAAGATCAGACAAAGAAGTGTGTCTTTTTGCTATGCACAATAACTATTCAATATCCATAGCATCAACGTTTTATGCTTTGCATGTGTGACGTCATTGCCTGATTGCATCATTCAGTGTCTTTGCGTTCTTGACGTGTTTCTCATGTTTCACATTCTGCTTCGCGTGTTTCACATATAGATAGCTGAGATGCTTTGCTTTCTTCAGATGCTTCATTCTATTCCAACACATCGCCCTATATGGACTGTGAACCTGGCTACAGAACTGGTATGGTCACAACTATTGGTTCCAGATATGGACAGAGCATAATGTTGTGGGAAGTGAAATATGCGCAATTCATTCAAATGCATACATAGGGAACTATTGGCGCTGCTGCTGTCATAATTACTGTCTGGATAAATATATATATATATATATATATATATACATATATATACATATATATATATATATATGAAGATCTCAGACGCAAAACCACATAAACGCCAATCGAAAAATGGAGATAAACATTGGAATCAAACCTTGAAAAACTAAATCTTGTTATATTACCACTTTTTTGTTCATTGTGCCATAACCATGTGATCATATAAAAAATGGAATTAGTGAGAATTTAAATTATTTTCAGGTAAAAATCTTTTATTTAAACTACATTTTTGGATAAGCGTTTTCATGGATTTGCGCCTGACCTCTTCATATATATATATATATATATATATATATATATATGTATACCAATAGTTCCCTATGTATAGATTTGAATGAATTGCACCTATTAATATATGCATATATATTATCCATAATATGATGTATAAGCATTATGTGATTATAAAGGCACAGAAGGGAATTATTAATAATGTTCAGTATTGTCACTGTACACTCTGTGGATTGGCTTCACGTGACCGGTGGCAGCGCCATCGGACCAAATCATCCCAAAACAAATGTGCCACACTGTCACTTATGCCTGATAATTATATATAAGTACTAAATTCCTTAAATGATTCAATATAGCGATTTCCTATGTGATATCTGTAATGTATCCATTTGGAATGGACGGGTAGTGTAAGTTTGCAAATATAAACCTATGTTAAAACACCCATGCGATAGGACGCTACTTATAGAGCATGCACAAACCGGAAAATATACAGACTTTTATTTGACTAAGTTGTTTATCACATGATATGGCATTTAGGTAGTCTTTGCTGATATCAAATGGACAAGCTCGTTTTGTTATCAGCATGGCTCTACTCCTCCATGCCCGAAACCCATATGTAATAAGCTTAATAAATTGTGGTCTATTACCCAGTATCACATAAGTTCTTGCCACTGCCATCAGAGGGCAGGAGTGTTGGTGATATAAATCGTCTATAAGACCTCCACAATGATCTGCTACCTAGTATTATATAAGTTCTTGCCACTGCCGTCAGAGGGCAGGAGTTTTGGTGATATAAATCGTCTATAAGACCTCCACAATGATCTGCTACCTAGTATTATATAAGTTCTTGCCACTGCTGTCAGAGGGCAGGAGTTTTGGTGATATAAATCGTCTATAAGACCTTCTCCACAATGATCTGCTACCTAGTATTACATAAGTTCTTGCCGCTGCCGCCAGAAGGCAGGAGGGTTGGTAATATAAATCATCGTTCAGACCTTCTCCACAATGATCTGCTACCTAGTATTATATAAGTTCTTGCCGCTGTCGCCAGAGGGCAGGAGGGTTGGTGGTGGAAACTGTCTATAAGCACAAATCCTTCTCTGCAGTGACTGAGCAATGAGATGCTATCCAATAGATAAGTTCTTGCCACTGCCGCCAGAGGGAGTGAGAAGTTTGTTTTTTTGTTTCGTTTTTTTGTGATCTTTTTGTTTATCGATGTATTCATTTATCCATTTATCTATTAATTTCTTCATGCATTCATTTATTCATTCATCTAACATATTTAAGCTAGAAAATGTCAGAAACTCACGCAGGGTGGTGGAGCGGCGCACGCCCGTACCCCTCACCCAGGAAAATAGAGTTGTGGGTAATATGGGCATGGCAGTACAGATCTTATTTCATGTGCTAAAAGGAGTGGGAAGTTTGTTTTTTGTGATCTTTTTATTTATCGATGTATTCATTTATCTATTTATCCATTCATTTATTCATGCATTCATTTATTCATTCATTTTTTCATGTATCCATTTATTCATTCATTTATTCATTTATTCATTTATTCATCTACCCATTTAATAAGAATGGGGGGGGGGGGATTTAACTGGTGGAAATCTCTACATTGTAACATTCTGTGTTATTATAAACAATAACCATTTATGCACACCTCTCGCTCCCTCCCCTCCCCCCCCCCTTCCCTCTCCCCCTCCTGCCGCCTCTTCCTCCCTACCCCAGGCCTACGTAAGCAGAAGACTGACCTTGCGGGCGGGCGGCGTGACCTTGAGAGTCAGAACACTGCGGACAGTTCCCTGCCCTACCTCAGTACGGACGCTGCCCACCAGTACACGAAGCACCGGTCCAAGACCTACTCCACCAACATGAAGGGGGCATCGCACAAGGGACCCAGCCTCGTAGTCACAAAGCCGAGGCTCAAATTAGGTCAGTGCGACGCTCGCGCATGCTTGTGAGCGCGTGTGTGCGCGTATGTGTGTGTGTGTTCAATAGATCTGCAGTGATTGGAACCGGATGTAGATGTCTATAATACCCCTGTCACACTACGACGTAACGAGCCAACGTGAGCCTAGCATGGTCATTTTTCGTCATTACGTTGGGTTACGTTATGATGACGTCAGAATGACGTTAGAATGACATCGAGCTACGTCACATTACGTCATGTTACGTCGAGTTACGTCAAGGTTTTGGACATGTTCAAAACTTTCGACGTAGCTTGAACGTAAGGGTTTACGTTCGCCGTACGTTCTGTTCACGTTCAGTGAACGTCAATGAAGTTAAATGGATGTTATTCCAACGCTGCTCACTACGTTCAACTACGTTCCACTACGTTGACCCACATTAAACCGAGTGCAAATGGCCACCTGGCGTAATGGGAACGTCAGGAGAACATCAGGAGAACGTCAGGAGAACGTCAGGAGAACATGCATTCAACGTACGTTCAACGTCTCATGACGTATCTAACGTCACGTAGCGTTCTTCTGGCGATGGAATAACGTTCATAACATTCCGTGAGCGTAGTGACGTTGTCCTCTCTCGTTGAATGACGGTATCACTATGCTTTACCAACGTTACGCTCTCGTCCACTACGCTGCATCCACGTTCAACTTGTGCCCAAATTTGCATACTACGCCGAGAAGTTCAACGTTCTTCATGTTCTCCCTACGCTGACATCATTATGTCGTAGTGTGACAGGGCCATAAGTTATAACCGCACTGCAATGACAGGAAGCTAAAATTGGATAGAGTGCGTACCTGTAGTCTTATTGCGATTTCACACTAATGTGCATGTATGGACACACCAGAAGGCTTATGGAGATCAAAGCCCGCCGGAAACTAACCAATAATTTGACTTGATCGGGGATCGGGAACATCGACGTGTTTTTTCCAGTGCATTTTTGTTACTTAATCGGGGTTGTTTTTTTAGGTTTTTTTAAGGTTTGAAGAGAGGATAGGATCAGGAATCTGTGGGTTTTCTTTCTTTTTTAAATATTGTTATAAGGCGGTAGGCTTAAATTATGAATTATCAATATTCAATATGGCCGGAAGACCAGTGCATTGGCGTAGACAAAGGACTTTATTCAATGAATAAACTATATTTACAACAACAACAAGAAAACCGCAGATTATTCAGCTGAAACGCTTGATGTGGGATTCCCGGTACCCGATCAAATTCTCGGCCATTATGAGGCGGGCTTGGGTACGGCTTCCTCTCTTATGACCAATTTGCGCATATCTGCAGGTTCCCCACCCTGCCCTTCTCATCTAATATTACCGAAAACTGCATAGCAAAGGTTGGTGCTTTGATAAATCAGCCATCCACACGCCCTGTTGTTGTTGTCATCACACTGTTAATATTGCCTTACTTCACCTGAGTTGTCAACAAAAGTAGGAGGTAAACCAGCATTCGTACTCCTCCCATACACGGATATGCATATAAATATATATGGTGGGCTACGCCCTAGTAAGGAAACAACAGAAGCGAGGAGTGGTGGGAAGCCTCAACTTTATTTCCCAAGGCCCTTGGCCGAGCAATTCACACTATTCACGCGTGACCTAATTCGGCATCAGAACAAGGCTGAGTACGCGTCGGGTATTGGAAATTGCCAAAAACAGTGCTGTGCGTCGATGTATATGAACTACTACAGAAATTAAAGGAGTAAAATTTGAAGATATTAACTTTTGAAACTATCATATTCATTTTTGCATACCTTTGTTCTATTTATTGGTCAATTTTCATGAAGATTGAGTGATGATCAGATGCATTTCAGTATGTGATGTCAACAAAGTCGCTCACCTTGGCTACCAATCTTTTCTTATATTCAAAATTGCATAACTTTCTTAATATAGATATATATTTTTTAATATATTCTAACCCTTTTAAAGCTTTTATTACTTTGTAATTACTAAGACTAGTTGTTTAACTGTGTTACACAGATAACTACGCTGACAGTGCTGCATGGTACATGATACCACCATACCTATTCAGACTTGAAGTTGACAGTCACATTGTAGTTAAAGAATGGGAAAATCACCATGCAAGAGTCACCCAATCTTCTTGAAAATTGCCCAATAGATAGAAAACAGGTATGCAAAGATGAATATGGTAGTTTAAAAAATGAATATCTTAAAATTTGAGTGATTTCGAGAGGTTTTAGTCAACGAAAAAGTATCTGCATGACTTTTCATACAGCGGCGCCTCGCAGATGCGTATGTGGCCTCGGTTTGGTTTCAACATGGCCGCAGCGTGAATAGTGTGAATAGATAGAACACGTTTCCAAATCCGCAGTGTTGTGGCTTGCTCCACACGCACCACAGACATCTATTGGGATAGTCTACAACAGAAGAATCCCGAGCACTATTATGGCACGTAGCGGTACGCGCATGACCTCTCAGTTTAAAATTTGCGCTCATGTGATGCCCATGCCATACCAACTGGCACGTGACTAGGCGTTGGTGGCGCCAAACTATCCTGGCGGGATCCGGCCCACAGTAAATGGCAGATCGATCCATAGTCGAATCAATAAATAGCATGCAGAGATAAATACAGTATGATAGCACAAACCTACTCCGCCCTTTTTATACTCCGATATATAGATCGACTCCAGATGGTGCCACCATGTCCGACTAAGGAACTGGGTATACAGAATCTACTAAATGCATGATATAACAGTGAGATATAGCATTGAATATTTCGCTTTTATAGTATATAGTCTTGAAGGATGTATCTTGAATTGCTCTAGCAGCGATAACTTTTAGTTAGAATCGATGGATATAGAATGGTAAAATTTGTATATAGAATGGTAAAATCTGGATACAGAATGGTAAATTTAGGATATTAAGTGATGCATATTTGGACATAGAATGATAACATTTAGACTTGGAATGATCAAATTTGGAGATAGAACAGTATATCTGGATAGAAAATGGTAGAATTTGGATTTGAAAGGTAAAATTTGGACAGACTGGTATAATTTGGATATAGAATTATAAGTAATATTTGGATATAGAATAGTCACATTTGGATATAGAATGGTAAGATTTGGATATAGAATGGTAAAATGTGGATGGAGAATAGTCAATTTTGGATATAGAATAGTAAAGTTTTGATAAAGAATTGCAAAATTTTGATATAGAATGGTAAAATTTGGATATAGAATAGAATCATTTGAATATAGACTGGTAAAATTAGGATATAGACTGGCAACTTTAGTGACCATGGTAGTTGTGATTCACCGCCCGGTCACACAACCGGCTGTACATGTGGAGTGACCCTCCTTCACTGTACACCTTCCGCACTCACCTCCACTCACCAGTGCTCGTGTCCAGCTATTCACCACTCCTCAAGCCGCTAAGCATTACATCTTCTTCTTACCACATATTTACCACATAATTCGCCTTTCTGCTCTTCTTGCTACTCACTTTCACTTGGGAAATATGCTAAATAATGAGTCAGTGTGTTGCAATAACCTTGATTATAGCTTTCTTTTTATTTTTTTAGTTGAGTTAAAGCTCTATAGTCCGATGAAAATATCAAATTTTCAAAACCAAAGCAAATATCTAGATTTGATTCTACATATCTAACTTAGAGACTGGTGCACTAATGAAACAGTTGTCACCACATAGAAGGGAATACGGAGGCAATTTAATAGAACCTGTTATTGCCGAAGCCTATGGTGCCATAGATTTGGCATGTTTGCCCAAATTAATTTAGCATGTTTGCACTTCAGATATCTCAAAAGTTAGCTGTTTAAAATACAAGTTACTTCAAACTAAAGTAAGGTAGATTATAATGATTTACCTATATTTAGTATCATATTAACTTTTCACAGGGTGGCATGCATTGGCATGGATTCAAATGGGAAATTAGACAGACAAACAGAAGTAGCAATCAACATTTAGCACTTTGGTGTATTAGCGACAAACTTCATTCATCCTACTTTTGGGGGAAATAGAAACAATGTTATGGGCCATTGTAGAAAATAGTTTGCCAACACAACAAATGGAGGAGTGATGGAGCAATGCAAAATATGAAAAGGCTGAAAAGTAGGTCTGGTCAGAAACGTTAGGAGTGCAGTATGAATGAATACTATTGGCAGGATGAATAATATGTGAAATTTCACTAGAACCCACCAACCGGATTAAATGTCTGGCAGGAACCCTATTCAGTTTGGTCATGCAGGAAACATGTACTTACTTAGAGCGTCCGTCTCCTGTGTTAGTACATCGTGCGGTCGTGGGTTCGAACCTGGGTCGAATCAAACCAATGACTTAAAAATTGATTCTTGTCGCTTCCTAGCCTGGCGCTTGGCATTATTAGAATAGGACGAGGACTGTTTGGCTCACTGTCAGGATAATGTGACTGAGTGGGATATCAGGTCATGGTGCTGGCGTCCTGGTCTTCCAGTGGGGCAGCAGTATAAAGTCGTCATGAGGGCTGAATGAGACCAACAGCCAGAGCTTGACCTCAAACTATGGTTGGGCACTCAATAACTCAGAGAATTGGTTGCTTCAAGGTATAGAAATTGTGACCAGTCGTATTTGAACACAATAATTGTGAATAAGTAAAGTTGTTTTGGTCATGGTACAGCCCAATTTAAAGCTGCATAAATCCAATTAAGGTATCAAATTTTCAAAACCCAAACAGTTATCTAGAATTGCTACTACATATCCCACTTAGATATAAGTGCAGTCATCGAACATATATAGCTTACATTGAACATGTATAGCTGCTGCATAGAAGGAAAACTAAGCCAATTTAATATTACCCATCACTGCTGAGGCATATAATATCCAGTATTTTGGTGTGGATACCAACATTAATTTGTCATGTTTTCACTTCAAATATCTCTACGGTAACACTTCAATCAAAATCAAAATCAAATCAAAATCAAAATTACTTCAAACTAAAGTAAAATAGGTTATAATTATCAACCCAATATATTTATCCAAAAGAAATAGGGCATAAATGCAAAACCATCGGAGTCAGAACAGACTATTGTACCCAAAAGAAGATATGGTCTACTATTTACGATACAAACGAAATAGGGAGGGGGGGGGGAGAAAGCAAAAGACTCATAGGAAACACAGCTTAGTTGAAGAGGTTATGGATAATATTGGAAGGATGGCCAAATGAGTTTAGTGCTTGCTTCCCGTGCAGACAATTGTGGACCCAGTCTCCAACCGAGTCAAACCAATGAGGTAAAAATGTATACATGTCACAACCCAGCCTGGCACTCTGCATTACTATGGATAGGGCACAGATCCGTCGAATGAGGAAGATCAACTGTCCACAGTGGAATATTTTCGTCTGCTTAATCAATGAATTTACAGAAACAACGATGACAATGATAATAATGAGCTGGTATTTTGGGAAAATTCGGTGGGTAGGGGGAAAAAATCGATTTCACTCTCGAGGCGTGGAGATTTAGATGGAGCGCCATGCGGCTGTCAGTGCGGCTAGGAGTCGAGCTATTTGTAGACTGACAGTGACAGCAGTCTGTCCACATCTGCACGGGAATCCTTGGCTGCATGCGGGCTGTCTGGTCACTCTACTCACAGACGCGCACAGGTTTGTACAGTTTTCACTGCTTCCTCAGCCCAGTCTGGGACACTCCTCACCCTCCTTCACCTACTCCTCTACTTCCGCTAAACCACCTGCGTGCAATCCCTGGGGTTCTTGTTGCTAACAAATCGCCAACTAGCCTCACTTTGTTTTTGTTAGTGCGAGGGAGCGGGCGCGGTGGCCAAATCGGTAGAACGCGGCCTCGTATGCAGGAGATCAGGAGTTTGGTTCCTAGTCGAGTCAAACCAATGACTTATAAAATTGATACTTATCACTTCCTAGCCTGGCGCTCGGCATTAATAGGATAAGGTGAGGACTGGTTAGCTCAGTGTCAGGATAATGTGACTGAGTGGGATATTGGGTCATGGTGCTGGCGGACTGATTTCCCAGCAGGGCCAACTATGAAGTCGTCATTACTGCACACTGTCACAAGTCGGTACATGTCCTGATATGACCTTAGACGTTGCCAGTACATAAAACTCCAACAACCAACCAGCTAGTGCGAGGAGGTGGTCAGATGGGTGAGGGTGGGAGGAAGGGAGGTTGGAGGGGAGGGGGAATGGGGGGTATTAAACCAGTTCTGAAGGCATGCCATCAGCCGTCAAAAGGGGGCACGGGGTCGTGATGTCAATTTAAAATCTCACCCACCCTCACTTCTCCACCCGACCCCCCACCTCCTAAGATGGCGAAGCATTCGTTGATTGGTGATCTGGAATCACGATTCCAATGATTGCCAAGCGAATATATAAACAAAGACGTGACTGGAGTTGGGTGTGGCTCGTGTATTCCATCCTAAATGTCGACGATACTGTCGATATCGATATGTATTGAAGGAATATAGAAGGAATATTAAATCAATTAAATAGGACCTATCACTGTGGCAGGTCATTCAAACCGACGATGTCCAGCATTTCATAGTGCACACCAAAATTATTTTGAATATTTTCAAATCAATTAATTATCTCCAAGGTTAGTCATTTAAACAAAATAATAAATGTTACTCCAAACTGAAACAAAGTAGATTATAATGATTAAATTTAAGATATTTATTTTAGCAATATGGCAGGCAGCCAAAACCATCTGAGTATGGGGCTTTAAACTATTATATATTTACTAACGATACTGCAGTTACCACATTGTGACGTGTTTCCATATTTACAGATGACACATTGACTGTATAATCAAGTAAGCATAGAAGCATGTCAAATTTGTTTAATTGCTTAGTCTCTCCGGCATGATCTGTACCGAAAATAAAGGGAGCACTTGCTCTACTTGCTGCCCTTTGTTGTTTAAATTGTCTCAGCACTCATTTCCCTGATAACATAGAGAATGCTCAATGTCTCACACCTGTAGCTTACATTTGTAATTTGTTCTATTCTGTCTTCTTTCCTGTGTTTCTAATAAACCTGCTACTCTACATTAATACCTACCATCAGTAAATCGCAATAAAGTTAATGTTAGATTGTATGCATAGCTATCTCGTAGGTAAATTAACCCACATGAGAGAATGAATAATTTCAAATGTAAGGTTTTTTGTAGGTTGTTTTTTTAAAGTCAAGTTTCAACAAACAATTTATTTTGTTAGCGCCGAGTCACTGGCCTTGCGATCATGCAACATTACAGTTTTTACATAGGCATAATTAGGTTGGAAAACTAATATTATCATCCATGCCATTTGCATGCGTTAATGGTGCTGTCACACTACGACGTAATGTGCCGACGTGGATGCAACATGAAATGTATCGAAAATCTCGACGAAATATGCAAATACGGGCCAAGTTGGACGACACCGCAGCATAGTCGACTTGGTCGTAACGTCAGTCAAACATCGTCGGAACGAGAAAGGACGTAGAAGATATTTATTTGGTGAACGTGATGCCAGCGAGGTCTTAGCGCGCTCGACGTCGTTCAAACATGACCGTAGCGGCGGCGGAACATCGAGCGGGCATGATAACATCTGTCCCAGCGTCGTACTCAAAGGGGATTTCCCAGTCACGTCGACGACGTCGCTCCGTTGCTCTGACGTGGTGCTAACGTGGTGGACGTGACCTCAAGGAGGCTTCGACGACACTCCGACATCATCGCAACATCACCGGAACGTGCGCAAGCACTCGCTCCACCCGCTGCTTTTATATACCAAAGGCAAACCGTTCAGACTACGTTCAGACCACGTTTAGACCACATTCAGACCACATTCAGACCATGTTCAGATCACGTTCCAAAACATTCGCATGACGTCCATGACATTACGGCCACGCTGGATGCTCGTCAATGACGTAACGCGACGTGGACCTAACGTAGATGATATGAGCATAATGAGATCCTAAAATCAGCGTAACGTGACCGTAACATGACCGTGACGTGACTCGAATGTGTTACCATCTCGTGGAGCTACGTCGAAAGTTTTCAACATGTCCAAAACTTCAACGTCCTCCGACGTACCTCGACATGAGTCGACGTGAGTGGACATGACGCGACGTGACTTTAACATCACCCTAACATGACTCTAACGTGATCTGACGATCTTCGACGTTATGATGAAACGTCACCCATGTCAAACTCACATTGGCCATTACATCATAGTGTGACAGCACCATAAGATATGCCTCTTGAAGACTGAATGTCATGGATAGTGGAGAGCTCAGAGATCCAACCGGATGTTAAAGCTGCATAGTCCGATGAAAACCTCAAATTTTCAAAACTCAAACAGTTATCTAGATTTGATTCTGAATATCTAAATTAGATACTGCTGCAAGTATCAAACATTTGTCACCAGATTGAATGGGATACTGATCCATTTTAATAGAAAATGTTACTGCAGAAGCTATGACCTCGTGCTTGCCAACATTATTTTAACATGTTTGCACTTCAAATATCTCAAAAGTTAACCATTTAAAATAAAATGACAGAAACACAAAACCATCGGACTATGCAACTTTAAAAACAGTTATGTGTCTATTAATGTTGCTACTCTGCCACTTGTCCGCCAAGGACCGTTTGCAATGGTATGCACCATGTGTATCTGTATCTTTATTGTCAAGCTTTCCTTCCGAATATTCTTGTTAATTATGAGCTAACACCGAAGCACATGGCTAACAGCAGGGCTGCTGAAGGTACCGGCAACTTCGGTAGTTGGTTATCTGGGACGCTAGGGGGTACCAGCTATCATTTGCTTTTAAGTTAAATTCTTCTTAGATTCTTCTTGAATTCTTCTAGAATTCTTCTTAGATTCTTCTTAAATTCTTCTTATGTTCTTCTTAGATTCTTCTTGAATTCTTCTAGAATTCTTCTTAAATTCTTCTTAAATTCTTCTTAAATTCTTAATTCACTTTCTTTTCTTTTGTACTGTGACTGCAGTATGCTAATTTATCAGCATTCATAAACTATTACATTTAGTTTTATTATAGGTAATTTAAAAAAAAGTATACTTGTAAGTGCGTGGAAGTTTAGTTTGCTCAGGGCGACAGCAACCCAAGGGCCGTTCCTGGCCGTGTCGAGCTCTCCCATACTTATAACACACACAGCACGACTGCATTCCACTAATAATGAATAACGATGACGCGTCCATTCCTTACAGCCAATTTGACGGCCCCTTCCAACACGACTGACTTATCGAAGAACCCGCTCGCCACGGGAACCAGCCAAAGCCGGAAGTGGCTCGAAGCCATGAAGGCGAACGGCATTAGGGACATTGAGCGGGAAAAGTCAAACCTGAGTCTGATTCGTCAAAGGTCCACACTCTGCGCCAAGACTAAACCCAAGGCTGGTCCCAAAATGGCGCGGAAAAGTGGCAAGTGACTGCCGAAATGTTTGGACTTCCAGGCGGTTATTTTGTTCTGAAATCGTTCTGTACTTCGTGACTCTTCATTTTGAGTGTCGGCCTTTGCGACGGTCGCGCGTCGACGTGGCTCTTTGTAGTGTGGTATTCACAGTGGGAAGCCGAGTAGGGACGCCACCTGTTGGTGGAGGAGGTTAATACATAGAGGAAGCTCATTGGAGCATGGTGATAAATAATACAACCTTCCGATTATTTATATTTGCATAATTCTTTATATTGGATATATATATATACAAATCCTTGCTATATGTACATATATATATTATTATGTGATTCTATATATGTATATATGCATTTGTTGGTATATATTTGTTGTTTATATATATATATATATATATATATACACACACACAAATAAGCATTGCTGTAGATAACATTCTGTCATATTAGTGACTGTCTGGGTATTTTTATATATATATTTTTTTTATGTTTGACGTGCTTTGTATATGACATCTTGGAAATATTTAGTGCAATATATATTCGGATATGCATCAGTAAATGATGCATTTGATTGATATTCTCAGCTAATTCCATTATTCTCGACACAAATTAGTTCTACCCGATTAAATCAACACATAGCTGCAAGCAGGTACGGTTGGACCAAGTGTCATTACATAAAACTGTTGCTGAAATGTAATTTATACACTAAACATAAAGGTATAATCACAACATATTTCATTCGCCCAACCTATTTTACCTAAAAAATAAGTTAAGCAAGCTTAAGTTTCCATTAAGTATGCTTGCTTGGTGAGATATTTATGGTTTCTGTTTTTGTTCCAGGTCAGGAAGAAAGACAGTCATCATAAGTACATCGTTAATTATGTAATTGACATTTTCTTATATATATATATATATATATATATATATATATATATATATATATATATACATACATATACATATATATATATATATATATATATATAAGAAAATGGCAAGTAAACTGGGATATATATATATATATATATATATCCCAAATCGTTTTGTCAGACTATGTACAATCCATTTGAAAATTGAATATTATAAATGCTATATTTCTGAAGATACTGCAGCAAAATGAAAGATTGTGAATATATTAATAACTTTGTGTGGTGTTGAGTGTTGGTGTTTCTACACGTGCCATGTTGTTCAATGTAAACGCAATATGTAATATGGCGTCTATAGATCTATACTACTTACGAAGAGTATTTTATTACGTTGGATCATTGAAACGCCATAAGAAATATATATATATATATACATACATATATATATATACATATATATATATATATATATATATATATATATATATATAATGTGTGTGTGTATCGATGTGTACATACAAAACAATGCATCCGACTGAAACACCCAAATGATTTGAGTGGATAAAACCCATTTAACATCAGGTATCAATTGACGATGTCTGGATTAACGTAGATACCTATCTATTTACCACGAATATAATATGATATCATTCACCATAGTCAAAGGACACAATAACGAATTTGATCCAAATATACGATAACTCTTGATTTGTTAACATCTTATTACAAAACCGTCCTGATATGACCGTAGATGTTTCCAGGACGTAAAACTCCAACAACCAATCAAATCTTATTACAACAAATACTGCACCTTATTTAAATTTCTTTCTAATGCCTAATGACGAATACTAATGTGAAAATTGCAACTCATATAACAGAGAGAAATATCGATCTCTCGCATAATTATTTCCTTAGTTGTCCGACTAGGCGCCGTTTCTCTTGAGGGTTACTTTCCCAGTTGTTACTATTATACATTTATATATATATATATATAATAAGTAATCCAGATATATATGTATATATATAAATTATATTTATCTGGATTGTGGCAGATATATCTGGATTACTCATTTTAAATCTGATTACCTCATGTTGTGGGGGGTTCTTTGTGAAGTAAGCATTTATTATTCAGAATATACACCCAAAAGAAATTCAAGGTACAGAGACATATTTGAACTACTTATGCCAGTATTGTAGTGTTGTTTGGGGATTTTGTTTTCCGATGTGGATTAATGCTGACCCCGGTAGCAGGTGTAACCACGGTTACGAGCTGGTAAGACGTAGTGGTGGTTATGGCAACGCCGTGGGAGGCTGAGTGATGTTTCCATGGGGTGCTAAGTGTGAGGTGCACGGTTGTCTGGGTGCAGTGGTCCGGATGGCGGAGAGCTGAACATGCTATATAGTGGTGATAGTGTATATATATATGTGGATGTGTTACTCGACAAACAAACAACAAGTCAATCTTTTCTTAAAGGCTGGACTCTCAGTGACCAGGCAAACCAGACGGTTACCAGTTAAAAAGCCTGGTCACGCCCCCCGCACCTTTATTTGGGTCAGGTTCCTATTCCGTGAGGTCACATGGTGCTGCCTACTGCGTTATGTATAGGGGGGGGTGTAATGACGTCACAAGACAACTTTCGGTGGCCATATTGGAAGACATACAGAAGGCTTGCAACTGCCTACACTGTGCTTATTTACTGATTTGTTGGTTTATTTATCACTGTTTTTAGCAGTTGGGCCTCAGAAGTTGTTGCTAAAGTGCTGTAAGTAAACACATTGGATGTAAACTGCCCAGAACCTCCCATAACACAAGAAAACTCTGTTTTACTGCATCTGCATGCATTCAAAACATGGCTAGGGAGGGTGCTCATAATCCAAGATGGCAGCCCGCTGACCGCTGATTACTAAGTAATGACGTTATGTGCACTCCCTCTATTGTGCTACCCCGTTGCCACCAATCAGAACACTTAATGCGTAGTTTCTGACCATGCGGTGGATGTTTCAAAACATTGAGTGATGGATGGCTGTGGTGACTGACCTCAGGGGCGTAGACCTTTAACGATGTGTACTCCTAATTTCGGCAGGGGGTTTAGGGGGCCTCTTAAGCTTAAGCTGGTGGATTTTACACATTTTAGACTTGAGTTTTCGACACTCTGGACTACTACATGCCTCCTCTCTCTCTCACTCTCTTTATTTTTTTTGTTATTTTTTTTTTGTGTGGACAAAACGATGTGGATGTTCTGGCGTACGCTCATACGCCTAGCTACGCCCCTGGACCTGATTACGGTATTTGAATTGAAATTCTATACAACTGTGGTTTATATCTATAAGACAAAATAGGGCCTACACATCTATACACCAAAAGCACATTGCTATTTGTACAGACTGAACGTTTATAAAGACATGTATCAAATATAAGGATAAATAGCCAGCTAATTCTATGGTAATTTTCCTTTCATATTGGGAGATGTGGCAGATACCAGTTAGGTTTGAAGGCAGAGTGTGTGGGGGGAGAGTGTCAGACGGCTGCCATGGGCCCTCTTTATATAGTATGGGTCAAGCCTTTAATCTAAGTCATGTATATATGCATGTTGGCTAGCTGTACCTTAAGTACTACTTAAAATTGCAGAGTCCGATGATTTTGAGTTTCTGTTATTTTCTGAGATAAATGTATTAGGTTGACCATTATAACCTACCTTGCTTTAGCCTAAAATAGCTTTTATTTTAAATGGGTAAAGAAAAATTGATATTTTAAGTGCAACGATGCAAACTTCATTTTGGCAAGCATGCCAAAACTCTAACACCATAGACTTTTGCAGTAATCGGTTCTATTCAATTGCCTCAGTATTCCCTCCTGTGTTGCGACAAATGTTTAATAAATGCATCAGTATCTAAGTTGGATAACTAGAATATTATCTAAGTAATTGCTTTGGTTTTGAAAATGTAATGTTCTCATCGGATTATGCAGCTTTAAATAATGTACAGTTGGCTGCATTCATTTGTAGACTGGAATTATGTCACTATAAAAAAAAACATGTCACTTGAAAGGTTGTACAAAATGTTTGCCGCCGAGCGGTCTTGCTTTACGTTTGCAGATCACTGTGACTTGCTGTATAATATGATTTATATCTTTCGCCCATGATGAATAAATTAGTACCGGTTATAAAGACCAACGCGAATGTCAGTCCCGTTATTATGCACATGCATATTTTTGGGGGGCATACATTAGTTGATTAAGCTGGGGAAATTTCAATCGTGGGCAATTGGTCTTCCTCATTCCACTGCTCCTTGCCCTATCCTAATAATCCAGACCCCCTGGCTAGGAAGCGACAAGTATACATTTTTAAGTCATTGGTTTGACTTGACCAGGGACCACGACCTACCAAAACAGCCATCGATATAGGAGACAAGTTCTATATCATTTCTAACAGGTTCCGGTACTGGATATATAAGCATAGGCTAGATTTCTCAATTTGAGTAGGCCTTTTCATAAGTATTTAATCGACTGTATTTTAATATTAATCTAATAAGGGTATAGTATATTCATATAGCAGGAGAGTGTGAATTTTGTTATTATGGTTAGAAATACAAATGACCTTAGTCCACTTTAGTTTCGAACTATCATCGTGGCTTCCCCAACCTCAAACATTGGCTGAGATAATTAATTGCTGTCGCCTGTTCCCGTGACCTCGTTGACCTCTGTGGGTAGAGAGTTGTGGGTGAGGGAGGAGTGGACATCTGTCACCTGGGCCACGTTCAGGATATGTATGCCGCAGAGTCAACTCTGAGACGGCTTCGTGACATCTTTTTTGCCAATTTGAGTTCAATGTGTGCCTTGGGTTTGACTCTGAGACGTTGTGCTTTTCGGGTAGGAGGCATAAACGCCTCCAAAATGGCCATGGGTTTCAGCCAATCAGAGCTGTTCTTTCAATTGCAAATGGCTGCATGAAGTGCATGCTATGGAGGATGCCATTTTCGAGGCACCCAACTGCTTAGACACCGTTCATAGTAGTGCAACATTTGGAAGGCCTCCGAGGCACGCAGTTGAATGCGTTAGCTAAACGTGAAGTTATTTATAGATTTGGGAAATCCCTCTGAGCCTGTTGCTGGCGAGCACCACTATTTCCCAATATCGCCGCCGATGCGGCGGCGGCGGCGGCGGCGATTTTTTGTTTAGATTCGACAGTATGAATGCATTAATATCGCTTCGATTTTGGGGTTAATTTAACCAAATTTCACTTTTTGATTATGTTATTCTGTTAAATATGACAGCATTGAATAGATTTGGGCCTATTAGCGGCGACGGGTGGCGAGTGGCAGGCGGCGGCGCCGCCGATTTGTTTTGTTTACATTTGTCGATTCGACAATATGAATATCGCCACCGATGTAGTGGCGGCGTTAATATCGCCTCGATTTTGGGGTTAATTTGATAGAATATCACTGTTAGATATTCTGTAAAATATGTAATTCTGTCAAATATGATAGCATTGAATAGATTTGGGCCTAATAGCGGTGGCGGGCGGCGGTGGTGGGCAGTGGGCGGCGTCGGGAGGCGATTTGTTTAGTTTACATTTGTCGATTCGACAATATTAATATCGCCACTGATGTAGTGGCGGCGTTAATATCGGTTCGATTTTGCAGTTAATTTGATCAAATTTCACTTTTAGAGTATGTCATTCTGTTAAATATGATAGCATTGAATAGATTTGGACCTAATCGGTACCTAACACCGCCCGTAAACCTGCTATGCGGTGGTGTTAGAATATCCAACCTTAAACTTGCGGTGTTTCTGTAACACTCCTCCATGCATGGTGACTTTTCGCCGCTAAACCAGAAATCCCATCCAAAACCAGTTTTGGCTCGCTAACACCGCTTCATGCATATGGCCCCAGATGTCAAGATCAGGGCCCTCATCACGATTAGATAATTTGTGGATATTTCGGACTATCCACAAAATGTGGCATCATGCTGATAATATCGTACCCATACTAATCCTGATTTAGTAATAATGGAGAAATTTGAAATTAAAGATAAAGGATTTTACGTGAATACGTCACTTCCGGGTTCGTGAGTGTAAATTGAAGCTGTGACACGATGTGGTGAGTCAGCCATTCGTGAGGGACCAGTGGAACTAGGAAAACCCGGATTACGAATACTTAGCAGCAGATATATACGTGTATATATATATATGTATATATATATATATATATATATATATATATATATATATATATATGTATATGTGTACGTATATATATAGGCTCTATTATGGATTATGGGAATATAAACAAAAGACATGCTACATCACAGTTATTCCCTCATTGAGCAATAGACCCCTTTCAATGTTTATAAACATTGTGTATGCGCGCACAGCTTGGCTGCAGAACGAAGGCATGCTGCCATTGAGTTTGCCGGTATGTGCAGTGCAAAACTTTATTTTATTCAAAATTAATAGAAATGCAGAACCCTAACCATATAAATTTAATATAATCTATTCGTTGAATATATTTTCTATTTGTGTTCCAAGCGGTTTGTGCCTAGGTGGTGTGGTTTTAGAGATATTTCACTTTTTCTGTATGAAGATTGCTCATAGCCATTGAGTTTGCAGTATGAGAGTGTGTAGTCCTGCAGCCAAATGCTGACGTCATATGAAATAGGTCTATATGTGGGTTGACTCAGTGTAGTTCTACATATATACACATATATACACACATATATGTACATATAAATGTATGAATATGTATATATATAGATATGTAGTTTGCGAGAGTAGGAAGGCTTTAACAACATTTGTGACCACCTGACCTCCTGACCTCCTGACCTCCTGACCTCCTGACCTCCTGACCGCCTGGGGATTTCTTACATTTTGCCTTTCAGATGAATCCGATGATAACCGGCCTCGTCAAGGTATGTCTTGGGTTTTTCTTTCGATATTTGCATTTGCCTTTTCGGTTGTAATATAACCACAGGACATTAGGCCAAATAAACAAAAAAAGAAGAATTGGTGAACAATTGCCCGTCCCTGATTTTTTTTTTTTTAAGCTGTAAAAAGATGCATCGGGCTAGCATAGAATTTACATATTACTCAACAGCATATGAATCAATCTGTATTTTCTGTGGGATGAATGAAAACAATGTGGAAAAACAGGGTTGCTACAGTCAATGTGGCAACTGTTCAGTGAAAAGGGCTATACCAAGATGTGGTGGGGAGAAAGTGAAACCATTGATTTAAACAATTTTAACTTCTAGATATCTATGATATACTGAAAATAATCTAATTTTTGTTAAACCACCCACCCGACCCTGATTTGTTTGATCAAAAGGACGATCACCAACTCTTAATGTTTATTTGGCCTCATGGTTCCAGTGTCATTCAGCCGAATGGAAAGTAAGCCAGTGTTGCAGTTTCCAGGGTATGCCAGTTTGCGAGGGACACATACATTCAAATGCATTGTCATTGGCCGTGAGCAATCTTCATACAGAATAAGTCAAATATCTCTCAAATTACACCACCTAGAAACAAACCGCTTGGCACACATAGAGAAAACATATTCAACAAACAGATTATATTAAATTTATACGGTTAGGGTTCTTGATTTCTATTAATATAGAATAAAACTAATGTTTTGCACTGCACATACCATCAAACTCAAGGCATCGTCAATGGTCGTGAGCAATCTTCATACAGAAAATACAGAAAAAGTGAAATATCTCTAAAACCACACCACCTAGAAACAAATCTCTTGGTACACATATAGAAAACATCTTTACCAAAAGCATTATCTTAAATTTATATGGTTAGTGATCATGCTGTTCGATTTTGACGCATGCGCTGAAGCGATGTTTCCCTCGCAAACTGGCGTACCACGGAAACTGCAACACCGGTATCAAAGTAGCATGTGTGCAATAATCAGGTACTAATATGGCTGTCACAGTTGGATAGCTAATGGAGCCGTACAATTAACTATTTAGTCTTTGCAGAATGTTGTGCACTCACCATCCTTTGGAAGCTTCCCGGCGTGCATTGCGTGAAAAGATGCAACCCTAATGAAGGCTACTGACCATTCCAAAATAACAACGCTAATCAAATCCCAGCAGAGAGTTGTGCGATTAAAGCTAGACCAGATGCGATGCCGAATGATTTGAGCATCCGCCACCCATTCTGTTAGGCCATGGGATATGAACTCATGGGTTCAAACCCTGGCCGAGTCAAAGCAATGACTAAAAAAATCATACGTGTCGCTACCTAGGCTGGCATTCGGCATTACTAGGATAGGGTAAGGAGCAGTGGAATGAGGAAGACCAATTGTCTGCAATCGAAATGTCCCCTGCACAATCAACTAATGTACCAAAGAAAGGTGGGGGGGGGAGCTACATTCTTCGATGAAAACATCAAATTTTAAAACCAAAACGCTTACCTAGATTTAATCCTACATACTTGTTCTGCATAGGAGTTAATACTAAGAAAATTATTGATTGATTGATTGGTGGTTGCTTTACGCCGTGTCTGGAAAATTATATTGAACCTGTTACTGCTGAAACCTATGGTGTGAGAATTTCAATGTGCATACCTAAATTAATTTCCTATGGTTTTATTTCAAATATCCCCAAAGTTAGCCATTTATAATCAAAGTTACTTCAAACAAAAACACTGTAAATTGTAATGACCAATCTAATTTATGATTTATCTCAAAACATGAAAAGCATCGGGCTAAGCAACTTTAAAAGAATAATTGTTAACTGTTGTTGAAAATCTTATCCTAAACTTGCCGGAATATTGGTAACTTTAGGTGGATAACCTAGTTTGTTTGAGCCTACATATGCTCGAAAATTCGTGTGTAGTTTCACGGGAGCGGGACGTAGCTCAGGCGGTAGAGTGTCTACCTGTGAAGGTGTAGGTCATCCTATCAATCCTGCTCAGTGGACCCATTTGCAATTTGGGCTATTTTCCATTCCAACCAGTGGTCCACAAGTGGTTCATCAAAGGTTGTGGGATGTGCTGTCCTGTCTGTGGGAAAGTGCATATTATAAGACCCCTTGCTGCTTATCGGAAAGAGTAGCCTATGTGGCAGCATCAGGTTTCCTCCAAAGAAATATGTCAGAATGACCATATGTTTGACATCCAATAGCCATTGATGAAAATCAATGTGCTCTAGAGGCGTCATTAAATAAAACAGGCTTTACTTGTTGTAGTCTCATGGGACTCTACTGTGCTGTTGTGGATTAAGATACTTAAATAAGTTGTGCGGACTTAATAAAGACTGTATTGCATTGGGTATATTTCCTTCCTGTGGAACTTATTCATTTTACAAGATTCGTTGGAGCTCTTATCAGACAAGTACTTTACTTCCTTGTTTTCATTATATTTTTAAGTAGGCCTAACCGCACACAGTGACCTGGTTGGTAAGAGCAGTGACTTCCTATGTGGTAGGTCGGGGATTTGAATCCCAGTTGAGTCTAACCAATGACTTACAAAATGTATATTTGTCCCTACCTAATATGGCACTTTGCATTAATAGGATAAGGCGAGGACTGATTAGTTGACTAAATGGGATGGCTGAATAAGTTGAGCGTCCGTCTCTCGATTTGGTTGGTCATGGGATTCGAACCCTCGGGTTCAAACCCTGGTTGAGTCAAACCACTGACCTAAAGATTTATACTTGTCGTGACCGAGCCCGGCGTTAGGCATTACTAGGATAGGGAATGGAGCAGTGGAATGACAAAGACTAAGTGTCCGCGATTGAAAATTCTCCTGCTTAATCAATTAATGTACCCCAGAAGTAGTTCAGTAAACTGAACCCCGATTTAACTTCGGCACCACTTTTTTTCAAGGTGATAATTCATAGACCCCAATGATCGTGTTCCAGCGGGGTTTCACTGTATCTAATACATGCAATCACCATATAGAATTTGGAGTTCTGTCTTATTCAAGTTCCCAATCGAGTAAGCTGACTATTAATTTGTACGCATCTATAAATATATTCTTTAAATCACAATGTTTTACAATCCTACGTCTATGCCTCGTGTTCCAGCGCTTGGGGAACATTTCTATATATAATTTTGAATTACAAACATGGCTCGTGACACCTGTGTTCCGAGTTCCGTTTTCCGCTCAGAAATGACTGAAGCTGCGACCCAGCACATCGGGTCGCACCTTTAGCTTAAAGTTGCATGGTCCGATGATTTTGAGTTTGGGTCATTTTTCTGAGATAAATGTATTAATTTGATTGTTAATATCTACCTTAATTCAGGTTAAAGTAACTCTTATTTTAAATGGATAAGTTTCGAAATATTTGAAATTCAACCATGTAAAATTAGTTTGGCAAGCACGCCAAAACTCTGACACCATAGGCTTTAGTGGTAACAGGTTCTATTAAATGGTCTCAGTACTCCCTTCTATCTGTCTATGTGGCACCAAATACTTGATAAGTGCATCGCTATCTAAGTTAGATATGTAGAGTCAAATCCATATAATTATTTAGGTTTTTCAAAATGTGATGTTTCATCGGACTATGCAGCTTTAAACACAGGAAGGTGTAGGGGTTGATGCCCGTCCCACTCCTCTCCGTCGCTATAAAACTTATTCTTTAAACTCACTTTGCACCTTTATAACTATATGCCTCCTGATGATCAAACTTGGTAGGATACATTTGTTTCTAATGTAAAGTGCAGTGAAATTATCCTGGCAAATGCTACATCATCTACGTGTATTCACCACCTTCTCCACCTTTGGGTGACATGGAAGCTGAAGCTGTGACCCGGCATGTTGGATCACAGCTTCAGTCCTTCCTGAGGAACCAGCTGGACTGGGAACACACACATTTAGGTCAGTGTGACCTAGTTAATAATAATATATATATATATACAGGAACCAGCGGTACTAGGAACATACTATTTAAGTCAATGTGACCAAGATAGCAACAAATATATATATACAGTAAAACCTCTCTAAATCGACCGACCATGGGACCGACTTTAAGTGGTCCAATTAGGGAGGTGGTCGGTTTAGAGAGTTAGAATATCCTGTTTGTTTGTTGTTGTTTTACGTCCTAGCAACATCCAAGGTCATATCAGGGCGGGTACCGACTTGTGACAGTGCGCACTCATGATGACTTTATAGTGCTGCCCCACTGGAAGACCAGGCTGCCAGGACCATGACCTGATATCCCACTCAGTCACATTATCCTGACACTGAGTCAACCAGTCCTTGTCCTATCCTAATAATGCCGAGTGTCAGGCTAGGAAGCGAGAAGTATCAATTGTTAAGTCATTAGTTTGACTCGACCCGGGTTCGAACCCACAACGCCACGATCTACCAACATGGGATACGAACGCTCTAACTCATTCGGCCATCCCGTCTGGTGTATATACAGTAAAACCTCTCTATACCGACTATATACAGTAAAACCTCTCTATACCGACCCCTCCACAGATCAACCACTCCCCTATATCGATCGCTTTATTTGGGTCCCAACAATACCATTGTAATGATATTCTAACTCTCTAAACAGACCACCTCCCTAAATGGACCACTTAAAGTCGTTCCCATGGTTGGTCGATTTAGTGAGGTTTTACTGTATATATATATATATATATAGGAACCAGCGGTACTGGCAACACATGTATTTAGGTCAGTGTAACCTAGATAATAAGAAATATATATGGATATGGGAACTAGCGGTAGTGGAAATACACTCATTTAAGCCAGTGTGACCTAGATATTAATAAATATGTATATTTAAAAAATGCCAGTGCGCGAGTGACAGTATTTGCGACGCTGGGGAGGTGGGAATGGAGGCGCCACCTGCCCCACCATGAAGAGGGGTCACCCATAAAGTAGTACACAACATCAGGGTGGCCAATAGGGAATATTCCCTTTCGCACCTTTATACTCGCATAAGTTTTATATATACGAACCAGTGGTACTGGGAACACACGTATTTAGCTCAGTGTGACCCAATTAGGGCATCGCTACTTGAGATGAGATGTAATTAAAATTATCTCAAACACAGGCACTTGGAACTGGCAGGCCGCAATTTCCAAAGCACGGGACAGTAACCCTGTCCCCTTGTACAAGTGGGACAAGCACCGCAGGCACGACTGGGAGGAACTGCGCAACCGCCAACTTTACCGCGCCTACGTCACTCCGCTGGTTCCGGGTGAATGGCTGAATCCCCCCAAGTCTCAAGGTAATCATCCTTCCGCACTGTTCAAGTTAAAGGTACCAGGTAGGCCGGGCCGGGAACCACACGCCGACAAATGCTCTCCAAGCAAAACTTTGCACCGTATTTGGGTGTTTTCATGGTAAATGGGGCCAAAGTGTGACATGAGGGCTAAAAATTAATGTTGTGTATTTTCCTAATGTTTTCGCTGAGTAGACAACTCTTGTTTATATATATACTGGTCATGTGAAGGAAAAGATAGTTGAGGTTACCATTTTGTCCGAAAAACAATAACTAATTGAGTAGCCAGCCCCAAGTATGGACTTATTAATCAACAAGTGTGGATTTATTAATCAAAACAATTATTTAAGAAAATGTATTACATGAAATAATTAATTTTTATGTTGTGATCCCATAGTATAGAAATGCACTGTGAATAAATCTGCATAGTATCATTATATTCTTCCTAATTTTGAGTTTGGATATAACACAATAGAAGGGGACACCAAAAATAACATGGAACTTCAATTTCAAATTTTTCTCATACAGCTTTGTAGAAAAATGTTACTACTGGTCATGGTCCTCCAAAATATGCTTGCACATGCAACAGTGCCAAGTGTTTTCTTGTTGAAGCTCTGGTATTCCCAGAATAGCATATTCCCTGACATAGCAAACAGGAGATGAGCAGGGGACACCACAGTTATGTCCAGAACCCGTTTAATCACCATGGAATATTAGAAAAAGATACAAATATATGCATGCAAGATGGACATTTATTTCATGTGAGAGTGTCCTTTTATTATTTCATTAAAGCTGCATAGTCCGATGAAATATCAAATTTTCAAAACCAAACCAATTATCTAGATTTGATTTTACATATCTAACTTAGATACTGATGCGCTTATTAAGCATTTGTTTCTGCGTAGAATTCAATACTGAGTCAATTTAACAGAACTTGTTGCTGCAAAAGTCTATGGTGTCAGAGTTTTGGCAAGCTTGCCAAAACTAATTTTCCATGTTTGCACTCAAAATATCTCAAAAGTTTACCATTTAAAATAAAAGTAACTTTGAACTAATGTAAAGTAGATACTAGTGATCAATCTAATATATTTATCTCAGAAAAAATACAGAAATTCAAAACCATCGGACTATGCAACTTTAAATAACAGGTAATATTCTATGAAAAATAAAGAAAAGTAGAAAAGTCCACATTCTCCATGTAATATATTCATGCCCTTGAAACACTATATTTGTGTAATGAACATGTTGGTTTTTTTTTACTATGCCACATTAGACCGCCGTTAGGGACCAATAGGGGCAGTGGTGGCGCCACCGGTCGTATAGTGTGGCAGACTGCATGTATCAGCAGCAAATATACAGTAATAATAATATAATAATATAATTCCCTTCCGTGCCTTTATACTCCCATAATATTTATACACCATGCATGGGTATTGGTTTATGCGTGTAGTTCGTTTTCTATGGTAAAAGTTAGCCATGAAGGACGAGTTTCCTACTCGCATTGTATTCATTATATCCAGAACAAGGACGTCATGCAATGACGCCATGCAACCAGTATATCAGTGATTAACAGAAACTTAGTCTGACAGATAGATTATTTACCGAAAAAGACAAGCTCTCCTAATCGAATGACTGGAGGCGGTGGCCGAATCGATAGAGCGCGGGCCTCGCGTGCGGGAGATCAAGAGTTTGATTCCCGGTCTAGTCAAACCTATGACTTACAAAATTGATACTTGTCACTTCCTAGCCAGGTGCTCGAGATTATTAATTAAGATAGGGCAAGGACTGGTTGGCTCAGTGTCAGGATAATGTGACTGAGTGGGATATCAGGTCATGGTGCTGGTTAGATAAAAGATTCACCCGGTACTTGTAGTACACAGGTGAATGACAACGTAGTCTAAATACGGGCGAAAATAGCGTTAGTATGGAACATGACCTAGAAACTGTGGCTCCAGTATCAAATGGCTACCCATATAGGCACAGAGTTGGTGAAATGGGAGAGAATGCAAAAAGACAAGATGGCGGCCGCAGAACGCCGTCGATTTCACTTTTAAATTGCATTAAACTGGATATTATATTATATTTTTCAACTCAAAGGTAGCGGGCTATCAATAAGACATATGTAAAGAATAAATGTTGCTTCTTAGATTGTGAAATTAGGCTCTCAATTCATTGACCCGTTTTTTCGACAGCATTTACATAGGGTTGGTTTGCACCCCTACTGCAGCAGTACGGGGTGAATCTTGTATCTAGGTGCTGGTGGCCTGGTCTCCCAGTGGGGAAGCACTATGAAGTCAGGCCGGTTCTCTGCGTCAGTGTGTGGTGGGCCTAGGTATATCCACGAACAGCCCAGCACTCTACCGAGCTTGCAGTTTCCCGTTTTCTGTGTTTGTTGATATTGAAGAGGGCGTGCGCCACACGGGGAGGCCGGGACTTGAAAAGGAGCGGCAGGAGAGAGAAGCCATGGCCGCGCTCACCTCAACAGGCGACCGACTGCGGTTACTGCGTCAGCCTCGAGCGCGCCACTTGCTGTTTGGCCACGTCACTGATCGCAGCGCCAGGCAACTTAGCGGCCAAAATCGGAACCATGCGCGGCTAGGCGATGAAATAAATGGCGCGCAGCAACCCCGGCTCGATCTTAGCGGTTCTAGCGCTGGTCTCGGTGTACAGACTCGGGCAATGGGCTTGGCAGGGAAGGGGTCTTCGGGACAACTTTCCGTGAATAAGTCGTTGGGGAATCTGCCACAGACAATACAAAAGGCATATCATCAGGAGGTGGAACCATCTACAGATCAAACATGGCCAGAACAGAAACCGCGGCCGTCTGCAAACACTAATGGTTCCATTGCTAAGTCACGGCGAAAGCCTGTCCTCAAAAAGGGAAAAGCATATGCCTCTTTTGAATCGGTCATTTCGGCAATAGCTACTGCTAATATGGTAACAACCTGTACCAACACCAATAACACACACTTTAGTCTCGTGGGGGAGAAAATGAGCAGAGAAAAGTGTTACGACAATCTGCCCACTGCCACACAATCTAGAGTACACCTGTCGAAACGTAAGTAAGCTGTATTGAATAGTAGGGGTCTAGCCTAACTAGGCGTGGCATTTTTTTTGGTGCTGAAAAAATAATCATAGACTAGACAAAAGTCTATTCAGGATTTACAGCTAAGAACAACTCGGAGATTGTGAATATAGATTAGAGGGTGCTACTTTAGAGTGCGGTCTACCGCTAGCATGCGGTCTACCAGAGTATTCATAGTTTACGTTGTGAAATGACCTGATCTGTCTACCGAGACCTCAGCTGGTTTTGCTAGGGTTAGGGTTAATGTCAGGTAATGTGCTTGTTTAAAAAAAATTTATCCTGCAGTATACTATAAAGCTCTTGTGGTGGAGGTAGATTGCATGTAAATGGCCAGGTAGAATTACACTAAAGTGGCACTGATTAGAGCCATTGCATTCTAGTTTCACGGTTGGCACTCTCTTGGAAATATGGTAAAATACGAAATTGTCACCTAATTATTTAATTAGATTTTTTCCCATCTGATATTTTAAGGGAAAACTATACCAAACATGTGTGATGTGGTAACATATCAACCTTCGTTATAAAGAAAACATGTCTTTTGTAGTTTCATATTAATTCTGGGAACATATTGTAGCATAATGCACAAATAATTGATCATGGAGCATTAACTGGTAGGTAGGGGCCTATTTAGTGTAAATATTGCCCTTTTAACCCATGTTGATTACACGACTGTCTTCTGCTTCAACAGATCCGAAGGGTGTGCTTATCTAAAAAATAAATTAAGTTAAAAAGTAATGAATTGCTTTCCCGTAAACAAAAAACAGAAATAAACTCGTAATGTAGTGTTCGCGCGCACTACCTGGTCTCATATTTCTTAACTTAATGGATCCTCTATGTATTTAATTAAATCATGACAGCCTAATTATTAATTCCAACCAATATATTGGCTAGATCATTTAAATCAATGGCAATAGACGTAGTAAAGAGCCCAACGTAAATAATTAGGAGGAGAAATCTATCAAAACAAATAATAATAATAAATTTAAAAATTAAACACACACAACATCCTGAATTTCTAGATATATTTGATTTGATTTCATGGATTTGGTTCCATGAAAGTAACACCATTTGAGACATGTGCATTGTAATCTATACGTAACAGTTTTTGCGTTGTCTTCCTCTGTCTATTCTACCCTAGGGGTCCGGTCAGACTCACTGCTGACCCTCAGTAACAACACCTCCTTCGAAAGCCAAAACATTCACCATTCGACGCCCAAGGTGATGCTGCCTGACCTCGGCGTGACCTCTTCGCTGGTTCGCCAGGCCCAGTACACGCGGGGCACGGCGGCAGACGACGGCTGGGAGACGCAGGACGAGGCGCGCGGCGGGCTACGTCACTCCTCGCTGGAGCGCAGCAGACGTCAGCACTCCAAGCGGCGGAAGGCGGGGCGCAGGCGCGCTCGGCAGCACCGCCGGGACAGGCCTGAAGACGTCAGCCCCCGCACTGAGGCGTCATCACTGGACCAGAACATTGACGAGATGAAGAGCCGGGAGCGGCGCCAGAAGGCGCGCAACTACGAGGCGTCGCGGGCAACCAGCGTCATCCCGTCGCCCGAGTGGTGCGACGATGAGACGCTGCTGTCGACCACGGTGTCGTCGTCCATGGCACTGCCCGACATGGGCGACGTTAGTCACGTGACGGCGAGCAGCGCAGGCGACGCGTCGAACGACTCGATGAACAACAGTTTGGTCGCGGTGTACCAGCGAAGGAGGCGGAAGAAGGAGGCGGGGCGTGAGCTGGAGCCTGAGTGGAGAGACGAGGACCTGGAGCCTCACCTCAGGTCCAGCATCTCGACTAGAGGTCAGCAAGCCTAACACATTTAACTTTTGTTATTTGTTTTACACATTCGTTGGATAAAGTTGCCTAGTCCGATGGGTTTTGGAATCTGATATATATATATGTGCCTATATATATATTTAAATCAATATATTAGGTTGATCGTTATAATGTACCTTACGTAAGTTGACGAGGCAACATAATTAATTCATGAGCGACGTCAGTCCCGGACCCCGGTCACGTGTCTTTCACTTTCGGTCACTTGCCTTGGACCACCTTACCGCTAACTTCATTTCATTACTCACCACTACTGACGGACTAACAACAGTGCCGCTTGTACAAGTTGAACACTCTAACCAGTCTCAGTTCAGGCTATTTGTGTATAGTACGTCATATATACAAGATATGTATGTATGTAGTTCAGTGTCAGGATAATGTGACTGAGTGGGATATCAGGTCATGGTGCTGGCGGCCTGGTATTCCAGTGGGGCAGCACTATAGAGTCGCCATGAGTGCGCACTGTCACAAGTCGGTACCCATCCTGATATGACCTTAGATGTTGCTAGGACGTAAAACAACAACAAACAAAACAAACATACACACATACATACATACATACATACATACATGCATACATGCATGCATGCATGCATGCATGCATACATACATACATACATACATACATACATACATACATACATACATACATACATACATACAAATACACACACCTTGTATATGTGACGTCCTATACACAAATAGCCTGAACTGAGACAGAGAGCGTATTTAGATGAGAGGGACAACTCTCATACTAGACCGTGTAACAGCTGCCGACTGTGGTGCTCCAAGTGGTGGTTGTTGAACAGTTTATGACACAGCTGTCGTGTGCAATCTTCATACAGAAAAAGTGAACTATCTCTAAAACCACACCACCTAGAAACAAATCGCTTGGTACACATATAGAAAACATCTTTACCAAAAAGATTATATTAAATTATAAGGTTAGGGTTCTGGATTTCTATTAATTTTGAATAAAACTAAGGTTTTGCACTGTGCGTACCGGCAAGCTCAAGGCATTGTCAATGGTCGTGTGCAATCTTCATTCAGAAAAAGTGAAATATCTCTAAAACCACACCACCTAGAAACAAATCGCTTGGTATACATATAGAAAACATCTTTACCAAAAAGATTATATTAAATTATAAGGGTAGGGTTCTGGATTTCTATTAATTTTGAATAAAACTAATGTTTTGCACTGCGCGTACCGGCAAACTCAAGGCTTGTTCAGCAATAACTCTGAGAGGCGCCACTGTAGCCTGTGTAGCGATTTTCGCGGGACTTGTCCCTCTCATCTATATACACGCTCTCTGACTGAGACTAGTAATCATGTGTGCGCTCTGTGGCCTAGTGGTTAGAGTGTTGAACTTGTAATCTGAAGTTGTTTGGTGGTGTGGGTTCAAACCCCATACAGTCCAAAACCTTTTTACATTCAACAACAAAAAAACGTTTTTCATCTACATGTGTTTCTCATTGAATTATGCAATGTAATTGTACTAACATATATTTTACATTACGCAAATATATTTCCTGTTTGAACTACTCTAAAGAAAATTGAAAATACCCCAGTTGTACTCTCCCTTCTCTCCACTCATCCAGTAATTTCTAAAACAACAGCTGCCAGCTAGTCCCAGCCTCAGAACCCCCCCCCCCCCACACACACACACCCTGACCTTAGCACTGACCCTCTTCTGGTGGTGAAGTGGGTCCACTACTCTCCCCACACATATTTGGTTCTATAAACATAAAAAATAAACAAGGTTGTGTTTGGAGAGCATTTGTCAGAGTACGGTTCCCGTCGCCATGAGGTATAACTGGCCACTTTAAAAGATAGCCAAATAACCTCAATCTTCCGATTTCCCCCTTGTAATTTGTAATATCCCGCCAAAGAATCATTTTAGCTTTTTTTATGCATATTTTTAACAAATCTAAAAGCACCAGAATGCCCCATTTTGTATAATTTTCCCCGCAAAATTTTCCAGATCACGCGCCCCTTCCAGCACACCATTTCTCTCTATTTACAATGTGTGTATTAGGCAAATCTCCCTACTCACACGCCTATCTACTTGCCACTTGGCACCTCTGCACAAACCAAGCAAGAACTCCACTCATTTGGCAATCTCATACACTGATCTAGCTAACATGGACAATTTGACAACACAACAACGAACTATAGTATGGTAATTTATTAACATAATAAATTGGCATCAAATCATAGTAGAAATAGGTCAATCAGTAGGCCTAATGAGGTCAGGTGAAAGTAATGAATATCGAATTGGGTCAGTGTTCACATCAAGGTCAATTCATATGAGGAGAAATAGGTCAACAGATAGTGAGGTCTAGGTCAAATGTAGTCAATATGCAATTAGGTCAATTGTTATATCAAGGTCAAATGGGTATAATGGAAGTAGGTCATCATGATAGGAGTGTCAATGAGGGAGTCAATGAGGTTCAGAGAATTTGTGCGTGATGAAGTCATTGCGTAATGAGGTCAAAGTTCATAAGTAATGGGGTCATGAGGTCAAGAGTTTGAATCCCACGACCCTGGCACTCAACCCTTCCGAGTGATGGTTTTTTGAGTGTAGGGATGGGTGGGCAGTCAAGAAAGGCGTGGAGGTGTTGATGGTCCAGCATCTGGTTGAGAAGTGCTGGTAGCTGGGTGAGCATACCAGCAGAAGTGTTATTGAGTTCACTGAGTACTCACCAGTCAGTGGGTCGCGATGGTGGCACCATCTAGCGTAGGGATGGGGAGTTGTAATATCGTCGACCAGAAGTGGTGGAAAGTGTCATAAGTACACGACAGGTGGAGGTGGTGTTGCAAGTCAGTGATCGGTGGATAGAGGGATCGGTTCCTTGTCACGCACAAATTCCCCATGTCGCCGAACAACATCACCAATTTGTATTCAACTAGGGGAGTTGCGCCCATTTCTGTCTATTTATTACATTGATGATACAGCAGTGATTTCTGTTTAGCCGAATGATACTATTAGTAGTGCCATATGAAGGTTCTAGAATATAATTCCTTAGTGAATATTAAAATATCTCCATATCGGCCTACATTCAATTAAAGCAAATACATGATCTGTAGAATATAGTTCCTTATTGAATATTAAAGTATCTCCATATACATGCAATGAAAACAAATACATGATCCTATATGCTTGTAAGCGTCATAATAGTCATCATCGGTGATCACTTTACCTTCAATCGGGGTTCAGCCTTTAGCTTCAATCTATTTAAAATCACTATGCCCAAACACCCAAACTATTACATCCGCGTATGTAAAATCGTGTGTCTAGCCTCCTCTCAAGCTACTGTGTATGTGGTGAATAGTGTTACCAAAGATAATGCATGACAAGACGCACCTCTCAGCGCTTTCCTGTCAAATACAAATGCAGTGCTGCCACCAAATGGCAAACAAAGCAATTGGACAGGTCCCCTAACCCAGCCGGCCTGCTGTACCATTGAAACAAAGGGACAGGTTCCCTAGCCCACCCTGACTGCTATACCATCAAAGACAATATATGGCAATTATAGTGTATTATCTCCTAATAATAATAATGAAAACAATAGTATTATCATTGATGGTGTATTGAAAAGAAATTTCCACTGAATCGGTGAAGAAACGCAACTAGTATGCGAGACAAGCAGGAGATATACACTGTGTAAATATAACATTTTAATTGCCATTTAATGTGTACGTTTGTTGCTGTGGGATGGCGCCACTGCATGGTTATTTCAGAAAAAAATTCCTATTTGAAAGCGCTGAGTCTTGTTGTACATTGTCTTTGGTGTTATCTAATTCATGAGTGAAACTAGATTCTGTGGTGTGTCTAATTTCAACATGTGGCCCTCTGTTGCAGACTCTTACCGCAATCTCGACCCGCAGTCACGTCAGCGTCTCAGTGCCAACAAGTCCATCTTCTACAAGAAGCTCCAGACAAACATAGTTAAAAGTCGAAGTGGTAGATTCCACTGAGACTTATGGTTGCGCTGCTCGAAGGATAACTAATGAAACTTTGTGTGAATCCTCCACCCCCCACCCATCCCCACCAGATGAGACCAGAATTTGACATGGCCTTTGCTGACTGTGTGGACATTTCACGAGCGACCGGTCGGGGAGTTATACGTTGGACTACATCATATTGTTGCCAAGTATATTTTCCTGGTTAAAGTGTATACACTGGATATACGAGTGGCGGGGGACCAGTCTACAAAGACGGTCGGTAAGTGTATGGGTGCCGGGTTACCGACCCACAAGCGCATCTGTCAATGGACATGCATTAAGCACTAATCCATGGTCTGGCTGGGAAATGTGCATGTATATATTATAGGACCATTGGTTATATCACGTGACCTATGACTATTATGCCATGTGACTGGTCCCATGAATAGTGATAAGCAATATTTAACCCCCACTTCACCTGGCAGGGATGCCACTAGGAGGATGTACCCCCGACCCTGATCCACCACAGAAACTCCACATGGCGCAGCGACGCCACCAGTAATAGTGACGTCACAGGAACTCCACATGGCGCAGTGACGTCACCAGTAATAGTGACGTCACAGGCACTCCACATGGCGCAGTAACGTCACCAGTAATAGTGACGTCACAAGAACTCCACATGGTGCAGTGACGTCAATGGCACATGCGCATCCAATATTGAATTCCAAGCGGCTCCAACATTGCATTCCAAGCAGACATTTGCTACCGGGGAATAGAGTCAGGAGTATAAAAGAAAAAAATTAATTATATAGAGAGAGAAAGACAAACTTGATGACGGGCTTAAAGTTGCATAGTCTGATGGTTTTGAATTTCTGTATTTTTTCTGAGATAAATATATTAGATTGATCACTAGGATCTACTTTACATTAGTTCAAAGTAATTTTTATTTTAAATGGTAAACTTTTGAGATATTTTGAGTGCAAACATGGAACTATGCAGCTTATTGGACATGGACGTTCCACTATGTGGATTCATTTACCGTTTAGAGTTGGGTCGTTTTTATGGCGCGCAAAGAGGGTCATAATTAATTGTCGTTCTTTTTAATTGTTAAATAATAAAGGATTGGTTGTTACCGTTTTGTGTTATTTATTTCTAAAGGAAACTAGATAGTGTATGTTATACATGTATATAAAGTAATATTAGAAATTATACGATATTGTACATATATTCAGAGCATTGCTATACACTGTACTGTTAGCAAATTTAGCTGTATTATAGCTTAGAATTGCTGACAAAGGGAGTCAAATAAGTTAACTTTATTTATTACAATAACAATATTGACTTGACGCGCAAAAGAGGAGTAGTCAACATAATAAGTATTAATATTTCATGTCTTACAGCTCATTGAATTCCGATTTGAATTTTGAGTAAAATAATCTACTGGAAATATTTATGGTATATATTCATTATGGTGTTGAATATGTGGTGTAAATTTCGCAAAGCCTCTTGGTGACTGGAGAAATTACCAGTTACACTTTGGTTTTAAGAGCAATAATAAAGAAATTTAAATATTCATCGAAACCCACTTCCATGCGTTAAATCGTTGTCTTGTCGGATGTAACTAGAGGTGAAGGTAAATTGAGAACTACTTCAAAATAAGTCATTCATTTACAGTAATTTATTACATTGTGATTGATAGTCGTTTGTGACTAGTTGCATTAGGCCAAATAAAAAGAAATGTTGGTGATCGTCCTTTTGATCACACAAATCAGTGTCGGGCGGGCGGTTTTTTTTTTTTTCCAGTATTTCTTTTACATGATTTCCATGTGAAATATAGAAAAGCTAGTTACTTAGTATGCCTACTTCCCGTACAGCTTTATACTTTTGTTAGTTGTTCCCCTACAATGAGTAGTAGGCGAACTCCCATCAGAATTGCAACCCGGATGAACAAATTATGGTTAACGATATCTGCGACAACATCCCAGATGAAATGATTTATTTATATAAATTACGTTTATTGCAACAACAAAAACCTAACTTTAAAAAGAAACATTGAATGACATAAATTACATTTATTGTATATTTATAAGATAGGCATAGATATAATTACATTTATTGTAAAATAAACCATTGGATTATATAACACAGTTTTTTTTAATTGAATGTTGAAACAATTGTCTAAAAAAAGTGTCATTCTTATGCTATTCCTCTATTGGCGACTGGGCGCAGTGGCCGAATCAGTAGAGCGCAGCATTGTGTGCGGGAGATCAGGAGTTTGGTTCTCGGTCCAGTCAAACCAATGACTAATCAAATTGATACTTGTCACTTCCTAGCATGGCACTCGGCATTAATAGGATAGGGCAAGGACTGGTTAGCTCAGTGTCAGGATAATGTGACTGAGTGGGATATCAGGTCATGGTGCTGGTCGCCTGATTCCCCAATGGGGCAACACTATAAAGTCGCCATGAGTGCACACTGTCACAAGTCGGTACCGGTCTTTATATGACCTTAGATGTTGTGGGGATGCAAAACTCCAACAACCAATAAACTTCTATTGGCATAATTGTAATTCACGAAAGGCGGAGGCAGGAGTAGTATACAATGGTTCTTTATTCATCAGGTTCATGTACAGTTCAGGTTCAAAGGTCAAATCAGGTGCCAGTTTGGATGTTTCAGTTCAGTCCCTGGGGACTTCGATCCCATTGATGTTAGATGGGCCAGATCTGAACTCTCAACCCCTCCCGTTCTGTTCATTAGAGGTGTGCGTGGGTGGGTGAAGAATGGTGGTGAAGTTGTCCGGTCGGCACCTGGAGGAGTTGTGTGGCTGTGGAGGCAGTTCGACTTCGAATCTGGTCATGTGATGTTTTGGCGGGAAATTCAGGTCTGGCTCCTCCTGTAACCGGGTGGGGTCGTTCCATTGTTGCTGCTAGGTGGCGCTCCCGGAGTGCGGGGGCTGTTGGTTAGTTCGGTCATTTCACGGTAGGCGGTGTCTGGTCGGTGTGTCGTTTTTGAGACCCCCTGCGTCCACCCCGCGAATTAATCATGTTACGATAAGATGCACAATGACGGGTACATTTACATAGTACATCCTCGGAACTATTTAATCGTCAATAGGGCTTAGGTGTACTGGTTGGCTGTTTGTTCAGTGTAGGCCTACCTATTCCAGTGCAGGTGTTGGGAGCCTTAGCTTCCGACTGAATTCCTTCATTAGGTTAGCAAGATGTTGCCCTTCGTTCAACACCAACTGAATGAGACTGTTCAGCTTCTCAAACTCTCTAGTATTCAGCAGTTCTACAGCTTTATCAATACCTGTCGCAGGAGCCTTGGAATTGCCATTAATAACATTGGAACCCTCTCTATTAGAACCACCACTTGCATATATTTCAGACCGCTTCACGTTATTATTTGATCCAAATGCGTATTTGTCCGCAGCAGTATTGCCATAGAGATGATTCTTTAGGTTACCTTTATGCAGAGTTTCCATGACCAAAGTGTGTACTTCCTCCAGCCCATCATTAACTTCCACTTCGAAATCTTTCATATCTGTCTCAAGCTTCAGCATAGCCATCTTTATTGCTGGTGGGTTGAAAGTAGATTTGATCTTCTCAAAGGTGTTCATGATCTCCTGCTTTGCCTTCAGAGTAAGAGAACCATCCAATGTCGCTCCAGTTAGATGAGTTACCAGGAGCCTTTTAATCTGATGCCTCCTCGTCATGGATGCTATGTCATGGCCGGCTTTCTTTATCCCTGCTTCCAGTTTTATTTCAGCAATATTCAATGAATCGTACACCTCAGCAAATGCATCGTTCATATTATCCATACCCAACATCTTGACTGCTTTCGAAGTAAGCTCTTCACTGAATTCACGCGTTTCATTAATGTTTCTTTGAGCATTTGCCAGATTTTCCATCACCCGAAAGACCTTCTCCTGAATCTGTTTTAGTTGGTTGATTAAATTAGTAAATTCCCCTCTGATGTTGGTATAGCTGAGTTCGGACTTGGACAGTGTATATTTAAACACAACAGGTCCCAATTCTAGGCCGGGCACGTGATGACGTGTGTCAGTATAATTTGTCATTTCAGTAAGCTTCGCGATCTTATTAATAATCTCAAATTTGTCCAGCAATGTCTTGTTTTCTCCCACTTCCCTGCCAGTGATTACGCTTTGAATTCTACTGACAGTCGACCTAAATAAGTTCTGTAATCTCATCATCTTGTCGCTAATATTCTCAAAGGCGTGATTGATATCATCCATTCCCAAGTGTGTCAAGTCGTTGAAGGCCAGTTTTATATTGGAAGCATCAGTATCGGTATCATTTCCCTTGTGTTCAGAATGTAATAGACCATTCTGTGTAGTCTCTGGGATGAGATTGAGAGTGTCTCTGTATCTGGCAACTCTGTTGTGAATACCTGACTCAGCTTGGCGTGTGCTCTGCTTCCTTTGCTTTTCTCGATCATCTGCAATCCCCTGATTGTTGTTAGAATTATATTTGTCGGTAAGCATATCAACCCTTCTACCATTAGCCACAATAGACTTCTCACTGGTTCTCTTTTTGTTTTGCTTCAGTATCGCACGTCTTCCATAATTCTCCAGTTCTTTTAATCCTATGGCGGTGTCCTTTACAAAATTAGTCATTTTAATTCCTACGCTACCTAATCCTTTCTGAATGTCCAATGACTGGAGATCTTTTCGTGTGTTTTTAATCTCCTCTAAAATGTTGTCACGCTGACTTTTTTTCGTCTGCTTCTTGGATAGTTTCATACCTCCATGAATTACCATAGAGGATAATTTAGTTTTTGTTATGAGATCATCTATATTAGACATATCAAGTGCAATGTTCTCCTTGGCTTGTTTGATCTTGTCATGAATCCTTTTGAACTGTTCCTTGGTGTGATAAGGATTAAGAGCATCTTTCACATTCTCCAATAGGTTCATCACTTCTGATTCCACCTCCGCTTCATCTTGCTCTTCATTAAAACTTATCTTAATATCTACATTTTTTTTCATATTTTTCAACTCATGTGTTAGATCAGCTACACCTTTCTCCGTGCTATCAATTATAGTCTGATATTCTCTCCAAAGATCATCAAATTCTTTGTCAATCTGAGTCTGATTAAAACTACCTTCGAGTATCTCAGTCCATTTTGAAATGACTTTCTGTGATTTTCCGAGGTTCCTCCCTTCCGTACTATGATGGAATGATTCAGCATCTTTTGTTAAACGACTCCTTAACGTATTAATGATTTCCAGTAAAGCCTTTACCGCCATTGTGTTCAGCTCTCTTAATGCATTCCTGGCATGATCAGTGTATTTCATCAAGGTCTCGGGTTGCAAATTTGCATCAATGTCTTCAAAGATTATTAACATGTTTTTAAGCTCTTTCTTGCTATTGATCTTCGAGTTTGTTATCTCACGAATGGGTCTGGATTCCTCTGTCCCTGCTCTGTTATCTACTTTTGCAATTTGGTGAATTAGCTCTTTTGACGTTGTTGCTCCTTTATGGGCAATTCTGATTGGACCATTGGCTGAAATCTCAATGTCCTTGACAATCTTATCAAGGTCAGCACTTACATTCTGGCTTTTATCAACCTGCGAACTTGAAACTGTAGTTTCCTCAACTCCTTTCTCTTTATCCTTAATCACTTTTCTAGAGTTGTTAGTGTGCCCATGCCCTTCTTTTGTCTTAATTGTTTTTTGTAGTTTTGGAATCTCATTGCTTAACTTCTGTTTTATCATCGAGATGCATGAATGGAATAAGTCAGATATTCTCTTAATTCTAGTTGTAATCCTTTCAAAGGATGCTTCCAGCTTTTCAAAGGTGCACCTTCTAATAAGATATATCAGATTTACTGTGGCATTCGTGGAGAAATATGAATAATTTCCCTGGTTTAAAATGGACTGATTAGATTTTCCACCATTAATGTTTGCATTGGGTTTAATAATCGATGTGCTCATTTCCTTAGTTAATCTCAAAGCATTTGAATTTATCTGTTGACTAATGTCATCCAACGATGACCACATATTTTTTAGCGCAAGAGGTATTGCTTCATTTCCAAAAGCATCATTAATTAGGTGAACGAAATGTGTGATGTTGTTAGCAAATGCAGTCAACTTGTCTCTGCTTTCCTGGCCCGCCTTTCTTTTGAATCTCTCAACCACAGAATCAAATTCAGACGTAACAGACTGCGCATTTTGTTTTGTCCCAATAACAGATCGCTTTGTCTTTGTGTCTCTTTGGTCCAGTACCGTCTTTGGACCGTGACTCTCATGCTGCAGAAATCCCCACCTACTGTCTCCTGCCTCACCTCCGTGATGTGGCCGTCGATTTTGATGAATGCTCTCTAGTTCCTCCACCAACTGTCTACCTTCGTCTTCTGTGATGTCTGCAATCTTTGTCAGCATTTCTCCAGTTTCTCCTTCACTGAAAGTGTCCTTCGAGGCGGTCGTTTCTCCCGGACTTACTTGTTCACCTTGAAACCTGACCTTGTCCTGCTTTACTGTCAAATGTTTCGCTGTGTTGGCAACTGCCTTCCTTATGATTTCCAGTCCAGAACTGATATCCACATTTGGTGTGTATATACCCTCGGGCAAATGTGTGTCTATTTTAGGAATAATTGGATCATTTTCAAACTTCTTTATCTCTATCTCAAATTGTTCACGAATCATCTTCAATGAGTCACCAAGATCCACAAACGCATCGTATAGCTTCTCAGGACTAGGTACATCAAACGTTGGCTCCAGTTCAGCAATGTCTGCTGGTGTTGTTTCTCCTACCTGTCGGTGGGAATAAAAGTAATGTACAAGTAGAGTTGATTTATTCACTTAAAATCGCCCGGCATAGCTCACTCAGACACAAGCAAACTCTGAATAGTTCTAATCACTACCACCAGTGATTCCAGTATCAAAAGCTTTCCAAACACACCTTTCCTCTTTTTTTTTCTATTCATGCAACCGAACATGGTGGGGGGTGGGAGGGGGGGGGGGAGTACTGGGGTATGTAATGAATAAATGACATCATGGGTGGGATTCCCTCATGACATGACCTAGATGGGTTCCTCACAGAGGCCGTATTCGATTATGATGCTCCGGGCCACTCGGGTCAGCCGAGTCGTTCGGATTTCAAATAAAACACCGTGAGTGGAATCTAAAAATACACAGGCTGTGTGCAAAATAACCCGACCCCAGTAACCCACGTCTTGGCTGGGTGTGCTAGGAGCAATGACGTCACATTTGTGGTGGCACCGTCCTATAGACCTACATAACAGCTACCAGTACAATTCCTACATGTGTTTTGATAGGTGTTTTTTTTAATAACACAGATTAAGGAAATTGAAATATAGCTAAACTATGCAATCATAAAACACTATAAAGCCTATTTTGCTGTAGTTATATTGGTTATTTTAACAAAAGTTTTGGATTAAGCCACCGTTTCTTCCAGCCCGAGCGTATTCGTTTATACAACCTGAGGTTGTAGGCCCTGCGCATGCGCCAAAAATGGGTCCGGGTGACCCGAGTTGTTTAATTGAATACGCCCAGAGAAGGGAATCCAAGGGAACCACCAAGATGGCAGCCAGTGAAAGCCTTCAATTCAACTTTTAAAGTATATTAATCTACATGATTTAATCAATTATTCGCACAAAAAGTAGCTGGTTATGATAAATAAACATTTGAACTATATATTTAGCACATTAGCTCGCAAATCCTGACATTTTTCTCTATAGGGTGGTCTAAAAGCCATGTCAGTTCTGCTGAACTACCTACAACAGAACAGGAGCAACCAACCTCAGCACTCTCTCCCGTCATATTTGGTTCCACAAAGTGAAAAAAGCTGGAAAATGTGTGTTTGGAGAGCATTTGTATGAGTATGGTTGCAGTCTCAGCGGCCTATACCGGTGTTGCAGTTTCCGTGGTATGCCAGTTTGCGAGGGACACATCGCTTCTGTGCATGCGTCAAATTCGAACAGCATCGTCACTAACCTTATAAATTTAATATAATGTTTTTGGTAAAGATGTTTTCTATATGTGTACCAAGCGATTTGTTTCTAGATGGTGTGGTTTTAGAGATATTTCACTTTTCCTGTATTTTCTGTATGAAGATTGCTCACGACCATTGACAATGCATTGAGTTTGATGGTATGTGCAGTGCAAAACATTAGTTTTATTAAAGATTAATAGAAATCAAGAAGCCTAACCTTATAAATTTAATATAATCTGTTTGTTGAATATGTTTTCTGTATGTGTGCCAAGCAGTTTGTTTCTAGGTGGTGTAATTTGAGAGATATTTGACTTTTTCTGTATGAAGATTTGCTCACGGCCATTGACAATGCATTTGAATGTATGTGTACCTCGCAAACTAGCATACCGCGGAAACTGCAACACTGGGTCCGTTTAAAGACACATATATCTAAAATATTCCGTAACAATGAATTTAGAGGGCTAAACGGGGTATGGGTAACTAAAAGTTCAAATGGATTGCACCTTATTGGCGAATTTGAGTCAGTGACATTAAGTAAAGCACTATCTAAATAATGAGGTTTTTTGCAATTGTTATCTAAGCATTTTTAAGGTAAAACACAGTACTGAATCACTTATATTCCATTTAGCTATTACCATAGTACTTGATACCCACTCAGAAAGTATCACACAAATTCATATTTCTGTTCCTGTCACAGTGACATGCCAATCAAAGAGTGTTCACTTAGGCTGGTTGGTTGGTTGGTTGGTTGGTTGGTTGTTGGAGTTTTACGTCCTGGCAACATCACTTAGACCGTATTCGATTAAACAACTCGGGTCACCCGAATCACTTTTGCACGCATGCGCAGTGCCCACAACCTCGGGTTGCATAAACGAACACGCTTGGGATGGAAAAAAATGGTGGCTTAATCCAAAACTCTTTTTTGTTGTTGGAATAGCCGATATAACTACATCAAAATATGATTTAAAGTATTTTATGATTGCATAGTTTAGTTATATTTCCATTTCATTAATCTGGGTTATTACCACAACAAAAAAACCATTTTTAAAACACGTAGGACTTGTACTGGTAGCTCTCATCCTACAGGACGGTACCAGATGTCGGATTATTTTGCACAGGGCCCGTGTATTTTTAGGCTCAACTCGCGGTGTTCTATTTGAAATCCTAATACCTTGGATGACCCGAATCACGTCATAATCGAATACGGCCACACTGAACCATTTTGGCTGCTGCATTGTGTCACATGATCAGAGAGGTGCGTTTTCATTAGTCCTTGTGCTCAACATCTCAACAGCGACTCGATAAAATAATAGAGTGCCTACTCCTGCTGAGAAGATTATTCAAAAGCGGCATCTTGTTCAACAATATTTTAACTATTTAATTCCCTTGTGCAGAAAAAGGTCATGTCTTCCTTCTGTGTTGATTTTAAATACAGAATAACAATTATGTACTTCCTTCCTTTAAAAGTCTATTTTCCTTATGTTTTGATGGTGAATACAAAATAAAAATGCATAATGAATTAAAAATTAGTTGGTTTGCTTTGTGGCGCCTTTTTTGGTATGTGATTACCTTTCCGAACTTGAAAACCTGGCTACACCCCTGATTTTAGGGTTGTGTTGTTAAAAATGGATTATCAGTAAAGATGCATTGTGCTATATGATCGGTCCTGTGTCAATATTCACATGAAATATTTAATGACAGAGTACTGTGAAAATAGACACTCCGATTAGATTATCAATAGTTCATTTCATTGCCTTATTTAAAGCTGCATAGTCCTATGAAGCATCACATTTTCAAAACCAAAACAATTATTTAGATTTAATTCTACATATATCTAACTTAGATATATATGCACTTATTACGCATCTGTCACCACATAGAAGGGAACCCTGAGCCAATTTAATAGAACATGTTACTGCAGAAGCCTATAATTTGACATGCTTACACTTCAAATATCTAAAGAATTAGAAATCTAAAGTAAAAGTTACTTCAAACTAAAGTAAGATAGATTATAACAATTAACTTAATATATTAATCTCAGAAATATGACAGAAACTCAAAACCATTGGACTATGCAACTTTAAGTGTGCATTGTGTGTACGGGTGTGAAATAGGAATTACTGAACTTATTCACAGACGTTCTTAATTCTAATGTTAAAAGAATAGAAGTGTTACAGACAAAAATACATACATGTGTATTTCCACCAAAATCGGTTACTGAAATGAAAAAGTAACATTTGCTTCAACACAATTTGAAAATTTTAAATTATTAAAGCAATTTGGTAATAATCAATATAAGTATCTATATTCTGCTATTCTAGGCAACTGTATGCGCATAAAACTACCTTTCAAAATAGAATAGCACATGTCAAAGCATTACTTCCTTTCCAAATTAATAGATATATGGAGAGAGAGATGTATAGAGATAGTCAATCAGATAGATAGATGGATAGATAGAAAGATAGATCTAGCAGACAGATGGATGGATAGATAGATAGATAGATAGATAGTAAGATAGATAGATAGATAGATAGATAGATAGATGCAGCAAAGGTACACTGCTCTTTATTAAACTAAAATCCTGAGGCCAACTGACCGATACCTCGCCCAGAAACAAGCTGCCTGCAGTCCCTAGCCCAACTACCCGTTCTTTACTCCAAACCAGCTGGTCGCCAAGTTGCTCAAGCCACTCTTCTGGGACACCTACACTAGACACCCACAGCCATTCCATTATTAATAATATTTGATTTTAAAACATTTATACTACGCGCAATATACTTGCGGGCAGGCTATCCTCCAGTTACAGCCCTGACAAAGGGAATCATTTGGACCTAGTTGAAGGTGCTGCCACCTGGAGAATTGACTTTTCACAGAGCTCCCCATTGGTCTTGGAACACAACTACTGTATGTCATTCTTTCCAATGTAGGCCTATATAGCAAATTATCTCTGAATCAACTAGCTCTTTTTTCCCCCCTTAAACAACAAAATCAAAAATAAAAGAATATATTTATCAAATAAATATTCAGTTCCTCCAACTATCTACGCAATAACATGTTATCCACTAGTAGTACTGTTACTTTCCAGTATCATACAGTTCTCACTGTCGTTCAGTATCATAAGCCGTGTTTACACGGAGAAGTTAATTCGCTTCATATAAATCGCCTTGCCTAGTTCGCCTCACATTCGCCGTGTAAACGCGACTCTGAGGCGGATTAGGGCTGATTCGCTTCATATGATTCACTTTTTGTAATCCACCTTGTGAGGTGGTTTATATGAAGCGATTCAGCTGGTTCCCGGGCGGCAGTAGTATAAAATAGTAGTGCGTGCCGGAAACAGGAGGAGCAGTAACTAATCGCTGGTACCCGGCAGTGTTAGGGCCCGATTAGGCCGAAATCTATTAAATGCGATCATATTTAACAGAATTAAATCCTCAAATAATGAAATTTAATTAAATTAACCATAAATTCCAAGCGATATTAACGTAGCAGCTACATCGGCGTCGAATCGACGAGTGTAGAGTAAACAAATAGCAGTGCTCGCCGGCTACAGGCAGAACTAAGGCTGCTTGTTCCCGGTCGCCGACAGACTTTCAAACTCGCTCGTGTAAACGCACCACTACTTCGCTTCATATAAATCGCTTTGTCTTAATTCGCTTCACAATTGCCCGTGTAAACACGGCTATAAAGTTCTCTGTGCCAGTGTGGATGCATCTGATGAATTGAGTAGTTGGTGCTTCGTTGATGAAACAAAAGCAATGCCTTGGGTTGTTTGGCCGCCAGCATGGCTGAATGAGTTGAACACGCACGCATTGTGCCATAGGTCGCTTGAATCCCAGGTTCGAATGCCGGCCGAGTCAAACCGACAAGATAAAAATGTACACGTGTCGGCACTTAGTTTATTGTTTGATATTACTAGCCTATGGCAGGGATCAGTGGAAAAGGGGGAAGACAAATTGTCCAAAATTGAAATCACTGATTAATCAACGAATGTAACAAAACAAAACAAAACGAAAAAACTTAAATCTTTCTGACATTTAGGGTAGGCCTACAGGACTTAACTAACGCAGACGATTTGCTTGCTTGTTTTTGGTTTTACATCCTGCTAACATTAGGATAGTTACTGACTTGTAACAGTGTGCACTCATGGCGACCTTATAGTGCTGCTGTACTGGTATCCCAAGACCCGATGTCCTACTAAGTCAACCGTGTTTACACGGGGAATTGTGAAACGTTCTAGACAAGGCGATTTATATGATGCGTTTTTGAGGTGCGTTTACATGACAGAGTTTAAAAAGTGTTTTGGCGCCGGGAACCAGCAGCCTGTGGTGCGCCTGTAGCCGGTGAGCACTGCTATGTGTTTAGTTTACACTCGTCGATTCGACTCAGATGTAGCTGTTACGATAATATCGCTTGGAATTTAAGGTTAATTTAATTAAATTTAATTATTTGAGTATGAAATTCTGTTAAATATGATCGCATTCAGTAGATTTCGGCCTAATCGGGCCCTAACACTGCCGGGAACCAGCTGAAATGCTTCATCTATACTACCTCGCGAGGTGGTCTAGATGAAACGTTTCATATGAGGCGATTCAGCCCTAAAACGCCTCAGAGTCGCGTTTACACGCCAAATGTGTGTCGATCTAGGCAAGTGGTTTCATATGAAACGTTTTAAATCGCCCGTGTAAACAGGGATAGTATCCTGATGCTCAGCAAACCAGTCCTTGTTCTATCATAGTAATGCCGAGTACCAGGCTAACTGGCGACAAGTATCAACTTTCTAAGTCATTGGTTTGACTCGGCTTCGTGTCGAACTCCACACCTTCCACACAGGAATTCTGCGCTTTTACCGATTTGGCCACCGAAGCTGGTCTACCGCGGGTGGAGGATATCAAACTAGACTCAACCATTTTGCAATTTTGTCTACTTTACCTCCTGGCAACATCTAAGGTCATATCAGGATGGGTACTGACTTGTGACAGTGCGCACTCATGGTGATGTTATAGTGCTACCCCACTGGGAGACCAGGCCATCAGCACCATGACCGAATATTCCACTCAGTCACATTATCCTGACACTGAGCCAACCAGTCCATGCCCTATCCTAATAATGCCAAGCGCCTGGCTAGGAAGTGACATGTATCAATTTTTGACTTATTGGTTTTACTCGACCAGGGTTCGAATCCCACGATCTCCCAAAACAGGAGATGGATGCTCAATTCATTCGGCCATCCTGTCTGATAATGGCAAAAGAAGAAACCTGTTAAATATGTGAAAGGATGACATGGTGGACTTACCTGTTGCGATGCCGTATGTGCTTAATGAATACAAGATAAGGCAGGTAAGGGGTATCAGGAGACGAGCCATCATGACTCAGTGGGATCTAGCACCTACTCAGGATTAATTTCAGCTTTATCCTTCTCAGCCCCAGCACATATCGGTCAGTTTCTCACCTCAGCTGAACCAACTTGCCACCGCGCAAGTTCAATGCCCACGATACACCTCCCGAGAACGGCGACTATTCGATAGTCTCAATTCATATGCATAGGATATGGCCAGGAGCAGTGGAATGAGGAAGACCAATTGTCCACAATTGAAATTTCCTCTGCAAAATATTTGAAATTCCTAAAAGCCCAGAACGAGGCTGTCCCCGCTCCCCACTCCTCGCAAACAAGTGGTTGTAGCAGTAGTCTATTCAGTTCAATTCTTTATTTCAGACTATAGCCCTTATATACAGACAAGTGGGGGTAGCTATAAATATTAAAGGGGAATACATTATATAACGAAGAATATTAAAACAAAGATAAACATGAGGAGAGACGCATTTAGGTACATTAATATTATAAATAATAATTGAAATAATCAAATTTATTGCATAACCAAATTTATTGCATAATAAAATAACAACATAATAAAATAGTAAAGGATTAGTTCAACAATTAGAGCATCCCTGTGAAATCCATACAAAAGGATACAGGGTGAAGGTATGCCAAACATTATATCAACATTAAAACTGAGCTTGTGTGCCAGCCTCATTCTCGTATCCAGTGGGATAATATTGGGTTGGCGATTGATTGATTGCTGATGGTTTAATGCAGTAAGGGCCACATTCAGCAGTCAGCAGCAAGGGCCATATTCATAGCAAAAGGACTCGTGGTATCTATTTTGTAAGTCTTGTTAATCATATTCAAACACCTACATTGAAATTTACACGAAATTCTAAAAGGGTTAGATCCGTTTCAAATGTGTGCTAAATTATCTCGGATGTAATTTGTATGTGGTAAATTTTGTATCAAATTACAGCTAAATATGACACAGTAAACAGCTAAACTTAAGTGGTGTTCTCTGTGGTGGAGTGGTTAGAGTGACTTTTTTTTAGGTCGGACTCCTAATCTGAAAGTCAGTGGTTCAATTCACCATGCCATCATCTCTGCCAATTTGGATTTCCACCCATGTGTATAACTTACAGCGTCATCAAAGGCCAGTTTCTCTCATACCATGTCTATATGGTGTGGGAGGTTAAAAATCCCTTGGGTCGGTAAAAGTATAGGCTCAGGCTTTCTCTATCGACCGTCTGTCTAATGGTGAAAACAAGTCTATTCAGACTTATCCATGATAGGCAGTATAAATATTCAAGGAAAAACACAAACTTGCAGGAGGTGATATAGGAGGCAATTGCAGGCCACAATACTAGGAGTTCCAAATAATCGGAAGCATGGTGACCTAGGGTTCATACCCATTTTGATATATCAAATTCCAGGTCTTTCCAAGGACCTTTCAGTGCAAAATTCCAGGACGTTTTTAAGACGTTTATTAAATTAAAGTACCCCAGATAACAAACCAATAAATTCACTTTTAAATACAGAAAATCACTGATTACAGTTCGGGCATGTCAGCGAATATAGGGTTAAAAATATATATATATATAGTCATGATTTTCCATTTTCAAGGATCTTTAGGCAAATTCCATGACTTTCTAGGCCTGGAATCCTGAGTTATCAAATTCAAGGACTTATCAGATTCTCAAGGACCCGTACGAACCCTGTGACCATACACCAGACTTGATAAAAGAGGACATGTTCCATTGCTTTGGGAACCTAACTAGCTGTTCCACGTAAAAGATTAACGGGGTTCGTGAGGCCTTCTGTGTAGGTATGTGTGTGAAAGTCTTTACAGTCATATATTTACATTTGTTAAAATAACGGAAACATGGTATCAATGAAGTCCCAATAGATAGGTATATATATTATACCTACTGGTAAAATCATTGTCCCGGCGTACCGGACTGAGTACCGGAGACCACCGGACAAAGAATTTTCTAGTCCGGTGCTCTCCGGTACACAAAATATATCGAAATGTATCGAAATGGAGCGGAATTGGGTCAATTGGCACCGGGCGACCAGACAAGTACCGTACATGTACCAGACGAGTACCGGACGACAACCGGACACGTAACGGATGGGTACCAGACATGTACCAGACAAAACGGAAAAAACGGACACCAACGGATGGGTACCGGACATGTACGGATGGGTACCGGACATACCGGACACGTCAGTCCGGCGGTGTCCGGCGGAAGTTTTGAACGTGTTCAAAACTTGTACTGGAGACCGCCGGAGACCACCGGACACCGCCGGATGGGTGACGGTACCCAAACATCGCCGTACAGTACCGGTGTGGCGGTTTCAGCTCGTTCCCGTGCTCAGCCGTGTCCCTCGCTTCTGCGCATGCGTCAGAATCTAATAAACATGGCCGTAATCGATTAACACGACCCGGGCGACTCGGGTCATCTGGATTTCAAATAGAACATGGCGAGTGGAGTCGACAAATACACGTGCCGTGTGCAAAAAAAGAATAACTTAATGAAATGGAAATATAGGTAAACTAGGCCATCATAAAATACTTTAAATCCTATTTTGCTGTACTTTTATCGGTTATTAAAAAAAAAAGAAAAAATTGTCCACCCGAGTGTATTCGATTATTCGAACCGAGTTTGTAGGATGTGCGCATGCGCCAATAAGTGGCTCGGGTGACCCGAGTTGATGCGAAATCCGCGCATGCGCAGAAGCAACGGGACACGGCTGAGCACGGGAACGAGCTGAAACCGCCACACCGGACAGTGTCCGGTTCCCCAGTCCGGCAAGGTCCGACAGGGCCTTAAGACATTAAGCAGTTATTATGGTTTGATGCCCAATAGATATTGGGATGAGTATTGACCGAGACCAAGTTGACCTCGAGATTTGTATGCTCTCGAGATGGCCAAGGGACTCCCTTATTTTCCACCCTCCTTTTTTAATTTAACTTTTAAACAAATTGTTTAATATAAATTTTAGCAATATAATCAATCAGCTACGGCTGAAATATCAATGCATTCTACCATATAACCAACCTTATGGGAAAAAATTAATATTCGATTGGAGCTTGTCTGACGTCATTACAGACTAAACAGGTCTCAAGCATTGCAAAATAACCGATAACTAGTTCCACCGAAAACATAGTACCAACACATTGTATGTGTGTATTCAATTATATTTTCAAACACTATCATATGATCTAAGTTTGTTTTGTTAACCGAATGATCCGATAAATTTAAAGATGAAAACTCGAGAAAACAGGGTCCGTACACATGTGAAGATATGGAATTCAAGTCTATTTCAAGGCTTTTCAAGACTGTTTTTGATAGGAATTCAAGACTATTTTCATTTAGATTTTTAAAGACTAATTTGGCTAATTAGGTTAAATTCAAGGCTTTTGAAGGCTTTAAAATGGGGCAAATGAAATTCAAGACTTTTCAAGACTTTCCAAGCCCCATTCAGGCCCTGAGAAAAGAATTCCTCCAAAAATAGTTGTGGAAAACAGTTTATGGTAGAAATATTAATATTTCCAATTTAGCTTGCGCAGTTCCAAAGCAATGTTTTCGATATTAAGTGAGAGACATCTCTACTATTAGTTGCCATGCGAACTGGTAGGAATCCGATTTTACTTAAAGTTGCATAGTCCGATGGTTTTGAGTTTCTGTAATTTTCTGAGATAAATACATTCTACTTTGAAGTAACTTTTATTTAAAGTGGCTAACTTTGAAAATATGCCAAATTAATTTTGGCAAGCATGTTGAAATATTGAGATCATAGGATTCAGTAGTAGCAGAGTCCATTGAATTGACTTAGTATCTAGCCAGTGGTCCACAACTGGTTCATCAAAGGATGTGCTATGTGCTGTCCTGTTTGTGGGAAAGTGCAGGTGAGATAAAAGACCCATTGCAGCTTAACGGAAAGAAGAGCCGATATGGCAGCAACATGTTTCCTCCAAAGAAATGTCAGAATGACCATGTTTGATGTCCAATAGCCGATGTTATGAAAATCAATGTAGAGGGTAATGACTGTGTTCTCACTAAGTTCATTAGCAATAGCACTAATACTTATACATTGTATTACTGTATGTTTCAGATGACCGTCGTCATTGTTAACACACTGAATAAATGGTTCCATACTTATCTACAATGTACTCTACAGGCATCGTGACATAGAACAAGGTTACTTTTTTGGTTTAGTATCCACTTCTATACAGCAACACCTGTTAAATTGAGTCCACCAGTATCTAAGTTATGATTTAGGTAGGTGCTTTGATTTTGAAAATGTGATGCTTTCATCGGACTATGCAGCTTTGGTCGTAATGCGAAGCATTACGCTTGATGCGAGGAGAGGAAGAGACCCTCCCCCACCCCCGCCAGTCGCGCTGCGCTCACACCTCACCCGATGCCGCCGCGCGCCGCTCCCTCCCCGCCCCGTGTCGCGCAGCCTTCGCGCCTCACCCGACGCCCGCTCCTCACCCTCACTCCCCCTCCCCCGGGCCGGCAGCATTCACACCTCACCTGCTGTCACCCGCCCTCCTTTCCCTTATAAGGCCGCCCGCCGGCCTCCCTCAGGCACTCGCCTTCCTGCCGTCATCCAGCCTCTGCCCCCTTTTCCTGCTTTGGGCCTCTACTACTCCACCTCGGACCGATCCATCATGCCCGGGCGCGGAAGGGGGAAAAGCCGGAGGAACAGCACGGCTACCAGCACCAAGACTACCGTCATGAGCACGCCAGGGCCCTCCTCGGGCTCGCCGGGAGGCTCCGCAGCCTACTCCGCCTCGGGCCCCTCCAGCGATACCATTGCCATCCTGGAGGCGCTCAGCCGCCTCACCACCCGCATGGAAGCCGTCGAGGCCGGGGTCGCCCGAGGAGCCCCGGACACCCCCCAGCCCGTATCAACGCGGGAGGCCGCCTTCATCTTGCCGCCCTTCCAAGCACCTCGGGCCCTCGCCCCGATCGGGAGCCGACCGCCTCCCCCGCCTCAAGCGACTCTACCCGGGGCGGTGCACCCGCAGTACGAGGGGTACAACCGCCTCACCGCCGCCCCGCGCCCGTCGCCCGCCTACCGCCACGAGACGGCGGAGCACAGCCCAGCATCCGCGGCCGACGCAGTCCGCGATATACTGGCCTCCGCCGAGGCGCACCACACCGACCGGCGCCGAGGTGTCCCCTCGGACTATGTCTTCCCCGGCGACCTGGTGGAGAGGGGGCCGGGACGGAAGCCGGTGAAACTGGGTGAGGCCACCAAGGACGAATATCACCTCGCCCTCCTCACCTTGGTCAACCACCCCTCGTTCCCCGCCCACTCTCTCCAGGGCCTCCACCACCATCACCTCACCATCATGAGGGACAACCTCATCCACCCCTGGCCGACCGTCCGCCGGTACTCAGAGACCATCTTCTCATGGATCGTGGACGGGAGGCTCCCCCAGGGGTGGCACGACCCCGTGGCCCTCAACAACGTCCGAGTCGACAGCATGCTGACCGTCGACCCCCTCGACACGCCCCCCAGCCCAGCACAGGATGGAGCCCGAGGCGTGCACCTGCCCCGCCACCAAGTCGACGCCCGCACCGCCTACGACAGGCACGCTCACTGGGCCCCCTGATCCGCTTGGAACCGCGATCCTGCCTCGTGCGATCGGGCCCCCGTCGGGGAGGCCCACGGCGAGGTGGGAGACAGGCATCGGCACATCTGTGCCTATTGCGCCAACGTGCGGTGCATATTAACGATGCACAGCGAGGCCGGTTGCCGCACCAAGCAGGCCCGTGAGCGCCAGACCCCGCCCGCCTCGGCGGATTTTTGATCCGCCGCCGCCCCCCCCCCCCCCCCCCCCCCGGCCGCCGGGGGCCCTCCCCGGCGCCTCACCCCACCACTGCCGACAGCCCCGCGACTTCCACCGACAGCCCCTCAGCGAACACCGATCGAAACGCCGCCCAGACGAAGCCGGGGATCATCACCTCACACCTCACACCTCAGACGACTCAGCCCAGCCTCACGAGAGACCCTCCCCAGACAGCCCAGCCACCGACCCTCACGACACCGCCTTCATGAACCCGCCCGACCCGACCCCGACTCCCGCCCCGCCCAGCCCTGAGGAGTTCGCTGCCCCCCTCCTCGACCCTCGCCGGACCTCCTCCCCCAGGCTCAGGAGCGGGCCTCCCTTTTTTGGCCGCCCGCTCCCCCCCCTCCACGTAGGCCCCGGACCCTCCTCTCAGGACGATTAGACCTTCTCCGGGCCCCCGCCTCGGGCGCCCCCTGCCCCCGCCTCGGGCGCGCCTCGAGCCCTCTCCTACTCTTTGGCGGAGGGCTCCTCGGCCCCCCCCTCACCAGAACTCTGACTATGCTCCTGATGAGCCCTTGTTTATCCTTGTCTCTGCTCCTCATGAGCCCCTCACTGCATTGCTCCTTATGAGCCTGTTATTCTTGCTCCTTATGAGCCTGTTATTCTTGCTCCTCATGAGCCCGCTCATTGCTTGTCTCCTCCTCACCATGCTTGTTATCTTTCCCCTGTATGCCCTGTTGAGGCGTTAAATAAAACGCCTTTTCTTCCCACCCCCGCCTTGCCTTCTTCCTTTTCGCGCATCGGTCGTAATTCAAAACCAGACACAGATATACTTTTTTGGGCTAATAAATTTATTAATCATGCTTAATAAATTTTTACACTAGCCTGTTGGCCTACACCTTTGTGAACATTATTATATACGCTTTACTCAATAATACAATTGAGTTATTAGCTTTAATTATTCTATTTCCTCAGGTAATACAACCTAAGTCATTTTCTACTATATTATTCATTACTTATGTGCAGGTACTATCAGAATCAATTATTATTTATTATAAATTCATTACTTATATGCAGGTCAATTCAGTCATTGTATATATCATACTCCTATATGAAATAGCTAGAAATTTTCTCTATCATTTCTGTAATAAAAGCTTGAAACAGAAGACATGATGAAGCAGCTACAGTAGATCACGGTCACACAACAGCTCACATCTGGCACACTCAACCACATTTTTAGCACTTTCACCTCTCACAGCAACATTCATTAAATTACACGATTGGATCATCATCTCTCAGCCAAATTTGGAACAGGAGGGATGATGATCCTACATACACTCATGTTTATTTACGTAATTAAAAACAATATCAGATTTCCACCCCCCAAGTGTCTTTATGCAATCAATTGGCATGCCTAGACGCGCATACTCCTGGGCTCCCCCTCGCCGTAGACTGTGCCCCGTCACCAATGGCCACCAGGGACATCTGCTTGCCTTCAATGCTAACTGCATGCATTTGGTGAACACTACGGCCGTCAGTGGCTCGCCGGTCGTCATCATGAAGGCTGGGGCCTCCTCATGCGCAGGAGTCAAGTGAACGTACTTGGACCAATTACGTACTGGGCAGTAGTCTCGACTTGTCCCAGTAGGTATTTCAATGCTGTTCACATCCTCTGGTCTATGAGTAGTTTTAGTGCTCCTAACTGTTATAGTTAGGTGTGTTGCGTGTGCCGTGATGTCCTTTCTGAGCAGCATATGACCGCCATCTCCGGACACCTCGGAATAAAATAAATTGGACTGTCTTAATAAACAAAGATAACCTATTAATAACGCAACAGTCAACACAAGTCCATCATCTTTAATTTTCTTAAATTTTTTGATCATCATTTTAATATGTTTAATCTTCAATGGATACGCTCTATTTACAGTATTATTTTTTAATTTACATATTCCAGCTTTAATTAATGACATAGCATAACAGTCGAACGATTCTGTACTTCCTCTCATTAACCTTATCCAAGTTCTTGCTCCACTCATATAATTTTTTACTGCACCTTCCGACTTTAATTTATCATTTAAATACAAAGCATATAACATTACCGTCTTCAGTTTGGGTTTCTTAGGACTGTCTCCAATATTATTGCAAAACATTAGATACTCCCTAAATTGTACCCTTTTATTTCTCCAAGTCCCCTCTGCTAGTCCTGCCGAGAAGTACACACCTATCCTCTGTACTAGTTCCCGCCTACACTCTGCAAGTTGATAAAGCCAAAAAAGAAAATTATCAACTTGCCCACATTAGTTATAAAGAGACATCTAAAACCTGCTCGTCAAATGAAACATGTATTTTAGTTAGTAATTTAGTTTGACACAATTTGTCTGCGATTACTTGAAACTTATTATCAAAGAACAACCTACTTAAGGCATCTGCTAGTACTAGGTCCTTTCCCGACTTGTGAACTACCTGTACCACACAAGTATACGTGGCCGCGAACCTCCAAATCTCGCGGGCACAGGCGCACAAGACAGGATCCTTCCCAGCACCAGTAGACAGCACCTGTTGGGAAGCAGCATTATCCGTATTAATGATAATCTGATAATTATGTGGATCAGGAGGGGATAGATTTTTCAATGCTACTACTAAATTAATGGCCTCTAATTGAGCAATGTGGAAGTCTTGTGACAAAAACTTTGAGGAATACAATTCAGAATAAAAATGTGTTTGACTGAATGCACCTCCACCAATCAATGAAGAGTCGCACTCAATGATCCATTTTTTGTCAGGTAAGTGCTGCAACAAAACTAGCCTGTTCTGACCTTCTGAAAAACGCAAAAAACCAAAATATATCCCGTACCAAATCAACTGTAACCCTAACTTTCCCTATAAATGGTGTACCCCGAAGAAAATCTAAAATCCTATTCATAAAAACTCGTGCAGACATGACACACTTAGAAATGAATTGTAACCGCCCGACTAACCTCTGCACATTTTTCCGAGTAACAGACGCACCCACAGTCCATTTCCTACATTCTAACAAAATGTCCAATAATTTCTCATCAGGGATACGCACATATAAATTTTTTGAGTCTATCTCATAACCTAACCAAATTAATTTTTGAGTAGGAGGAACACATTTTTTAATGGACAATTTAAGGCCTAAACATGTAGTCAGTTTAATGATATAATCATACGCTTTCTGTGCCTTATTTAGAGAACTTTCTACCCCAACAAAATCGTCTAAAAAACATAAAGTAAAAAATCCCATTTTCCTCATTAGATATACCACTGCAGCTGTAGTACGAGCGCAAGCCATACTAGACGTCCTACATCCAAAGGGCAAAGCAATATCAAAATAGTAATTATCCTCCACTTTAATTCCAAACAAAGGCACACTCAAGGGGCAGGTTCTCAATTGCCTGTACGCCCTTGCGAGGTCAATTGACCACATAAAACAATTTTTTCCAACTTTTGTGATCTCCTTAGCCAATGACATAATTGTTGGCAAATTATATTTATAAGGTTTACCCTGATAAAAACCCTTATTAATCCCAGAATTTACACTACGCCCCGTTTTTGGGTAACTAAGATCTACGATTATTCTCCGTTCATCAGTACATTTCTTGGGGCGGGTCATAATTGGGCTAATCTGCGCCCATGGGCAAAAAGGGGGATCATTAAAGGGACCCAGCAGTGCTTCATGGAATAATTCAGTCTTCACGTAATTATCAATCCAAAACAAATCTTCCTTTGACTGAGCATGGTTAAGCAAGGTTGGAATTGGTATAAATGAACCTGTAAAATTTGATGGCCATCCATATTCAAGAAACGCTATGATCTCCCTATCTGGATAATCCACTAGTAGAGTTTTCCATCTGTTAATAATTAAACCTGATGGTACAGGAACTTTAGCTGATAAATAATTGGGCAGCCCTGTGGCGCGAACTACTTTAAAAATGTTGGCGTAACTGAACTTAGTATTACAAACAGGATTTAATCGAGGCCATGTACTCAATACAAAGACCCTACATTCAAATGGAGATTTATCATAAAATGGTTTTACAACGTCACCGAAAACATCTGGATCAATTAACTCGTCAACAACTGCAACATCATCACCAATATGAACCGCTTCATGAACATTTAACTTTACAGACGAAACCGTTGGTAATGGGATAGTAACAGGAATAACATTTTTACTTGAATTCTTATTGGGGAGATATGTACCAATCTCACTCCCGGTATTAGTAACTATATAGTTGGGTGAGTTCAATTCGGAACCCCTGGTATGAACAACATTACCATATTCAGTGTCAATAGAAACACAAGGTGGATCCTTAAAATCCGAGATACTAATAGAACGACACCCCGTCTCAAACTTTACTCCAACAGGCCGAACAGGTACAACAGTAACATTACTTATAGAACTTGGTAATGTAGCCAGAAAAGATTGAGACGGACTGTTAGAAGAATTATTAACGACATTAGCGACCGGGCTAACATATGGTTCATTATATCTGCAACAGTCAGATCTATTCAGAGAGACACAGTCCATTATATCAATATTCGAGTCAGCCGGTTGGCAATTACCGAATCTGTCCAATATATTCAGTCCATTGTTTAGTTTATCAGACACAGACACTATTGAATTCAGAGACCGCAGGGAGGTGTCAGTTGTTTTTAAGTCGTCACCATGGCAACCGCGTCGATCGAACCCAGTCGGAGTCGAAGACACTGTCAATGGTGCCTGACGTGACGCCGTACCTACATTATTTATATCGAGATCCCTCACATTCTTATCAACATTATATGCATTAAGTACGGACCGCTTTGATCGATTAAACCAAATGTAAGGGGATTGTTTCACCATTGTTGAGTACCCAGCATTATACTTACTACCCGAAACTGCACAATTCTGAAACCGACGACATGTAGGACCATCTAACGAAATATTTTGGAACTTAGAGTTCGTACACAAAAATCTAGATGGCGTACGCCGCCTTTTTGGCAATTTTGATGAAAAAACTTTAGCATTTTGTCCCGTGGGACATAAAATGGTACTTCTCGAACGGTCAGGGTCAACAACAGAAAATTTTATACTAACTACATTACAAAACTTATCAGAGCGGACCGGTGAATAAGAATTGTGAGACGATAACAACATATTAGTAGGCCGACACGCCACCATCAAATCAACCGCACTGACCTGTATCTGACCAACTCCGACTGGGGCATTTGATGAAGACTTGCTGGTGGCGCCATCTGTAGAGGTGACACTGCCGCACATTGGTGAACCAGCATCTATACGCACTTTGTCCAGGTTATCAGCAGTCACCGGCCAACTGCTAACTAAAAATTCTTTGTATGATTATTATCGTCGTTATTCATCTCCTTCGCGTGTTGCTTGGTTTTACACTCCATCTCCTTGTGCGAATGCTTTTTTCTGAGCTTGAAGGCACAATACGAGCATATATGAGCAAACTTGGCGACACCTTCCCCATGGTCTCCACTGTAACCGCACGTACCACCTCTGTTCCATATAATACAGGGCCTAGCATCCAACCCCTTTTTATATTCTGTTACACTCGACCATGAGCTTGTTTGTGCAGAGTGCTCCAATCTTTTGCCCAGACCACATATGTCTCGCCTGACCTCCACAATCCTGCCTTTATCTTCCCACCCGTTTGGCAACCGCTTGTCGGCAACCATATTGAATATTTTCTCACTATATTTAAGACAGGTCGGCCAAGAATAGTTTTGCGCCATATCGAGAATGGTGTCGACATGATCATCCAAATGCTGCTTCCATCCTGCTGGTACATCACCCCGTTTGATCATTCTACGGATTGCTGCTAAGTACTCGAACCATGTCGCTTCACCTTGCTGCACCTTCCCTTTCTTTTCATTACGTATCACGTACTTGTGTGGAATCAATTTAAATGTTTTTGATCGCCTAACTTTCTTGCCAGCATATCGTATTAAATCACGCATTACAGAATCATCCTCACTATCAGATCCCACCTCAGTATCCGATGCAGCTCTTTTACATGCCCGACCAGAACAATTAGAATGGCACACTTTACCTTTTTTAGTATGTATAGTGGAGTCAATGTTACACGATATTGCCGGACGAACCGCCGAACTTGTTGACTCGCGTAGAACCGCTGCAACCGATTGCCCTGTGACGTCATCTACTGAGTCGTGCAGTCCGTCCGGTTGAGACATACAATGTTCTCCATCGTGCTTTGACCGTTCCAGACTCCTTATACGTTCTAGTAGCGGCTCCTGTGCCGATGCTAATTTCATATCCAATAATCCAGCTATATCTTGCAGTGTTAAGGGTCCAGGCTCCTTTGATGATGACGGCACTGGTGATCCAGATTCCAAATCCGCCAACTTCAATTTTGTATTTGATATTCGTCGCGGTACTGGAGTATTGGCTCCTACGTCTGCATCCGAACCACATCCTGACGATTCCATTGATCTTAATAATGCTTTGGAGTACCGACCGACAACACTCTTAATCCGGTGTACTTTCGGCATCGTAAATACAAAATTCCACTGCAGTATCAACACTCCGTATATGACAGCGGCCAGGTAAGGACTGAACTGTGCTTGCATTCACTACCGGAAGTTAACTCGGTCCATAGCAACGCATGCTCCGAACGGTATCTATGGTATCTATCATATCAAGCCCGTAGTCAGGTATTTTGAATTATGCATGTTTCCGGCAACATGGACAATGCGAAGCATTACGCTTGATCCGAGGAGAGGAAGAGACCCTCCCCCACCCCCGCCAGTGGCGCTGCGCTCACACCTCACCCGACGCCGCCGCGCGCCGCTCCCTCCCCCGCCCCGTGTCGTGCAGCTTTCGCGCCTCACCCGACGCCCGCTCCTCACCCTCACTCCCCCTCCCCCGGGCCGGCAGCATTCACACCTCACCTGCTGTCACCCGCCCTCCTTTCCCTTATAAGGCCGCCCGCCGGCCTCCCTCAGGCACTCGCCTTCCTGCCGCCATCCAGCCTCTGCCAGCTTTAAGAATGCATGCAAACTTCAAAGGTTCACCATAATGTAAAACATATTAAAAGAGCATTATTTATACAAAGCCTACTCTTCATAACATACACATCTCACACAAATCAATTACGTATCACTACACAAAAAGGATAACAATACAAACTGAACTCGTATATATGTGAATTTATTTACAGAGAAATATTAACACACTCACGTAAATTGGTTCCGGCCATCTGTAGACACTGATTGTGATGTTACTACTACTAACCTGACGTCATAGTAACCCATATTATCTTCGGCGGCAGCACACATTCAAACGCTACGCACGAACCCATCTCACTCTGCCACCTTTCCCTCTTCATGCAGGGAAGGCACTATTGTCACCCCCCCCCCACACCCCCACCCAAGTTCCCCACTGTACCACACTCCTCCAATGCGCATAGTAGTTGTTAAAGACAATGAGGACTGCACACCGCTCAAGTTGTGAACCTACAATAATAAATATTGAGGACTATTTCAGGGAACCAGTCAGGAAGTTGCTAGCTTAGATAAGTGCGCATGTGCAACTTATATAGGGACCAATACGTGGGCATCACACACGCATCATTGCTGTAGTATTACGGCACAACACTAACGCTAATGTAGAACCAAAGAAACAAATATCTTATTGGTGAGCATCTTGTGGTTCTGGTCCAGTAGGCTTAAAGTATCCTTCGGACACCGCCTTCCGTGAGGACTCCTTACCACATGCGCAACAAACCACCATTATTCCACACAGATCTTTAGCTCACAATGCTAGTTTTCTACAATATATGTTATTAGGATATATTCTATAAAGTGGGTATTTTGTCAGTATTGGGTGACTGTGTGTATGGCTGCTTTCAAAGAAAAGTGATGAGTGCTGTTTATTTTAATAGTTGTTTAGCATCTATATATAATATTCAATATATTATATATAACATATATAATTTAATATAATTAAAGATATATAGTATAGTTATACGAATCTTACCTGGGTATAGATGATGGATAACTGTTGTTTTCCCGAGGTAGAAGCCTCGGGTAGACGTGGGCTAGGGAGAAGGAAGCACGTGAGGTACCAGCAATTTTAACCTACTTATTCAGGATAAAAATGAACTTTCAATACAATGGATACTATGATTTTCCCGTAACGGTACATCAACGGGATAGACGTGGCAGGGCGTGGTGGGTGGGCCCTAGCCCACGTCTACCCTTCTTGCGAAATAAACATCTTTCGCTCAAAATTCCCTTTAGTTCGTGTTAACGCTAAATTTTTATCTATTTCTAGAGATTTAATATGGGCCTTCCCATATAGAATAGCGGGTGCATACGATATCATTATCCCAATAAGGACTGCGACCTGTCTAATTTTAGGTTTTGGTAACTTAATAAGCTGGGTCGCTGTATTCATAAACTTAATTAGTTTTTGTTCTGTTATCGACACTGTAAGAGACTGTGTATCCAGAATAAACCCTAAACATTTGAGTTGTTTTGTTGGTTTAAACACTGACTTTTGTGGATGTACATGAAACCCCAATTTAGTAAGTAATGCACATAAATCGAACACTGCATTCTCACAATCAATTTGTGTTGATGCAATAATAAAGGAATCATCTATGTATGGAAACATTATATGAACCTTCCGCGCCATTACTGAAAAAACAGGTTTAATCAGTTTAGTGAATAAACGAGGGGCACAAGCTAAACCATTCGGCATGCAAGTAAACTCATAGAGTTGGTTATCCCAAAGAAACCGAAGAAATTTCCGGTCTTTTCCTCTTATGGGAAGCGTATAATATGCATCTTGTAAATCAACACTAGCCATCCACGCATCTGGCGTAATCAGATCGCGTGCTGTATCTAGCGAGAACATTTTAAAATGTCGATATTCAACCATTTTATTAAGGATTGTTAAATCCAGGATCATTCGAACCTCACCATTAGGCTTTGGTCTCGAGAAGATGTTTGAAATAAACTCTCCTGAACAGTATGTCACTTTTTGTATAATTCCTTTCTCAAAGAATTTTTTGTACCTGTTTAGTTAGTGCCTCTCGTTCAACCGGCTCAATGTTATAAGGAAAAGGTATCCTGCCTTGTACCGGAAATTGTGTGAAGGGAATATGTACACCCCTAACTATTTGTAAAATTTCTTGGTCACTAGTAATTTTGTGCCACTCAGAAATATGATTATTAATATTACCAGCCACAAAGTTGCTTACAGTTTGTGTGGTTTTAGAGGCTGGAAGGACTTGTAACGTTTGTGTTTCAACCTCTACTTGGACCCGCCCCTGGGGAAGGGTCTCGGCGAGTTGACACCTCGGCCTAGTGGCCGTGCGGTGTTGTCGGTCCAGCCTGAGCGAGCGCCCCGGCCCCGAAAACCTTGACCGAAGTTTGAACCCGATCTGGTTCCCCTGGTGAACCGCCGTGGACGAAAATCCCCTCGTGACCTTTTGAAACGAGGAGTTTCCTGTTTCTTCTTACCATCCATGTTTTTGCCACTCTTGGCTGCAGTTTCTACCTCTTTATAGAGGTATTGTAGTTGACCGCCAAACATTTTGGTGTTATCTAAAGGTTTCCCTTTAATCGGCTCTGGAGCAAGAAAGAGCGTAAACTCTTTCCCATCATTATCAGTAACCTTCTTTGAGCGAGCCACTTCTTTACCAGCATCTGTGCAAACTGACTTGAAAACATTTTCATATCTTCGATACGACAGGTAATTACCTGCCGCCGCCAACAATGCAATACCTTTGTCCATCGTCTTAGCCAAAGACGAGAACTTGTTTTCTTGTTGCATTCTGTTTGCTACAGGAGCAATAGCTGTTAAGGTACCAAGCACCGCCTTATGCACTATGTGCAACACACCCTCAAATCTCTTACGGTCCTCCGTCATATTGACATCTCGATCCATCTCCTTAATGATGGAGTTGGGAACACCTTTAATGCCTGTTAACTCATCTGATAATTTAGCAATAATCTCCGCCGGCTTAAACGTGCGGAAATGGCCATTAATGTTCTCACGCATAAGCGTAGTGGTTTTCACCCGCTTAGCCCTTGGCTTCTCGACTTTCTTAGCCACTTTGCCTCCAATGGCAGCATAGACACCTTCATATTGCGTGTCTGAGTCCGATTCCGTAGACGTGGAATCCGTGGACGAGTCAGAAGAAGAAGAAACTTTCCTCTTCTTCTTCTTCTTCTTGGACTTGGTCTTGCGCTTTTTGCGAAGCCCAGTCTTCCCCCTCTCCTTGGTGAACTCATCACCCGAAGAAACAATGTGTTTCTTCTTCTTTCTTCGTTTAGGAGAAGGAGGAGGAGCCCTAAGCTCCATCTCTGAGTCTGTGTCGGAGAAATCCTCCACAAAAGACTCTTCTTGCACACTCCGTTTACAAGACACCGGTGGTTTGAGAGCCATTATGTGACTCTCCATCGCCGCAAACCGCGTCTCCCAATTTTGAGGCGCGGCACCGCCAGGCACTATGTCCTCCTCGGAGAGAATATGCGCCCCGGGCTGTGTCGCAGGCCCTGCCGACAACACGGGTGAGGAGTCGTACTCCTCGTCCTCGCCACTCGGAACACGCCCCTCGGCTGCTGCTGCACCGCGCTTACTCCGCTTCGTGGCCATCGAGAGCTGAAACAACATTTTTGATCAGTCCCGGTATATATATATATGTCACAACATGGTTGTTTAAAACTCATTTGGACATCTATTGGTGTTAGAGAACGTGTTTATACCGTTATAACACAGGCGTAATAAGCTAAATTTGTGCGTGGGTTGTGGGTCAAGCCCAAACCTTACGCGGGGTCGGGACCAGTGTATCGGCCCGCCCATCCCTCTGTCACGCACACTTCTCCCACCTGTGACTACAACGTCAACAAGTTGGAGAAAATGCTACGAAACTCGGAGAAACGCCTGAAAAAGTTTTGTGGGGAGTCTATAAAAGAAACCCAGGAGCATCTCCAACATTACTCTCTATTAGAGTACGAGAGAATTTCCACAGGAGACGAGGCAGAGCCCACATCTCTACCCATAATCACACGGTGACTCGGGTGTTGACAGAACCGCTAATGACCGGTTTCAATCCTTCGAGAAGGAATTCTATCCTTGGTTTTTATAACCAAATAACTCGTCCAAAATGGACCAAAGAAAGTCTAAACTTTCCATAATGATGCTCTAATGCATCATGATTAAGCTAACCACAGTTTTTATGATACTTACTGCGTATTAGCTTGTATGTAGACTAAATTTGCCGGAGCAACCCAACGACACGTAATCCAGTCGTGAGTTGTATATGCTAATTGCTGGTACCTCACGTGCTTCCTTCTCCCTAGCCTGAGGCTGTATACCGAGGTAAAATATATATATATCTTTATTTATATATATATATATGGATACATATATTGTTAGATATATATCGACATATTTATATCTACACATACTATAATATATATTATAAATATAAAATATTATAAATGTAATTTATATAACATATATAATATATTATATATAATACAGATTTTATAATATATATAAAGAGATATATCTCGACATATATATGACATTATACAGGCATGTGATTGGGTGCAGGGGAAAAAACCCTGAATTTTGTTAGGTTATCGTTGGGACACACAGCATCGCACTGAGTCATGAAAATAATGTATTTAAGAGGTGTTTTGCTTTGCTTAGATAGTGCATATAATCTGACTATTTGATTGGACTATTTGCAGTCTTTATGACACGTGTACAATTAAAAATTATTTTAAAAGAATGGAATTCCGGTTTTCGGCGGCCAGAAAAAAAACGGAATTCCGGAGAAATCACATGCCTGATTATAATATATTTATATATAATATAAATAATATATAGAAAGACATATATAAAGTAATATACATTAATACATATATAGACATTTATATATATTTATAACTACACATATATCACATTTATATAAAAGCACAGATACATAATATATATATTATATATATACTTGTTATTTATATCAGGTGTTCGATTTTGTTTATGCACTTAATGATATATCTATCATTGAACACACACCGTTGAGTGCTACCAACTAAGAGATCCGACATGGTAGTCCACGGAATGCTAAGCATTGTGTAGTTAGATCTATTGCACAGAAAGGAGCTACGCCTTGTCAGAATGTCGGCATAGGTTGGGGTGGGGTGTGTAGGAAGATGACAGCCTCTTCGTTGCTTCACATGAGAACACCAATATATTATATAGTTCATAACTACAACATACAAAACATGTCCAGGTATAGTCATATAATATATATATATATATATACATAAAAATTTAAAAAAAAAGATATATCCAACTCATTTCTGCAAAGTCTATGTGACGTCTAAGTTATATGAATTGCGGTAGTGTATTAATAATAAAAATAATAATCCAATTGTCAAGCAACTGAGTTCAACCAATTCACCAAATCACGCAGTTACTAAGTGTTATCATTATTTGTGATTATATATCTATATATATGTATTTTGCTAACCGGAGATAAACAGGGAACTTCTAGCATTTGCCACCAGGTGGCAGCCATGATGTAGGGAGTGCACGCATGTTACACACAAAAAAAGAGAGGGAAGGAAAGGGTGGCATAGATGAGGAAAGAGAGAGAGGGGGAGGGGAAGAGAGAGAGGGGGAGAGAGGGGGGGCAGGGAGAGGAGAGAGGGGGGCAGGGAGAGGAGAGAGGAGGGGCAGAAAGAGAAAGAGGGGGGAGAGTAAGAGGGGGGGGAAGAGGAAGAGGGGGGGGGGAGGGGAGAGGGAGAGAGAGAGAGAAGAGAGAGAGAGAGACAGACATCTCCATCTCTCTGATTGGAAGTTAAAATAAATAACTTATAAGAAAAGACACTCCTACTGGTTGCTAAAGATATCCCGTCTCAAACGGTGGCATCACTTTAACCCCTGACACTCGGTTGCATCGTTTAATACAGGGCCCAATTGAGGTTGTCATAGCTTGGCCAACACATACTCAAAACAGACTAATGTAGAAACCTATGAGAATCGTCATTTTAGTGGGAGATCTTCAGCTCTACACACATCATACACACTGTCTTTTATTAAAAGTTTTAATTCCTTTAAAAAAACACTTTAAAAAAGCACTCAAAGAAAACGCAGCCGAAAACGTGTAAAGATACCTCCCAGATGACGTATATAAATCGATGCGTGTGCATTTCCACTGAAGGCATACTCTCTTCTCGATATCCAGCAGTTGCTGCTGCATCCATCAACGGTATTTAAGGGGAGGGGAGGGTAGTGGCGGGGACAACTCCATGGGATGGGGGTGAGAAATTTCTTGAAATCAGCAATTTCTTGGTGGATTAGCTGGGTTTTGTAGTAGGCTGTCTATTGCATGCGCTATACACAGATGCCTGCAATGAACATTGTGTGACCAAAAATAGGAAGATTTTAACATTTCATTAGGAAGCTAAGTTTTTGTGCGGCAACATGTGGCACGACAATCGGACATATATCATGACATAATATAATCATAATATATACAATATGTGTATATAATTATATTATATACCTTTTCATACAAGTCCCATGTATCCCACCACATGTCTAGGAGTCATTTTCTAGGCTCTGCTTGCCACCATGAGCTGGCGATGTAGCTGATTTTGCCTTTCGTATTAGCTGATTTTTTTTTTTAGGTGGGTGAGAGTGAAAATCGGGAGATTTGCACATGGCATCGTAATATCGGAAGAGAGCAGCCAAAATTGGAAGTCTTCCTACAAAATTGGAGCAGTTGGCATCTCTGTATACACGACACAGTGTAAGTGTGATTCAATCACGAGTTGCTGGGAGTTGGCGCTTTGTCTCCTACCAACCATCACGGTGCTGATTGGTAGCTGCTGAGCAGACACGCTCCGTCGTTGGGTAGGCAGTGTGAGGTGAACCGACTCAAACCCACGCACAAACAAAATGTAGTACGGTACAGAGGCGTCGCATACCACAAGGCAACCACCTTCCTACCTGGACACTAGCATATGGTTACCATGACAGTCAGTCATTCATTAATTCAGTCAGTCAGTCACTCATTCATTCATTCAATCAACACTCACCCCACAATCATAAAATACAATGTTATGGCAAACTAACTCACTCACTCACTCCGTCACTCATTCATTTATTTATTCAATCAACACTCATGCCACAATCATTAAAAAAAACACAATGTTATGGCAAAGAGAAATCTTAAACAGATTCAATAAGCCCTCCTTCTCCCTCTCCCCATCCCCATCCCCAACCTTCCAAGCTGCAAAATATGTTCTTACACGTGAGTGGGGAAGAGGGGTGGGAGGGGTGAATTCAGTATTAACTGTTATGGATTCTTCTGTCGGGTTCCCCTCTTTATACTCATCCATGTGATTGTGAATGTTCTGCGATCACTTATGTGTGAATGACAGGAATTTTCAGTTGATAAAAATAACGAGGTTTCTTCTACATAATGGGTGCTTGATGAGGTGTGGTCACTGGGGTGCCTGTAGTAGACTGTTGGGCGGTGTCCGGACTGACCTTGAAATTATGACAAAATACACAAAGGAGGCATATAAGTTTTATAACAGGCTTCCCAACACCGCCTCTCTAATGTGATCGCATTACCCATAATATATATTATACTCATAATATCTATATATATATATATCGCACATATAATATAAATAACTATATATATATATATTATCTATATATAGATATACATATTGTATGCATAATATCTAAGCTTAGTACATTACATGCATAATATGTATAGATGTATATATACACACATGTATATGTACAAATTATGGGGTACATAACATATTATGTAGTTAATATGATATATATAAATATACCATATCATCGAATGCAAGATAAAAAATCAATTTCTAACGAAAGGCCCACAAATGAAAACATACGCAACAACTTGTTCGCTTGAAAATCCACATCACAGAAACACTAAAATCGGCGCTAATATCCTTCTACACCAGGGGGAGGGGGGGGGGGGGGGGGGGGGTTCCCAGTGGTTAAAGTAAATTACACTCCTTTAAAGTTGCATATTCCGATGGTTTTTAGTTCATTCCTTATTATTATTATAGATAAATATATTAGGTTGATCATTATAATCTACTTTTATTTTTGTTTGAATTGCCTTTTATTTCAAGAGTTAACTTTGTGGAGAGATTTGAAGTGAAACATTCAAATTTAATTATGGCATGCACATCGAAATGCTATTCCTTCTATGCAGCAATGACTGCTTAATAGAGTAACCAGTATCTAGGGTAGATATGTATGATCAAATCTAGATGTATTTTGGTTTCGAAGATTTTATGCTTTCATCGGACTACACAGCTTTAATTTCGAAATATCAAATATAACATTTACACAATTTAGAATTATACTTTAACTGTAAAAACAAACATATCATTTTGAAGTCAAGCCATGTAACAATTTGCTTGAAAGTTTTAAATATAGAACTTTCCTCATAAATAATTCATCAATAAGTGGTCCGTGGCCTTTTAAAATCACTATGATTTATTTCTATAATCTTTGGGAACCCATTGGAATGGGTTAGAACTCCCTATGTTTTCCTCAACATTGCGCCCTGTAATTGAGCTCTGCTGATCATCTAAGAAATAAGCACAAACCCTAATAATTAAACTCATTATGACATTAAAGCCGTAATAATAACAAATAATGTACTATTTAACAAATTGCATGGCGTAGACAGGACTCTACCTAATCATGTGACACCCTTCACCCAGCGTGTACCTAAGCGTGTACAAATGCACAGACGCAGGCTTTCAGTCAGAGCTTTGTAGGCAAGCGGTAATCACACATCCCTGGTGGAAACTACATTGAGATAATATTAATAATGTCTGCTTTGCTTTCATTATTCCTTTTCTCACTACATAAGGGGGGTATGGTAGCCCACTTTGAATGGCCACTGGCAAATCAAGTATTGAATAGATAGACTACGGTCCCTCTTTACAGAACTGTACAGTCATTTAATTTAATCTAAAACCACTAAAATCAGGCGAGGCGGCTCAGGCGTGCCCCCTGCCGTTCACTCTTGCATTACATACACATATCAATACCTACCAGAATAGTGCGACGTCTGGTGTCTGCACTCAGACTGCCCTCACACAGCTCCCATCAACAGGGTCCGTACACATCATGTGAAGATATGGAATTCAAAGCTATTTCAAGGCTTTTCAAAGCTGTTTTTGATAGGAATTCAGGCAAATATTGGCGTTTTATTGTGTGTAGGTATGTTGGATTATCTTATGCCAAATGGCGATTTCGGATGAATTTAGATCAGCGAGGACAGCCAATTTGATGGAAATCAAGGCTTTTCAAGACTAATTACCCAAAATAGCTTAAATTCAAGGTTTTCAAGGCCTTGAAATGGGGCAAATGACGTTGAAGACTTTTAAAGACTTTCCAGGCCCCGTACGGACCCTGCATCAACAAACAGCCTCCTGGCCTGTTAGCTGAACCTAGCCTCACCTCACATCACCTCGCATACTTCACCTCACCTCACCTCGCTACTCGTGCTGAATGGTGACATTCTCATGGCTGTTACACCTGAGCGCGACAGGCCGCCCGACCAGTAGGCACGGCCAGGAAACACACATTGGCAGGCGGGGGTAGGGCGGTGAGTAGGGATGGGGGTTGGCAGTGGGGCAGGTGTGACCGCTCAAACTGGACAGATGGGAATTGCGTGTGACAAGCACCGATCGGATGACAGGCAGCGGCAGACACCAGGCTTCACACGCATCGGTTTTTAGTTTCGTCATTGACCACAGGTGGCGCCTTGCCCGACCACCCCCCAGCCCCTAGCGGCAGCCGCCATTGAAATAGTAGCTACCCCCTGGTGGGCGGTGGGCGGTGGACCTCGGGCGCGGTAGTTGACATGTTAGTTATCTCGGATGGCGCCAGGCGGCGGCGTGCCTCAGCAGGAACACTCAGGTCGCCGCTGCTGCGCCTGTTGCCGGTTGAGGCGGCGCAGCGACGCGTCGCCGTACTGGATCCCAGACCCCATCCGCTCCGGGTCAAGGTCACCTGCAACACCACATGCAGTCAGTCAGCAGCGTTCGGTCAGCCTGAGACAATGTGTAGTCCTCACTGGTATATATTGTATTCTCGGGGGTTAATGCTCTGGGCATTTAAATTGGCAAATCACTGAAGTGGGAGGGTGGGCGCTTACCCACACATTGGCGTTTAAGGGGTGGGCATTTATGAAATATTGGCAAAGTAGAGGGTAGGCGTTAACCCACACATGGGCGTTAACCCGCGAGAATATGGTATTGGCATATAATGCCAAGGAGCTATTTTCTTATGGTTCCTGTCGTTATTTTTATTATTCTTATTATTATTCTTATTTTTAGGATTCTTAGTATTCTTATTATCTTCATCATCACCGGTATTTGAAAAAAAGTTAAGATAGATAGCGTCAATAATTAATATACAATTACTCACCCGATTCTATTTTGCTAAGTATACAACGTGCACATTTCAAGAAGGTTTCCTCTACATTTTCGCCCGTCAGGGCACTGGATTCAAGAAACATTAACTCTGAAATGTAAAACAAACAGAGAACAGCTAAGGTGATGCCAACTGAAAACGTGTGATCCAATATGTGGGTTCACGACCCGTTCTCATAATGTGGGAAATATGGCTAAATAATATAAATAGTTTTCTTCTTCAAATTTTAAATTAACAGAAATGAGAAGACAAATTGAGAAGTCAAAGGGGAATGAGGAGGAGGAGGAGGAGGAGGAGGAGGAGAGGAGGAGGAGGAGGAGGGAGGAGGAGAGGAGAGGAGGAGGAGGAGGAGGAGGAGGAGGAGGAGGAGGAGGAGGAGAGGAGGAGGAGGAGGAGGAGGAGGAGGAGGAGGAGAGGAGGAGGAGGAGGAGGGGAGGAGGAGGAGGAGAGAGGAGGAGGAGGAGGAGGAGGAGGGAAGGAGGAGGAGGAGGAGGAGGAGGAGGAGAGGAGGAGGAGGAGGAGGAGGAGGAGGAGGAGGAGGAGGAGGAGGAGAGGAGGAGGAGGAGGAGGAGGAAGGAGGAGGAGCGGAGGAGGAGGAGGAGGAGGAGGAGGAGGAGGAGGAGGAGGTAGGAGGAGGAGGAGGAGGAGAGGAGGAGGAGGAGGAGGAGGGAGGAGGAGGAGGAGGGAGGAGGAGGAGGAGGAGGAGAGGGAGGAGAGGAGGAGGAGGAGGAGGAGGGAGGAAGGAGGAGGAGGAGGTGGAGAGGAGGAGGAGGAGAGGAGGAGGAGGAGGAGGAGGAGGAGGAGGAGGAGGAGGAGGAGGAGGAGGAGGAGGAGGAGGAGGAGGAGGAGGAGGAGAGAGGAGGAGGAGGAGGAGGAGGAGGAGGAGGAGGAGGAGAGGAGGAAGGAGGAGGAGGAGGAGGAGGGAGGAGAGGAGGAGGGAGAGGAGGAGGAGGAGGAGGAGGAGGAGGAGGAGGAGGAGGAGGAGGAGGAGGAGGAGGAGGGAGGGGAGGAGGAGGAGAGGCAGGAGGAGGAGAGAAGCAGAGGAGGCGAGGAGGCAGGCGGCAGAGAAGCGGAGCAGCGCGAGGAGAGCAGGAGGAGCACAGGAGCAGGAGCAGGAGCAGCGGAGCAGGAGCAGGAGGAGCAGCAGGAGGAGCAGGAGCAGGAGGAGGAGGAGCAGGAGAGCAGCAGAGGAGGAGGAGGAGCGGAGGAGGGGCAGGAGCGGAGCAGAGGAGCAGGAGCAGGAGCAGCAGGAGCAGCAGGAGTAAAACGGAACAGAACAAGAACAACAAAAACAATCACAACTAGAACGGTTGGTGGTGATTGGTTGGTTAATTGTTGGAGTTTTACATCCTGGAAACATCTAAGGACATATCAGGACAGGTACCGACCTGTGACAGTGCACACTAATGATGACTTTACAGTATTGCACCACTGGGAGACAAGGCTGCAAACACCATTACCTACTATCCCACTCAGGGACATTATCCTGACACTGAGCCAACCAGTCTTTGCCCTATCCTAATAATGCTGAGCGCCTGGCTAGGAAGCGACAAGTATAAATGTTTAAGTTGTTTGTGAAAAATGGCACAAAGAGTACATTTGTTAAGTGCCAATTTAACGCTACGAGCACACAGTAGCACTATGACTTCAGTACTAAACATGATCAGACATTGCATACCGTTCTCCTGTGCGAAACGCGATGCCTCCAAGAAGGTCACCTCCCTCTCTGCCTCCAGGTCCTTCTTGTTTCCCACGAGGATGATGACGATGTTGGGGCTGGCCAGAGTCCGTGCATCTGTCAGCCAATTCGTCAGCGCATTGTATGTTTCTCGGCTGCAGCAATAAGAAAGGATTGTTTGTTTGTTTATTGGGGATTTACATCCTGGCAGCATCTAAGGTCATATCAGGACGGGTACTGACTTATGACAGTGTGCTCGTGTGACAACTTTATAGTGCTGCCCCATTGGGAGACCAAGCTGCTAGCACCATGACCCGATTTCCCACTCAGTCACATTATCCCAATACTGAGTTAACCAGTCCTTGCCCTATCCTAGTAATGCCGAGCACCAGCCTAGGTAACGACAAGTATAAATTGTGTAAGTCATTAGTATGACTTGGCCAGGTTTCATACTACTGACGTTCTGTATTGGAAGCCTGTGCTCTATCGATTCGCCACCACGCCCCGTTAGATGCGTATGACTTAACTTTACATATATATGGCTCATAGATGCCCTGACCCTCGCCTCATGTCCTCACGATATTCTCAGAGTTCTGCTGATTTGCTACAAAGGACCTAGATAAAAGTCTCCAGAGGGGACAACCCTCCCTGTGCGGATATTATTAGTACAATCAAAGACCCTATAATAATACGACGGCTCACTCAGCATGTACTGTGTAATCAAAATGATCAAACCCACCACTTGGTTCGCTGGCTGTTCTCTTGGTTAAACAGTTGTTATATTATATGTATAAATGTATATACGAATGTGAAAGATGTGTGATGATGGCGATGATGATGATGATGCTGATGTTGAGGTGTATTTGTTCATAGCAATCTCATATTGATGTGTATTCATACTGACCTATCTCATGTATAATATAATTGTATGTGTTTACATGTGAAACACCAACCAGCAGGGTCTTTAGTACAATGCAGTTGTTATTTCTAGAATATAAATATTTTGCTAAAATATAGGATCTATTTATGCATACAAAGAATACATATTGAAATCAGGTGACAAGACTGGTGACAAGACTGGTGACAGTGACTTGTCACAGTGACTGGTAACTGCGATCTCAAGAGCTGGTCATGTGATACAGGGATCCTGCACATATCAACCAAACATATACAAGACCTTTTAAAGAATCTTTAATACCAATTTTCATACAATTTAAGACCTATTTTCACACAAATATAATGTACATATTTAATTAAATATTAACAGAAATGAGTGAGGTGATGGAATCTATGGATGTCTATGTGGACGATCACTTCGCTGGCCAGTCTAGTCTGTGATATAACGGGTCTGCTACAGGCTTGCGCAATCAACCTTTTATTTGAAAATTTATAGGTGAGAAGCCACATACATCTGGTAATATTATTGTGGCCAAATGCAATTTAAGACCTTTTTAAGACCTTTCAGAGAAAGACTTTTCAAGGCCTTGAAATTTGACTAATCAATTTAAGATTTGTTCAGGATCCATGGGAACCCTGGTGATAGATAACTCACCTTGTGATGTCATAGACGAGGAGGGCCCCTGCTGCCCCACGATAGTAACTCCGTGTGACTGACCTGTGGAAAGACACAGTGGGCACACGGTCAGTGACAGCCAGGGACAACAAGGGCGGGTACATATGATGTCAAAGACATGCCCCTCATTTTATAAGAAGTGACACACTTACAGACTCCCAGTATAGACATCATCTATAGTCTTCTCCAACAGCGGGTACATACCATATCAAAGATATGCCCCTCATTTGATAAGAAGTGACACAGTTATAGACTCCCAGTATACATCATCTATAGTCTCCTCCAACGCGATTGTGTTGTTTCCTTCAAGTGGAAAATAGCACCTTAACTTTACTAACTAGGGATCCACGGCAGTTCTCACCGGTTACATTGCTGGGGAAAAATCAGTATAGAATAAATTGGGAATATTTAACACTATACTCGCTAATAAGGTCACTAAGCCATATAAAAATTAGAAAAGATTAGCAAAACTGCTCACAGATTGAATATCATCACGTCAAGTGTCTGACAAATATTCCTTTTGATTCAATTCAACGTGGGCTAATTAATAACACTATACCACTGTCATTTCTACCTTTAGATCCAGTATCCTGATTCAGTATCCTGATTCCCTAACTCAGTCTGCAGGTAAGGTAATTAGGTATCAGACTCTCGAATAGGTCCACAAAGAACAAGGTACACTCCCTAATTAGACCAGTGGGTAAATCCACATAGCTGCCAACATTTGAACATGGGAAAGCGCAATCTTTCTCACACGAATTGCGACATAGTGGGTGGGTGAATCGCAACGCAGAATGGCAGAAGTGTGCATTCAAGGCCTGCTCTAGTCGTCATTTTTCCCTTCGATTGCAAAAACACCCCCAATGACATAAATACACATATAGCATTTAGTCACTCACATATATATGTATATGTTTGTAGCGTGAAAAAGCACAGATTTACTCATGTTTCAGAGTATGCGTGCAATGGCGTATTGAAAGGCAGAAAATTGTAATGATTCTGCAGAAATCACCATGGTTGGCAGCTCAGTTCATCTGTAAACATGACATGTAACTGTATGACATGCCAGTATCATGAAGGCGTGCCCTTCAGGAAGCCAGGTCCATAAAGAACAAGGTGTAATCTCTAATTAGACCAGTGGGTACACTCACCCTAATTAGACCAGTGGGTATATTTATATGTAAACACCAGTGTGTGTGGCTTGTGACAGGCGATGTGGCAGTCATGTGGCATGTGGAGATAGATTGGAGGCAACATAATGATGGCGTGTACCCGCATGTACATACCCGTTTATTGCACACGTTCTACCTTGATAATGAGGTGCTTTGTCGAGTTACACTATTGCTTTATATGGTAGAATTCCATAGCAAATAATGAGTCAGTGAAATTATTTTGAATGTGCCTCGGTTTTTGGCTTTGACTCATTTGAAATCACTCCGCCCACCCATTATAACATAAGACGCGGTGGTTGAATCGGTAGAGCGCGGGCTTCTCGTGCGGAAGGTTGGGAGTTCGAATCCCGGCCGAGTCAAACCAACAACTTACAAAATTGATACTTGTCACTACCTAGCCTGGTGCTCAGCATTACTGGGACAGGGCAGGGACTGGTTAGTTCAGTATCAGGATAATGTAACTGAGTTGGATATTGGGTCATGGTGCAGGCAGTCTGATCTCCAAGTGGGTCAACACTATAAAGTCGCCATGAGTGCACACTGTCACAAGTCGGTACTCATCCTGATCTGACCATATGTCATGTGAGGACGTAAAACTGCAACAAACAAACCCACTATGGCGAGGAACACATGGGTCTGGATACTATATATTATGTTGGTCATTGGCATGCACAGAGTCACGTATCCATTACTGCCATATTACTCTTAGTAGAGACTGCTGCGTGTTTTGTTAACACATTTGATGTTATCTATATGATATCTGGCGTTGTATTAAATCTTGCTGTATATTTCGATAAAATTATCAAGCTTTAGAAACCAAAATGTTTAGCTAGATTTGATGCTACATAGCCAACTTAGATACTGGCGCATTTGTACTGTAAGCATTCTGGGTCCAATGATACCCCAATCACCTGACTGATTGCGACCACTTTGTGACCACAAAAAAGGGGTGGTCGCAAGTTTGTAGCAAAATGATTGCAAGTGGTCGCAAAGTGGTCCTCAGTGGTCACTGACCTTCTTGTGACCATTTTGGTCGCAAGGAGGTTGTAGCTACTGCACTGAGAACCTCCTTGCAACCAAATTGGTTGCAAGGATGTTGGCGACCATTGCTTTCGTCGCAAGAAGGTCTCAATGCCGCACAAAGTGGGTTCTTTAGTCCTAAGTGGTTGCAAGCCGTAGTGTGACTGGGGCTTGAATCATCGTGTTATATCCGAATTAGTGTTAAATTGAGGAATGTTGGGGTTTCACTGTATTAACAGTAGAAGAGATACTGTAGTACCTTCCATCAAAGGACAATCTGAAACCATACCAAGGTTGTCCTGACAGAGCAGGATTCCTATCAAAGGAGGAACATTCAAATGCGAATAAATACAGTTCATCCATTGAAAAGTTGTCTACACATGACAGGCAGTCGCTGATCACAGGTGTCGGTGAAGACAAGTACTACTGTAATTATCCCATAAAAGATAGCTTGGATACTGTTTTTGGCTCTAAACATGCAATCTATACATTAGGATACTGTTCTCGCGTATAGCTCTTATTGTTTGTCTGAATATTCTATCATCCACCTGGGTTGGATATTATTGATTGCCTACCCCACGTGCATACCCTCAGTACCTCCGCCCCATCCCCAACGTATGCCCTTGCCCAACTTAATCAGCCGCGACCTTATCGATATAAGCACATGTGCCGACTAATCTGGCTGTGGCCCTGATCACTTCTCAGTCAGGTAGGGCCTCCTGCTACTTTTAGCAGTAGACATGCCTTCATGATACTGGCAAGTCTTATATGTAATATTTACATATATATATATAAATATACCCACTGGTCTAATTAGGGATTGTACCTTGTTCTTTGTGGACATGGGCCTCTTGCTGCTTTTAGTGGTAGGCATGCCTTTACGATACTGGCAAGTCTTATATGTAATGTTTACATGTAAATATACCCAATGGTCTAATTAGGGATTGTACCTTGTTCTTTGTGGACACGGGCCTCCTGCTGCTTTTAGTGGTAGGCATGCCTTCACGATACTGGCAAGTCTTATATGTAATGTTTACATGTAAATATGCCCAATGGTCTAATTAGGGATTGTACCTTGTTCTTTGTGGACATGGGCCTCCTGCTGCTTTTAGCGGTAGGCATGCCTTCATGATACTGGCAAGTCTTATATGTAATCTTAATATATAAATATACCCACTGGTCTAATTAGGGATTGTACTTTCTTCTTTGTGGACACGGGCCTCCTGCTGCTTTTAGCAGTAGGCATGCCTTCATGATACTGGCAAGTCTTATATGTAATCTTAATATATAAATACGCCCACTGGTCTAATTAGGGATTGTACTTTGTTCTTTGTGGACACGGGCCTCCTGCTGCTTTTAGCAGTAGGCATGCCTTCATGATACTGGCAAGTCTTATATATAATGTTTACATATAAATACGCCCACTGGTCTAATTAGGGATTGTACCTTGTTCTTTGTGGACATGGGCCTCCTGCTGCTTTTAGCAGTAGGCATGCCTTCATGATACTGGCAAGTCTTATATGTAATCTTAATATATAAATACCCACTGGTCTAATTAGATTGTACTTTGTTCTTTGTGGACACGGCCTCCTGCTGCTTTTAGCAGTAGGCATGCCTTCATGATACTGGCAAGTCTTATATGTAATCTTAATATATAAATACGCCCACTGGTCTAATTAGGGATTGTACTTTGTTCTTTGTGGACACGGGCCTCCTGCTGCTTTTAGCAGTAGGCATGCCTTCATGATACTGGCAAGTCTTATATATAATGTTTACATATAAATACGCCCACTGGTCTAATTAGGGATTGTACCTTGTTCTTTGTGGACATGGGCCTCCTGCTGCTTTTAGCAGTAGGCATGCCTTCATGATACTGGCAAGTCTTATATGTAATCTTAATATATAAATACGCCCACTGGTCTAATTAGGGATTGTACTTTGTTCTTTGTGGACACGGGCCTCCTGCTGCTTTTAGCAGTAGGCATGCCTTCATGATACTGGCAAGTCTTATATATAATGTTTACATATAAATACGCCCACTGGTCTAATTAGGGATTGTACCTTGTTCTTTGTGGACATGGGCCTCCTGCTGCTTTTAGCAGTAGGCATGCCTTCATGATACTGGCAAGTCTTATATGTAATGTGCAAATAAGGCGAATGAGAAAAAGTGGGGTGTTTACGCACACATGGCATATTGTAGGTCAGCATGCGCTACCCTGTGGAAGTGGGTGCAATAAACGGGTAGGTACATGCCGGTACACGCCATCATTATTTTGCCTCCAATCTATCTCCACATGCCACATGACCGTCACATCGCCTGTCACACGCCACACACACTGGTGTTCGAATAAGGCGAATGAGCAAAAGCATGGTGTTTACGCACACGTGGTATATTGTAGGTCAGCATGCGCAGGCTGCCCCATGGAAGTGGGTGCAATAAACGGGTATGTACATGCGGATACACACCATCATTATTTTGTCTCCAATCTATCTCCACATGCCACATGCCACATGACCGGCACATCCCCTGTCACAAACCACACACACTGGTGTTCGAATAAGGCGAATGAGCAAAAGTGGGGTGTTTACTTACACACACGTGGCACAATGTAAGTCAGCCTGTGCAGACTGCCCCACAGGGTGTGGTACACATGTGGTCAGCCTGCAGCGCCACCTATGGCGACTCTCGCCAACTTCACCCAGCCAAGGACACATTGATTTTTCTCTGCAACTGATCTAAATAGGGAACAAGATTTGGCATTGTGTGCCTTCGTGTATGTGTGAGAATTAGGAAATGTGTGTCCGTCATGCTACATTTGGGATTGGTGGTGGGGGTGGTGGGGGTGGGGGTGGGGGTGGGGGGGGGGGGGGGGGGGGGGGGGGGGGGTGGGGGGGTATTGGTTGTGTGGGTGTGTGTAGGGGGATACATAATGTCTAGGTCTAGGCAGTTCTGCGCAGGTCTAAGCAGGTATGTGCATGTCTGGGTCGGTCTGTGCATGTCTGTGCATGTCTGGGCCGGTATGTACCGGGAAGTGCAGGTCTAGGCACATATGTGCAGGTCTAGGCAAGCATAGGCAACTTTAAGCAGGTCTGTGGCAGTCTATGCAGGTTTATATAGGTCTAAGCCGGTCTAGGCAAGTCAAGGCAGGTCAAGGCAGGTCTAGGCAAGTCTACGTAGGTCAAGGCAGGTCTAGGTAAGTCTAGGTAGATCTAGGCAAGTATAGGCAAGTCTAAGCAGCTCTAAGCAGGTTTGTGCAGGTCTATGCAGATCTATGCAAGTCTAGGTAAGTCAAGGAAAGTCTAGGTAAGTCAAAGCAAGTCTAGGTAAGTCAAAGCAAGTCTAGGTAAGTCAAGGCAAGTCTAGGCAAATCTAGGTACGTCAAGGCAAGTATAGGTAAGTCAAGGCAGGTCTAGGCAGGTCTAGACAGGCGGCAGTGCACTGTCCATTGCTTGCCGCCAACAGTCATTCTTTACACACAACACTGGACAGCATCCGGATTTCCCCCTGTCGGGCGCCAAAGCGAATGCGCCCCATGGAGTGACCTAGATCCCCCCCCCCGCTCCCCCCGCTCCCACCTACACCTCCCCCCCCCCCCCCCCCCCCATGCCGCGTCGACTAGCCGCCTGCGCTGAACCTAGTGTTCCCACAATGCCATTCGCCCGACGGGTTCCAGTTGTAGGTCAAACACTGAGCATTGTGTAAAGTAAACGAACACGCATTAAGCTAAGATTCCATCCATATACGCTGTATGCGGCATGCCATGCGCATGCACATGCACACCGATCGGACCTTTGAGCAATGCACTTTGCTGTCCACGTACTCGCATCCGCATCCGCATCCGGACATATGGAAGCACCATCATGCATTTACATGCTTTTACATTTTTTGTTACATTCGCATTCCGCATACATGGAATCTTAGCTTTAGCTGCCAGTCAGGTTTCCGAACAAAGCGCATATTGCCGGCTGTAAACGCCGATATCAAGATCGGAGTGGAGGTGCGGTGTGCTGCGGGGGTTGGGAGAATAAATGATGATCCCTTACACATGGCTGCCTCCAATAGTGTCAACATAAATTGTGGCGATGGTTATGAGAACTGGTCTCATGTGTACTGGCTGCGACTAAAGCAATATGATGGTGGCATATCCCCCCTCCCCCCCCCCCCACATACCGACACTACAACCAGCCACAACTCACAACCCACACAAGTACCCACAACCCTTTTTTTGTTTGTTTGTTTGTTTGTTTAATGCCCCCCCCCCCCCCACCAGCATAAATAGTAGACATCGGCTATTGGGGGTAGTACCCACAACCCACACAACCACCCACAACCCACAACTATACAACCACCCACAATCCACAACTATACAACCACCCACAACTAACCACAACCACGGGAACCCACAACTACACAACCACTCACAACCCACAACTACACAACCACTCACAACCCACACAAATACTGAAAAACTACCCACAACCCGCAAACCCACCCTCAACCCACACAGCCATGATAACCCACAAATTTACACACACAACTCACAACCCATGCAATTACCCACAACCCCTGCAAAACTTCCTACAACCCGCAATCCTACCCACAACCACGAGAACCATCAAATATACACACACAACTCACAACCCACGCAACTACCCACAACCCCTACAAATACCCACAACCTGCAAAACTTCCCACAACACGCAAATGTACCCACAGCCATGAGAACCCACAAATATACACACACAACTCACAACCCACACAACTACCCACAACCCCTACAAATACCCACAACCTGCAAAACTTCACACAACCCGCAAACCTACCCACAACCCACACAACCCACAAATTTACACACACAACTCACAAACCACATCTCATGACAACCCACACTCCTACAATTACCCACAAATGACACCCTACGACCACCCACAACCCATACCCACGGGACCACCCACAACCCCGACACCCCCAACCCCTACCTACAACTCACAAATGACACTCCATGATAACCCACTCCTACAACCATCGACAACTCAAACCCATGACCACCCACAACCCACTCCCCCCAACAACCACTTACAATTCCACAGAGCATTCTAAACGATTATTACTCAAGATTTCCATGCCACTATCATAGGTGCTTGTTTGTTGGGGCTTTACATCCTTGCAACATATAAGGTCATAATAAGACGGGTACCGACTTGTTTGTTTTTGTTTGTTGTTGTTTTACGTCCTAGCAACATCTAAGGTCATATCAGGACGGGTACCGACTTGTGACAGTGCGCACTCATGGCGACTTTATAGTGCTGTCCCACTGGGAAACCAGGCCGCCGGCACCATGACCTGGTATCCCACTCAGTCACATTATCCTGACACTGAGACACAGTCCTTGCCTATCCTAATAATGCCGAGCGCCTGGCTAGGAAGTGACAAGTATCAATTTTAAAGTCATTGGTTTGACTCGACCGGGACTCGAACCCACGACCCCACGATCTACCAGCACGGGAGACGGACGCTCTAACTCATGCGCCCATCCCGTCTGGTCGCATGACTTGTAAAGTGTGCACCCATGGAAAATGTATAGTGCTATCACACTGGGAGACCAGGCCGCCAGCACCACAACCACCATGATTCTTCTCAGTCACATTATCCAGATACTGAGCAAACAAGTCCACTATCCCAGAACCTACATTTTAAGTGGAAATCGAACTTCCGGTATGAAGGAAAATGACTCATATGACCAACAACAAAATCGGAAAGCCGTCGAATATCAGAAATTTCTTAGCCCTATTTGATTAGAAATAATTAGCATTGATCACTTCTTGAAACTTAATCAAGTTCTTTCTAATAGCAAACCCGATTTCGTTTGAAATTAATCAAATTATGTAAGACTTATTTAGTGAATAGCATCGACAATTTGAATTTCGCGACCAGATGCCATTGATCCTTGAACACCATGAGGCCAGTTTTTACCACAGTTCATGAGGCCAGTTTTTACCACAGTTCATGAGGCCAATTTTTACCACAATTCATGGGGCCAGTTTTTACCATAATTTATGGGGCCAGTTTTTACCACAGTTCATGAGGCCAGTTTTTACCACAATCCATGACACCAGTTTTTATCACAGTTCATGAGGCCAGTTTTTAACCACAGTTCATGAGGCCAGTTTTTACCACAATTCATGGGGCCAGTTTTTACCACAGTTCATGGGGCCAGTTTTTACCACAGTTCATGAGGCCAGTTTTGATCACAGTTGGCACAAATCCCTGGGAGCTTAGTGGGCATAGCGCGAGTGGGTTAGCATGACCCTGTACGAAATAACCAATTCACCTCTGTGTACAGAGAGAGCTTCGATGCGTATCAAACAAATTCTTGTCTGAGCGATGAGATTCCAAATTGCACATAGAAGGTTGATTTACGCTAAACAATGTTTACTGTTCATGTTATTGACTATCCCATACATCATATTAGTGCTGTAATATCAAACCGATAAATACTAAAACAGTGTTTATTCTTCACGTCAGACTCTCCTAGCCAACACACATATGTGCCAATCATATAAATAATAAACAATGTTTACACTTCACGTTGTTTACACTTCATGTTGTTTACACTTCATGTTGCCCCGTCCTGATATGACCTTAGATGTTTCTAGGACGTAAAACCCCAACAATCAATAAATCAAAACCTGCATGTTGCAGACTTTCCTAATGATCATATTTGTCAAGCCTATAAATAATAAACAATGTTCACCCTTCAAATCACAGATTGTCATTACATTAGTGCCGTAATATCAAGCCCATAAATAACAATGGCAATCTTTTATGTTACCCTGTCCTAGAGATCACACTTGCGCAGTCCTATCAAGCCCATGAATAATGATTCATTGATTGGTTGATCAGGGCTTTGTGTCGAAGCAACATATGGGGTACTATCAAAAAGGGTAACGCATACTCAGGGATGAAAGTGGTCTCCGGGGAAAAAAGCGGAAATGCAGATATACTCCGATAGGTTTAACATTGTCAGGGAATCGCGGAAAATTTCCGGACGCTGATAGTGCTGCACCATTTGGATCATTTATTGGTAGTATACGCTGATGGTGCTGCGGGATTGAAAATTCCCGGAAATCCGCGGAATCGCGGAGATCTTTCATCCCTGCATACTAAAGGCGGCTTTGTCGTGCTGCCCTATTAGGATACCATATTGTCAGCATCCTGACCCAACATCCTACTGAGTCACCTCATCCTGTTGCTGACCCAACCATTGCCCTATCTTAGTGATGCTGAGCACCAGATGAGGTAACAATGAGGAAACCTTTTGCAAGGTTGGGATGGCCGACTTGTTAAGGGTGCTAGTTGGCTTCCCGTGTGGAAGGTCATGGGTTCTGAACCCGACCAGGTCAAACCAATGACTTACAAAATGTCGCTACATAACTAGTGCTCGGCATTAATACGATACGGGTAAGGACTGGTTAGCTTAGTCTCAGGATGTGAATGAGTGTGATATCGGGTCATGGTGCCGGCAGCCTGATTTCCCAGTGGAGTCACCATAAGTGTACACTGTCACAAGTCGGTATCTGTCCTGATGTGACCATAGATATCTCCAGGACGTAAAATTCCAATAAGCAACCAATCTGACATGACCTTAACTGCTGCTAGTACATAAGACCCCCAAACAAAGCTTTGTTCGGATTGTCCTTAATATGGATCGGTCCCACCACCCGCCATACTGGAAACAAATGCTCCACCACTTGGCCATCTTGTTCAGTCCACGAAATAATCAACAATGTCCACGCTTCATGTTACACACCGCCCCAGTCCTCACATGAATAACAATGCTCACTGGTCACATCTTTTGGAGTCACCACATGACTGCAGTCGCTTCAAACCCATAAATAACGAAGGGCTTCGAGCAGCTGGGTGAAATAGGAGCAACTCGGGCTGGAGAGATTGCGGGTTATGATAGTGCATATTGGTGTCGTCAAAAAGTGGATAAGGCCAAGCAACGCAATGTGGATCTGGGTCAGGTTCAAGACCTAGAGTGGCTTACTTTACAGCAGCCGAAGCCAGTCCACCAACATAAGCATTTTCTGAGTGCACTTAAAATTGCATAGTCCGATGGTTTTGAGTTTCTATCATTTTCTGAGCTAAATATATTAGGTTGATCGTTAGAATCTACCTGAATTTGTTTGAAGAAACTTTGATTTAAACTTTGATTTAGCCTTGTTAATTTTGGAGATATTTGAAGTGTAAACATGCTAAATTAATTTTGGCGTGCTTGTCAAAAATCTGATTCCATGGAATTCAACAGTAACAGGTTCAATTAAATTGATTTAGTATGCCCTTCCACATAACAACAAATACTTAATAAGTGCACCAATATCTAAGTTGGATATGTGTGTTCTGATCTAGATTAGTGTTTTGCTTTGGAAATTAAAAAAAAAAAATGTTGTCGGACTATGCAACTTTAATGTCGTGACGTGTTTTTAGAACAACATCAGATCATATTTACTGCTGGAAGATAAACATAAGGATTGTTAGTGGGGCGGAGGTCGGAGGGAGAGTGGTGGTGAGAAATAAATAATCCCCACGTCAAGCTACATTTAGTGAAAACAGCCGATAGCCTAAACGCCGGCAGTCACCCTTTCTTGGATCCATGAGCTTTGGAATAAGTCCCTGGAGGACAAATAGGTCACATGGCTGACAGCTTGGTCAATACAGCCGTAACAGCTAGACCCCGCTAGCTGGGCAAAGTAGTACTGAATTACTGCCGTACCCTTATGCAAAAATCACGTGACTCACTGCAACGCCAGGCTTGCCTTGCACATATTACACACACCACTGGGGCAGTATGCATGAAGTGGTGCTAGCTGGTTGGTTGGTTGTTTTGCATCCTGGCAACATCCAAGGTCATATCAGGATGGGTACCGACTTGTGACAGTGCACACTCATGGCGACTTTATAGTGCTGTCCCACTGGGAAATCAGGCCACTGGCACCATGACCTGATATCTCACTCAGTCACATTATCCTGACACTGAGCTAACCAGTCCTTGTCCTATCCTATTAATGTGGAGCGCCAGGCTAGGAAGCGACAAGTATCAATTTTAAAGTCATTGTTTCAACTCGACGGGAACCAAAGTCCTGACCTTCCACATGCAAGGCCCACATTCTACCGATTAAGCCACCGCACCCGGTAAGTGGTGTTAGCGATCCTATCCCATGGTTAGTGCTTATCACCGAGATAGCGACACCAAAATAGTATGCATGGAGCGGTGTTAGCACTATCCTCGCATTCCTAACCCGTGTTAGCATATCCCTCATTTTTACCAGGGTTAGTCCTATCCCAGTGAGGACAGCTGTAGATTGTAGGCTGAAAACAACCATAAAAGAAAAGCACAGATCGACTATTCCCTGCTAATACCAAATTCTGTTATTTATTAGCATGATATTCACTGCTAATGGGCCATTCTCCTGAAACCTGGTAACAATTGTGGCATAGAGGGTAAACATTCAGAGTGTGAATTTTGCCATGTTGTTTTTGGAAATAAAAGCTTGACATCTCTTGTGTACAGAAATATAAAACACAAATTGACAGGATTACAGGAACTTGATTAATCATATATTATGCCATTTACCATTGAAATACCATTCAATGTCTTGAATGTCACAGGACACCAGATTATCTTCATTTAGCTTGGGACTGTCCATACAATGTTATACACAGTAAACATTATTTTTAAGTGAGTTCTCAACCTCCTTATGTCTCATGAAATTCATTCTTTTGAATAATGTTTTGAAGGAAATATATGCAATCAACTTTTCATTTGGACATGTCACAAATAGCATCATATGAAATGGCATCTGTCCCGAACATTACTACTGTCTTTGCTGAAGACACCATGACGTTTCTCCTTCTCCATGTGCCCAATGCATTACACACAACATAAAAATGTGTGGCTGCCAGTCAACTGATGTGAGATTCATATGCTAGGATATGTTAGATGTCACTGGTAGAAACAAATTCTTTTGTATACTTGAATGTTACACCATTTTTGAGACACCACATGAACCGTTAAGGAAGAAATGACTGTGATTCAGTTAATATCAACTCTCCTATCACAATAAATATATCACAGAAATATCTTCGAGAAACATGTTTGTAGATCATCCAGATAAAAAAATAATTAGTTTGTAGCTTCTATTCATGAACAATACACAATATGGTGCTTCCCACTGGGAAGACACCATCGATAACATTCGAGACACCAATGAGTTTTTTTTAGTTTGGAATGGTCAGTATGAAGTTATACACAATAAACATTATTTTTATGCAAGTTCTCCCTTCCTTGTTCCACATGAAATTATTTCATTTTAATCATGGAAGTTTTGAAGGAAATATATGTGATCAACTTATCTTCCCTTAGGCATATCACAGATGGTGTGATATGAAAATGCAACATGTTCACCTAACAAGATCCAGAGCACAACAAATAGAACACATTCACACATTGTGGCATTTCCTCTATTTCTACAAACAGAAATATATTAGTAATAAACAGTTTTATGGTTTGAGAACGTTTATATTTCGTCAAGAAAGAGGCACCCTCTGTGGTCCAGGTTTCAGGAGAATGACCCTAATATCAAATTCTGTTATTTGTGAGCATGACTTTATAATATTATTAATAATAGTGTGCTGAAGTTGAAAACAGTGAATGAGCGGCAGTCCCGCAACCCCGTCCCTACTCTGAATAGGTGTGGAGCTGTTACCTAGTGGGCAGCACATAAAAAACACAAAACACAAAAACCACAGAACCAGTATTCATTGCTAATATCAAATGTTATTATGAGTATGATATTCACTGCTAATATCAAATTGTTATCTATGAGAAAGAGCAAAACTCTAAATCTAAATATGGCCACGAGGATAGCTATCCCCACGACTTTTCGCATTCGTGCATACCACTTGAACCACAGAACTATCCTCGCGATAGCTATCTTGGGGATAACACCTATCTCTGGGATAAGCTAACACCGATTCATATCAGGATGGGTACCGACTTGTGAAAGTGTGCATGGATGTTAACTTCATAGTGTTGTTCCACTGGGAAACCAGGCCACTGGGACTATGATCCTACTCAGTTATATTATCCTACTAGTACTACTGAGCAAACCAGTCCTGATGCTATCTTAGTAATGATGAGTGACATGCTAGGTAGCAACAAGTATCAATTTCCTGAATGCAAAGCCAGTCAACACTCTTACTGATTCATTTAATAAGATGCAATGGCCTAGCCACAATTTGGTTTATAATGCTTATTACCAAATGGTGCTGATAAACATAACCCAGCGTCCACTAATACATAATTGCCCAGCCACAATTTGGGATATAACGCTATTACCAGATAGTGCTGACAAACATAACACAGCATCTAGCAACACGTAATTGCCCAGCCACAATTTGGGTTATAACACTATTAACAGATGGTGCTATTAAATATAATAGCCTAACCACAACCTGTGTTACAACAATATAACCTAGGAAGACATTGATCCATGGGCCGTCTGAGGCCTGATGAATACAATAGATGGATATTACAACACTCATTCACCGCACTAAATGGTGCTCTGATTGCGCTGTGCCGGGGTCACTACCCAGCTGGTCAGACTGATCCATTATCCGCTGCTGTAACCATCAGTAAACCCTGACTGATCACAGGTCATCAGTTCAGCCTCCAGCGCCTAGCACCCGAGCACACAGCGAGACGCACATAACCGGGTACATCCAACTAGACTGCTGAGATGTGTGCCCAATGAGCATGCCACTAGTTGTGGTGATGGGGCCAGGCAGAGAAATTGGCAACCGAAGCAATGCCTTCCCTTCCCAAGAAATAGCAACAGTCATTCTGGTCTGTCGGAAACTGAAAGTCATGAGAGACTGGTTAGTCTGACTTGGGTCAATTGAAATAGGTCCCAAAAGATTGAACATATTAAAAAAATACTAACAGTAAACACCAAACAAGTATTAGGATAGGGATATATTAAATTGAACTGAGACCTGGCAATATTGGCAGTTACAGTGAGAATTGTACAGAAATTATCTAGTGAACCCTCGCGGCAGTCATATTGACGCTTTAAGGTGGGAAGCGCCCAAATACGCCCGCAAGTTATACATGCTTACAAGTCGGGAGTGCCTAAATGTGCCTGCCATATCTGATATCATATAATCAGTAATACCAAGGAGGGTAAATTTGGTACTCCTTGAAAGAGAAATCAATTTACTTTCATATAAAATCAACCCGATTTTCAACAGGTTTTGAGATATATCAATTTAATATTCACATATTCAAATTTGTCAACAATTTGATCAGGTCTCCATGGAATTAACAATTTAAATCTTTTTAGGGCTGAAGATTGGGCAGGTGAACTAGGGATGTGAACCAGAGGTATACAGAATAAGGCATGTTAATCAGGCGATATCGGATCACAAATAAGCAGTGAGTGCAAAGAACTAGAATGTCGATTTGGTTAAACTGGTTAAGCTGGTTAAGCTGGTTAAACTGGTTAAATTGGTTGAACTGGTTGAATTGGTTCAATCCACATAGTGGAAAGAATTTGACATGTAATTTGCTAACCTGGTTGCGCCTAAGTAGTATAAAAGAACTGGACATGTGGGCCAGTTTATACTGGGTAACACTTGAGTAGTACACACAACTGGGGATGTGGACCAGGTTATAAGGTTAATACCTGAGTAGTGCACAAAACTGGGTATGTGAACCAGTAGCACACAGAATAGGGCACGTGAATCAGGCTATATATACACCTATATAGCTACCGGCAATCCGTTAATAATATTACTATGCTGTATTTATATATAGCACATACTGTTTTATCGCCCAGGCCTAACTTTCTTGTTTGTGGTCTGTTTGTTGGAGTTTTACATCCTGGCAACATTTAAGGTCATATCAGGATGGGGGTTTTATGTTCTAGCAACATCTAAGGTCATAAGAATGAGATTCGGACTAATCAATTGCAGTCATATATATCCTTGCTTTTGTGTGAATATAATCAGTGAATATAAAAAATAGAAATAAATCGCGAGAGATCTTTCATCCCTGAATTAAATTCTGTTGTAGATCTATCAATAATTTGGGAACGGATTAACAATCAACGGGGATATTAAAAGAAAGACAAGCGGTGCCGCAGTTGCCCACATTCCCGGGGTACTACCCGCAATGCATTACGACAAGCGTGCACTGAAATAAAGTCAGAAATGACATGCAACCTCAAGGAGAGAGAAAAAGGCCAGTAACAGTTATTGGGTTTTGTATTAAAACCTGCGCAAACCTACCCATGCGACTCCCATTTAACGACCAACTACGTGTTTAATGGGTTTAAACCGTGACTGACATTGGTGGGGTTAAATAGATTTGATTTGGCTGATATTTCCAGTCGTAGGCTGCACTGGTGCATAACGTAAAATCAGCCACAAGAACGCGCTATGCAAACACGCACATTGCCCATTTGACTGCCTGCACTCGACCCCCACCCCCGCCCCGCCCCGCCCCGCCCCACCAACTCCCTTAGCACTTACAAATGTAAGCTGGCGGACAACACCGACAACACCACAATCTCTACCACCTCAACAACAGAAAGAAAAAAGTAAAGACATTGAAGAAAAAAAAACACAAGAAAGGAAAACCAGCAATGTTGAACAACAACAACAAAAAAGAAAACCAGACTTGGGTCAAAAACTACAACAAAAACCGAAATGAAAACTAGACGCAGGATCTGTTCACATGTAAAGATATAGAATTCAAGGCTATTTAAAGCTTTGTCAAGGCTTTTTCATTTGGATTTCAAGGGGGGGGGGTGAACAATGATGGCGAATGGCGATTTCAGACTAATTTAGATCAGTGGGGACAGTCTAATGGAATTCATGGCTTTTCAACACTAATTACCCAAAATAGGTTAAATTCAAGGATTTTCAATTGCGTGAGTGACAGTATTCGTGGTACTGGTAGCGGTGGGGGTGGTGGCGCCACTTGTCCCACAGTGACGAGGGGTCACCCATAAAATAGTACACAACATCAGGGTGGCCACTAAGGAATATTCCCTTACGCGCCTTTATACTCGCATAAGTTTTATACATCACATATATATATAGTATAGTTATACGAGTCTTACCTTGGTACAGATGATGGATAACTGTTGTTTTACCGAGGTATAAGCCTCGGATAGATGTGGGCTAGGGAGAGGTAAGCACGTCCGGTACCAGCAATCTTAACCTACTTATTGAGGATAAAAATGACTTTCAAACAATGGATACTATTACTTTACCGAAAAGGTACACCAACGGAATAGATGTGGCAGGGTGTGGCGGGAGGGCCCTAGCCCACATCTATCCGAGGCTTATACCTCGGTAAAACAACAGTTATCCATCATCTGTACCAAGGTAAGACTCGTATAACTATACTATTTTACCTCGGTAAACAGCCTCAGGCTAGCCTCAGGCTAGGGAGACCTTTACATAATTCATTTTTATCCTTAATATCATTCTTTCTTATTATTATAACATTCTAAATTTTTGTTCTCACCTATTCTTGTTAGTTGGCGAGAAGACGCTTTGCAACGCCGGTAGGCTTTTCTAGTCGTTTATTATAATGTTTTGCAAACGACTTAGCCGTCTTCCAGCCTGCATGCGCTAGTATTCTTTTCACAGAAATACCAAGCACCCGTGCCTTGGAGACCATGGCTCCTCTAGTTGAGTGGGAAGAGTATTTACTCGTATCCACTCCAGCCAATTTCAACACCGTAATTGTCCATCTGGCAAGTGTGTCTCGTGAAATCGCCTTATGTGGCTTTATAAAGCTCACTAATAGTTGTTGTGATGCACGTAAATCCTTTGTCTTGTATATATAAGCCCGTATGGCCGACACAACACATAATTTCCGATCATTCGGAAAACAGTCTAAGTGAACCGTTGATAAAGGGTCACCTAACGTGTTCGATTTAAGCAATTTTTCTAAATCAAACGTAGCTTGTTGCTTGTCTATTTCTAATCCAGTTAAGGATAAAGCAACAATCGTCTGTCCTCTGTGTCCGGTTACTAACAATAACAGGACCGCGACCTTAAAACCTAACTGTTTTATATCTAACCACGAGTTGTGAGGCCAAGCCTGAAACAACTTAAATACTATAGAAACATCCCAAAACCGACTATACTTTGGTTTTGGAGGATTCCTTTGATAAATTGAACGAAGTAAATAACAAATAACATAATGTTTTCCAACTGTTTCGCCATCAATTCTAGGTAATATAATTGATAACGCACACCTCGCCGCATTAATCGATCCAAAGGAAAGTCCTTCATCCTCTAGAGAACGAAGAAACCGAGCTACTTGTGAAATCTTTGGATTTGTTGGCTTAACTTTCATTAACAAACAATGTACACCCCATTTCTTTAAATAGGTTGTATACATTTTGACAGTTCCTGGCCTCCAGGCATCCGATACTATCCTATCCTCAGTAATTCTGTCCAATCCAAATTGCTGTAGCTGCTTCCTTAGAAAAGGAATGCCAATAGGGGCGTCGTTGACACGTCGCCGTGAACCACTAGCGGTCCGTGGTGCGTCAGATTCCCGAGTTTTCTTGGGAATCGTATACGATCTTTTGCCAGTTGTGAAACTGCTGGCAGCCAAGGTTGCGTGTCCCAATCGGGCACCACCAGTATCGCATGTGTCCCTTCCAAGCCGATTTTTCTCACTACTCGGCTGATAATGCTAAATGGTGGGAAAATATAAAAATAATTATTTTCCCAGGTAATAGCAAACGCATCTACTTTCCAAGCATCCGGTTCAGGATGCCAAGAAACATAACAGGGTAACTTGTTATTATTTCGTGATGCAAATAAGTCAACTTCAGGTGTACCCCATTTTTCACAAACGAAGTTAAACAAATGTGTAGAGAGAGACCACTCTAAATGGTCATGGAAATTTCTACTTTTATAATCTGCAAGTGTATTTTGTGACCCTGGAATATGCGCTACAGTCAGCCAGACTTGTTGAGCCTGTGCCCAGTTCCAAATCAGTTTAGATAACTGATTGCAAGACTTTGATTTGGTTCCACCCATGTTACGAATATATGCCATGGCAGTAGTATTATCAGTTAGTATTCTAACCTGTGATTTATTTATCTTTACTAAACTACGTAAGCCCAGATAAATAGCACGCAATTCTAGTGCATTAATATAGTCTGATTTTTCATCATCAAGCCATCTACCTCCTGTTGTGACCCCATCTCGATGAGCTCCCCAACCTTCTAACGAAGCATCAGTAGTAATTACTGTATTAGGTTCCGCCATGCGGATTGGATTTGGTGAACTTGCTATATGTTGCATCCACCATCCAATATCCTGTAACCCTTCTTGCGAAATAAACATTTTTCGCTCAAAATTGCCTTTAGTTCGTGTTAACGCTAAATTTTTATCTATTTCTAGCGACTTAATATGGGCCTTCCCATATAACACAGCAGGTGCATATGAGGTCATTATGCCAATAAGAACAGCAACCTGTCTAATTTTTGGCTTTGATAACTTAATAAGCTGAGTCGCTGTAGTCATAAACTTAATTAGTTTTTGTTCTGTTATCGACACTGTAAGGGACTGTGTATCCAGAATAAACCCTAAACATTTGAGTTGTTTTGTTGGTTTAAACACTGACTTTTGTTGATGTACATAAAATCCCAATTTAGTGAGTAATGCACATAAATCCAAAACTGCATTCACACAACCAATTTGTGTTGATGCTATAATAAAAGAATCATCTATGTATGGAAACATTATGTGACCTTTCCTCGCCATTACCGAGAAAACAGGTTTAAGCAATTTAGTAAATAAACGTGGCGCACAAGCTAAGCCATTCGGCATGCAGGTAAACTCATAGAGTTGGTTATCCCAAATAAATCGAAGAAATTTTCGGTATTGTTCCATTATGGGAAGCGTATAATATGCATCCTGTAAATCAACACTAGCCATCCACGCATCTGGTGTAATCAGATCTCGTGCCGTATCTAGAGAGAACATTTTAAAATGTCGATATTCCACCCTTTTATTAAGGATTGTTAAATCCAGGATCATTCGAACATCACCATTAGGCTTCGGTCTCGAGAAAATGTTTGAAATAAACTGTCCTGAACAGTGTGTCACTTTTTGTATAATTCCTTTCTCAAAGAATTTATGTACCTGTTTAGTTAGTGCGTCTCGTTCAACTGGTTGAATGTTATATGGAAAAGGTATTATACTTTGTACAGGAATTTGTGTAAAGGGAATGTGAACACCCCTAACTATTTCTATAATTTCTTGGTCACTAGTAATTTTGTGCCACTCAGAAATATGATTACTAATATTACCAGCCACAAAGTTGCTTACAGTTTGTGTGTTTTTAGAGGCTTCAGGGACTTGTAAAGTTTGTGTTTGGACCTCTACTTGGACCCGCCCCTGGGGAAAGGTCTCGACGAGTTGAACCCTCGGCCTATTGGCCGTGCGGTGTTGTCGGTCCAGCCTGGGCGAGCGCCCCGGCCCCGAAACCCTTGACCGAAGTTTGAACTCGGTCTGGTTCCTCTGGTGAACCGTCGTGGACGAAAATCCCCTCGTGACTTTTTGAAACGAGGAACTTCCTGTTTCTTCTTGCCATCCATGTTTTTGCCACTCTTGGCTGCAGTCTCTACCTCTTCCCCTCATTATCGGTAACCTTCTTAGAGCGAGCCACTTCTTTGCCAGCATCTGTGCAAACTGACTTGAAGACATTTTCATATCTTCGAAACGACAGGTAATTACCTGCTGCCGCTAGTACTGCAATGCCTTTGTCCATTGTCTTAGCCAAAGACGAGAACTTATTTTCACTCTGCATCCTATTAGCCACAGGAACAATAGCTGTTAGGGTAGCCAACACTGCCTTATGCACTGTGTGCAACACATCCTCAAACTTCTTACGGTCATCCGTCATATTGACATCCCGATCCATTTCTTTAATGATGGAGTTGGGAACACCCTTTATGCCTGTTAACTCATCTCCTAACTTGGAGATAACCTCCGCCGGTTTGAACGTGCGAAAATGACCATTCACGGTCTCGCGCATAAGCGTAGTGGTTTTAACCCGCTTAGCCTTTGGCTTCTCCACCTTCTTAGCCACTTTAGTGCCAATGTCCGCATAGACCCCTTCATATATGGTGTCTGAGTCTGATTCCGTAGAAGTAGACTCAGTGGACGACTCAGAAGAAGAATATTTCCTCTTCCTCTTCTTCTTTTTGGACTTAGTCTTCCGCTTTTTGCGCAAACCAGACTCTGCCCGCTCCTTGGTGAATTCATCACCCGAAGAAATCACCTGTTTCTTCTTCTTCCTCCGTTTAGGAGAAGGAGGAGGAGGAGCCTTAAGCTCCACCGCCGAGTCTGTGTCCAAGAAATCCTCAAATGAATCCTCTTGGACACTCGGCCTACGCCGCTTCCGAGACACAGGCGATTTGGCAGTCAAGATGTGGCTTTCCAATCTTGCAAAGCGAGCCTCCCAATCTGGAGGCGCAGGCACATCAGGCACTGCGTCCTCGTCCGGGTCGGAGAGGATATGCGCCCGGGGCTGTGTCGACGGCCCTGCCGACAACACAGGTGAGGAGTCGTACTCCTCGTCCACTCCACTCGGAACACGCCCCTCGGCTGCTGCTGCACCGCGCTTACTCCGCTTCGTGGCCATCGGGAACTGAAACAAACATTTTTGGTCAGTCCCGGTATATATATATGTCACAATATGGTTGTTTCAAACTCATTTGGACATCTATTGGTGTTAAAGAACGTGTTTATACCGTTATAACACAGGCGTAATAAGCTAAATTTGTGCGTGGGTTGTGGGTCAAGCCCAAACCTTACGCGGGGTCGGGACCAGTGTATCGGCCCGCCCATCCCTCTGTTCCGCACACTTCTCCCACCTGTGACTACTACGTCAACAAGTTGGAGAAAATGCTACGAAACTCGGAGAAACGCCTGAAAAAGTTTTGTCTAGGGGAGTCTATAAAAGAAACCCAGGAGCATCTCCAACATTACTCTCTATTAGAGTACGAGAGAATTTCCACATGAGATAGGGCGAAACCCACATCTCTACCCATAGTCACACGGTGACCCGGGTGTTGACATAACCGCTAATGACCGGTTTGGTTCCTTCGAGAAACCCACTCGAGTGTTCTATCCTTGGTTGTTTATAACCAAATAACTCGTCCAAATTGGACCAACGAAAGTCTAAACTTTCCATATTGATGCTCTAATGCATCATAATTAAGCTAACCACAGTTTTTATTATACTTACTGCGTATTTGCTTGTATGTAGACTAATTTTGCCGGAGCAACCCAACGACACGTTATCCAGTCGTGAGTTGTATATGCTAATTGCTGGTACCGGACGTGCTTACCTCTCCCTAGCCTGAGGCTAGCCTGAGGCTGTTTACCGAGGTAAAATATTATAATATGTTATATATATAACATATATATGTTATATATACAGTGATAGAAATAAGCCACATTTTTCACTTGTCCATCGGACAAGTCTGGTGTGATTTTCACTTATCCGTCTGAATTTTCACTTGTCCCGGACAACCGGAGAAGCTCTTATTTCAAGCACTGGTTTGTACTAGGGTCCATGGCCTGTAGATCTTCAAGAGCCCATTAAGTGGCAGAGGGTGGGTTTTGTTTCTCTCGAGTTGCCTTGTTGTGAGTTATCCTAACTTATAATATGGGTAAAATAAGTTGACGCGACAAAGTCAATCCCCACATTTTGGAGAATGTGAACACAAAATCAGAAACCCATTGGTAGATAAGGATCAAGGGGAAAGAGCCCTTAGGTCCACGGTAGAATATAATCCTTTATGAACATGACATCATTGCATGTGAAGATGTAAGTTTTAAGGCCTTTCAAGGCTGTTTTCTTTTTTTAATAGGAATTCAAGGCTATTTTCATTTGGATTTAGTCCGAAATCGCCTTTCTGAATGGGGACAGTTTTATGGAATTCAATGCTTTTCAAGAATAATTACCCAAAATGGAGGAAATGAAGCTTCAAGACTTTTCAAGACTTTCCAGGCCACATACGGACCCTATCATTGTCAATCTACAGTAACCTATTACTTCTATGGCGATTGGCAAATCATTTACGAATGCAATATACAACCTAAGCAGAAACCAACCAGCCAGGATAGCCAAATTGCTATTATAAAAATGGACAGAAAAACAGGGAGTGGCTTTAAAAAAAATATAAATTCTGTTTCTACAGCAGCTGGTTTTGTTAATCGCAATGAAAACAGGGACGCAATATTGTCAGCGTAAAAGAATGTAATGGCAGTAGGCATGCGACAGCAGCCATTGCGCATCAGTTGGTGATCTGTCAGACACCCCTTAACCAGGCCTACACCTGCAGGTTAGCAGCTTTCCGATAACAGCAAGAGTAAAGAGAACCCTCCTGACGACAACAACAATAAAACCAACAGTTGGCTGGTTGGTTGTTGGAGTTTTACGTCCTGGTAGCATCTAAGGTTATATCAGGATGGATACCGACTTGTGACAGTGCGCACTCATGGCGACTTTATAGTGCTGCCTCACTGGGAGATCCACTGCGCATCCGCAGCGGAAAAGATATTTAGACAGATATAGACCGGACGCGGTAGCCGAATCGGTAGAGCACAGGCTTCCCATGCGGAAGGTCGGGATTTGGAATACCAGCCGAGTCAAACCAATGGCTTATTAAATTGATACTTGTCACTACCTAGCATGGCGCTTGGCATAAATAGGATAGGACAAGGACTGGTTAGCATAGTGTCAAGATAATGTCTAAGGACTGTGTAGGATAGGGGCATGGTGCCGGTGGCCATGTCTCTCAGCGGGGCAGCACTATAAAGTCGCCATGAGTGTGTACTGTCACAAGTCGGTACCCGTCCTGATATGACCTTAGGTGTTGCTAGGACATAAAACAACAACATAGACACCTACAGTAGACATGCTTCCTGTGTGTGACATAGCCTGGCACCACTTCACTGACCCCCGCCTGGCCCAACACACACACACACCACACCCACGTTCCGCACCCCCGGTTACCCCACCCAAGTATTGATCAGGTATCGCAATAACACTGGCACCACCGTGCAGCAGACCAGGCTCGAATATAAAACCGACAGCAGCCCAACTAGTTTGTGGAAGCTGTGTGTCTGCGTAAAAAAAATGTCCAGGTTTTCGGTTGGCAGTGTTAGCAGTTTACCAATGAAGTGTAGACACCTATTCCGGCGCTATACATCTCGTAGTCTTAGCATACATGAGCAGTGCATATATTACAGTACTTCCGGTTTCTCAAAAGCTGCATAGTCCGATGAAAACATCAATTTTTCAAAACCAAAACAATTATCTTGATTTGATTCTACATTTGCTGCCACACAGAAGGGAATAGTGAGGCAATTGAATAGAACTTGTTACTGCAGAAGGCTATAATGTCAGAGTTTTGGCAAGCTTGCACAAAATTAATTTTGCATGGCTGCACTTCAAATATATCTAAAAAGTTAGCCACTTAAATTATAAGTTAATTCAAGCTAAAGTAAGGTACATTATAATGTAGTTATCTTAGAAACTCAAAACCATCAGACTATGCAACTTTAAGATCAGGTCATCTGATTTTATCATCTATTCCTTGCCTGAATATTTTAGTCGGTAGTAGCATAACATGGCCAACACGGCTTCACTTATTCACAATTATCAGGATCCCAGATGACGAGTCATGGTTTGTACATCCAAAAACGACGTATCCTATAGGAGTTATTTATGGCACAGCCATAGCATGAGGGTCTCTGTCGGCGAGCTGTGACATTCAGCCTAATGAATGTCCTCAGTGACATAGGAAAGGTCATATTATTACATATTTGGAAAGTTGTGCAACACATGCTCTTACAATTTGACCGTTTTTGAATATGACTTATAACCTATATAAGCCCAGTCGATATTATTCAGCAATAAAACTCCCCCTTTCCCTCTCCTCACCCTTGCTAAAAACACAACTTTTATTAAAGATGCAGTACCATGAACAACACAACTTTACTTATTCACAATTTTCATGGTCAACTGGGAGTAGTTTTAATTTGTATAGCGTCAAACAACCTATAGTTAGGGCTCAGTCATGGTTCTAACAGCTCTGTGGTAAAAATATGGCCGTGAGTGTGATTCAGCCCTAAAGACCATGGAATCCTCAGCCGTTAGATTGACATAGGCCAGCGAATACTTACAGACCTGGAAAGCAATGTAAATCCTACTATCACTTGAAGTAAACTTGAAACCTTTTGAGTATGATCGAAGTTCACATTTCCTTCCTTTGATTTGAGCTCAAATATGCCAATCTAAGTTCAATGTGATCGATCTTTTTGGAATATTTTGTTCAGATATAAGTATGACCCCATTATAGCACGACCCGCTTTAAAGTAAAATCGGATATTATTCGAATAAACCTTTGACCGTAATTTATTTTGGTATCCTCAGATATTCTCGAGTCAGTGTTGGTTAAAAGAAAAGGGCATCATACTTTTGTTTGCATTGGAGTGTCAATGATTTTTTCCCCCTTTGAAAGTGGCCCAAAGAGGGTTGATAATACAACAAATGACTCAGAGATAGAGTGGGGGAGGGAGACAGGGAGACAGGGAGAGAGGGATGGTGGGAGGAAGGGGGGTGGGAGGGAGGGAAGGAGGGGGGGAGGGAGGGAGGGAGGGAGGGAGGGAGGGGGAGGGAGGGAGGGAGGGAGGGAAGGTGGGGAGGGACGGGGGGGAGGGAGGTGAGAGACGGACAGAGGGACGGAGGAAAAGGAAGGAAGGAAGGCAGGCAGGCAGGCAGGCAGGCAGGCAGGAAGGCAGGCAGGCAGGCAGGCAGGCAGGCAGGCAGGCAGGCAGGCAGGCAGGCAGGCAGGCAGGCAGGCAGGCAGGCAGGCAGGCAGGCAGGCAGGCAGGCAGGCAGGCAGGCAGGCAGGCAGGCAAGGGTGGAGGAGGCAGGGGATAAGGAAGAGCCATAGACTGGATGTTGTACTTCATTCACAATAACGACAATAGAGCCTACTTACTTCTGGCTAAGCAGATAGGTCTACAATGCTTATCTAAGACAAGCAAACATTAGCAATGATCCCACCGATCATGTGTACGGCAGCTCTGGGCAGCGTCCGGGCCTAAGTGAATTACTCGTCCGAGGCTGGTACTAGTGTCGGTAAGCCTGTATCACTAAGGCAATAAGGGCGGGGGCTGCTCTATGTCAATGGTCTATGTATCCTGGTAATGCGGTCATATTGCACATCTTGAACGACACTGGAGCAGAGCAGATTTGTAGACTGTAAGCAGCTGGTAAGTCCAAGGAGAAACCAGCAGTCGTGTCAGGTGTGTCAAGTATACTACTGCGTACGCCTAAGTCCCACAGTCAGTTGTCTTTGTCGCTAGACCAAACGGCATGCCCAAATGAGTTGAGCGTTCGTCTCCCGTTTTGGTAGATCGTTTTGGTAGATCAAGTCAAACCAGTGACTTAAATATTTATCCTTGTCGCTTCACAGCCAGGTGCTCGGCATTATTAATCACATTTGTGTGCTCACTAATACCAAAGCTTCCTTATGGGCCTGTCACACTACGACCTATGGCGTTAGTGTATGCCGACCTATGTGCTTCTCGACCAACGTCGGCATAGGTTACGCCTAGGTTGGGTATAGGTCGTATACGCTTTTCATAGGTCGTCATAGGTCGAGCCGGCTCAAAATGTTTGTGCATGCTCAAAATGCAGATGCGAATGAGAATGTGTGAAAGGCAAAGTGGATCGCTCAATGGACCGATCAGTGCGAATGCGAATGCAAATGTGAATGCAAATGTAAATGCAAAAGCAAATGCAAATGCGAAAGCAAATGTGAATGGCATGCCGCCTACCGCGTATATGGAATCTTAGCTTGAGGAAGTGGTGTGGCAAATGACAGGTTCATTACACCAGTAAACGACTCCACTGGAGGGGTCTGGCGATAGTGTGCACCCCCTAAGGAGTTGTCCTGGTCGCTCTGTGTAAGGGCCTTACTGCGAGAAGCTGCGTGGGTCGCCCACAGTTCAGTATACTCACTGCTTACGGAACTGCCTCATTCACTTCCGGGCAGCTGTGGTGCGGCCAGCAATCTGTTAATGTGGTGTGGGCATGGGGGGGGGGGGGGTCGAAGTGGAAGAGCAAGAGGATTGGTTGTTGGAGTTTTACGTTCTGGCAACATATATGATCATATCAGGACGGGTACCGACTTGTGACAGTGCGCACTTATGGCGACTTTATAGTGCTGCCCCACTGGGAAATCAAGCCGCTGGCACCATGACCGGATTTCCCACTCAGTCACATTATCCTGATACTGACTGAGCTAACCAGTCCTTACCATATCCTAGTAATGCAAAGGGCCAGGCTATATAGCAATAAGTGCCAATTTTGTAAGTCATTGGTTTGACTCGACTGGGAATCGAACTCCCGATCTTCCACACGGGAAGCATTCACTCTATCGATTCGGCCACCTCGACCGGTTGAGGAAGAGGAAGATGACGATGAGGGCGAGGGCAAGGGTAAGGGTGAGATGGGCCAGAGTGGAAGAGGGTGAGGGTGAGTGCGTGAGGGTGAGGGTGAAAGTGAGGGTGAAGGAATGGGGGTGGGGGTGAGTGCGTGTGTGTTGGTATGTGCGTGTGTGTTGGTGTGTGCGTGTGTGTGTGTATCAGGGAAAGGAGCGAGTGCCGAGGGAGAAGGGGTAGGGGGGAGTGTGGAAAGAGGAAGGGTGGGGGTGGGGGAGGGTGGAAGGTGGAAGGTGGAAGGTGGAAGGAGGAAGGGGGAGGGGGGAAAGTTGAAAAGTGGAGAAGTGGGGAAGTGTGAAAGTGGGGAGGGTGGATGTCTCCCTTAAGAAAGCTCACTTATAATGAGGTCCAAATTGGTTTACTGCACAGAAACGTCTATAATTTGATCTCAATTAACCGGGCTTTCCCCCTATCCAATTCCTTGAGTGGGTGTAAGATGTGGAGTGGGGGTTGGGGGTAAAGTTAAACTGTGAACGGAAACCAATTAAAATATATATATATTTCATGCTAGACCCCTTCCCCCCTCCCAGCCATATGGCATTGACATCGCATGACAAAATGTTTCCACCAAAAGACAGACTGACTACCTGGATGGTTGAGAGGCTCACATACTACAGCTAGCACCTAGCGACCCACGACTTACCACACATATATAACCAGTCAAGCTTGCATCAGTTTTGCTGTCAGTTTACACAAATTTGACCATTTCAAACTTTCGTTAAAGTTTCAATGCAAAAACATAAATGCAATAAACACATTATTTCTTTTGTAAATCCTACTAACCTTTCGCCATGAATCCTTCGCTCCCCGACACAGCATTAAACCATCATCAATCAACCACGATTAGATTCTTAAATCCCATGAGTTCACCAAGACTTGAAAGTATTTTGGGACACAGCACTTGGGAGATAAGCTGTCCATAAGATTGATTTATGTCTTAGGTCATTAATTGGATTTGGGGGAGGGTTGCGGAGGGTTGCTAGGTTGCAGATTGTACTATGTTCTACATCACTGGCTTTAAGGGATTTGGCAGTTGTAGATTACACCAGGTTTCATTGGTTTTTAATGGATTTGGCAGTTATAGATTACACCATGTTTCATTGGACTGTAAGGGATTTGGCAGTTGGAGATTACACTATGTTTCCCTGGCTTTCTAGGGATCTAGCACTTGTAGATTACACCACGCTTCCTTGGATTTTAATGGACTTGGCAATTGTACATTACACCATGTTTTTGTGGCTTTTAATGGATTTGGCCATTGTAGATTACACCATGTTTCTGTGGTTTTTAAGGGATTTGGCAGTTGTAGATTGTGTACTTGGCTTTTAATGGATTTGGCCATTGTAGATTACACCATGTTTCTGTGGTTTTTAAGGGATTTGGCAGTTGTAGATTACACCATGTGTACTTGGCTTTTAATGGATTTGGCCATTGTAGATTACACAATTTTTCTGTGGTTTTTAAGGGATTTGGCAGTTGTAGATTACACCATGTGTACTTGGCTTTTAAGGGATCTGACAGTTACAGATTACGCTGTGTCCTTGGTCTTGAGGGATCTGGCAACTGGCGATTTACGCCCTACTCCCCCCCCCCCCCGCCCCCCACCTTCACCCCCGGGCCCCCACTACAGCCACTCAGGGTACGTGGTCTAAAACATTCTCCGAATACCCATTACTATTGCCCCCGATGATATCCATTCAAAATACACTTTGTGGCCGACTGTTGCATAACATATCAGAGTGTCATTATTACAATACCCACCACTCACAGCCGCAGCCTAGACATAACGTTGCATATTACTATAAATGAAGAGATTTTGGTTTGTTGTGGTTTTACATCCTAGCAACATCTCAGGTCATATCAGGACAGGTCATATCAGGACAGGTACCACCTTGTGAGAATGCGCACCTATATCATGTGTGTTGGTTGGTGATGACATGCGTGCGCATTCTCCCACTCACTGAGAGACCTGACCACCGGCACCATGACACGATATCCCTGGAGTAGGTCTGACCAAAACACGCCTGACAGATCACCAACCGATGACCAATGGGTGCCATTTACATGCATACTGATGCTATGTTCCTTTACGCCAAAAACTTTGTGTCCATGTTTTCATTACCATTCACAAAGCTAGCTGCTGTAGACATAGAATGAATTTGTGATGATGATGACTTAAAAAGGATGGACACTTTTCGGTTTTAGATGGATGTGCAATGACCTGTTTTTGTTTTGTTTGTCGGAATTTTCCATCTTAACCACATCTAAGGTATCATCACCTCCAGTACTGACTTGTGAGCGTGCACACTTCTGTCAGGACTTTATAGTGCTGCCCCAATGGGAGACCAGGCTGCCAGCAACATGTCACATTATCCTGATATTGAGCAAACCAGTTCTTTCTCTAGCCTAATAATGCCAAGCTCCAGGCTAGGTAGCGATACATATCCAGGCCCAGCGCAGCCCAGCGCAGCCCAGCGCAGCCCAGCGCAGCCCAGCGCAGCCCAGCGCAGCCCAGCGCAGCCCAGCGCAGCCCAGCCCAGCCCAGCCCAGCCCAGCCCAGCCCAGCCCAGCCCAGCCCAGCCCAGCCCAGCCCAGCCCACTGTTCTTACTGATTCGGCCACTGCGTCCGATGCTAACAAAGAGCACATGTTATGCGATCACGTGTGAAGCCGATAAGGCATGACACGCTGTCCACTCTCAAGCCACAGTGTGCAGACCACTCACTGCTCCCCCAGCTCACCACTCCCCCCACAGACAAGTGAGCGCGCTTTTCCGTTCTCCGGAACGCATAAAGGAGGCAAAGCTATTAAAAAACATTATTTCTGGTACGCATAACTGAAACAACTTAAAGACTATGCTACTCAGACAAACAACTTGACGGAATGTAGTCGAGTGCTCAAAGAATGTTTTACCAGGCCATCGGTGAATACTTGGCAATGAAATGGCCCATTCCAGTGAGTGGTGCTGTTTTATCTGGCACACACATATTTCTCTTTCTCCCAGTTTTGGGTGGAAGGTTGTTTTGTTTGCGTTTTCTTAAAAGCATTTTTAGCAGAGGCATACAAAATCACGCTACAGTTGTCTATGCTTATTTCTTGAATAATGAATTATCCTTTTGAAACATGTGACTAGATGTGATGGCTGACTGGATGGAGCATTCACTTCTCGTGCTCTATGGGATCAATCCCCGACCTAATCGAACCAAAGACGTCACAAAACTGACACGCGTCCCGATCTCGCCCGGGGCTCGGGATTACTACGATAGCGCAATGACTGGCTAAGAGGATAGTGAAATTGAGTGGGAATGAACAAGTCATGGTGCCAGAAGCATTGTATCTCAATGTGGCAGCACTATAAAATGGCCATGAATGCGCACTGTCCAAATCGGTACCAGTTCCTGATATTCCCTCAGATGTTGCTAAGATGTAAAACACCACTCACCCATCCTGAGGAACTATGGTTTGGTAGTTGATACACCAGTTTCTACTGAAGCTCCACATGGTTGTGTCCAGTGAGAATGTTAAGTGCAGCCTATCAAAATGCCATCACATTCCGGTGCAGCGGTGTACTACACTCAAATGCTCTCTAGCATAATTTTGCATTACTTTTTTCTTGTTTTTATGACCAAATAAGTACATGGAGAATATTAGGGTTGGAAAGAGAGACCTCATCCTTCTCATTGTAAACATGATGGCGCAAAATCACAAATCACAAACAAAACATGTTGGAATAGCAGGTAGACTTTGTGTTATTCATTGCATGTCAAGAATTCATAATGGGGGGGGGGGGGGGGCATTATACCGGTATAACCTTGCCACCCAGCAGTTTTATTCTGCTACAATATTATTCCTTTACATCAGAGCGTGTGTGCTGGGGTCAGAAGTTAGGGAGGGTTCCCTGAGGACAGACCGCCCCCCCCCCCCATACGACCGTTACTACCACAGCGCCACCTATCCTTATCCACTCAACTGCTCGTTAGTATTCACAGGGTGTCCTTGGCAACCCCGGACGGGTGACCTGCGCTGTGGTCTTCAGTCACGGAGCAAGGTGGCGGGAGGGGCCGCCGTTGGTAGACTTCCCCCCCCCCCCCCACCACCACCAACCAACTCAACCCCCTCAAGTGACCCATCACACCATCACCTACCACCAACTCACATCCCTCCTACCCAACCACCATCACCTACCACCAACACACATCCCTCCTACCCCCACACCATCACTTACCACCAACACACACCCCTCCTACCCCCCCCATCACCAACATACATCCCTCCTACCCCCCACCATCAGCTACCACCAACACATATCGCTCCTACCACCCCATCACCTACCACCAACACACATCCTTCCTACCCCCCACCATCACCTACCACCAACACACACCCCTCCTACCCCCCACCAACATACATCCCTCCAACACCCCCCCCCACCACCATAAGCTACCACAACACACACCCCCTCTACCCCCCACCATCACCCACCACCAAAGAACATCCCTCCTACCACCCACCATCACCAACACACACCCCCTCCTACCACCCACCATCACCTACCACCAACACACACCCCTCCTACCACCCACCATCACCTACCACCTACACTTCCTACCACCCACCATCACCTACCACCAACACACATCCCTGCTCCCCCCCCCCCCACCCCGCCATTACTTCAGTGCAGTTCACAGCTCACTTCTGTGGGAAACGAAGGCATCTCAGACACGCGGCATAGCCAATTTGCTCCTCATGCCCCCTCCCCCCCCCCCCCTGCCACCCCGCGGTTGCCCGGTGCCAGTCACAGCACCCATGCAAGCATTGGCGCAGAGCCAAATCCCTGTTTGAAGTGCGTTCCTTTATATAACGATTGCGCTCTGCGCTAAAGTCGGATATCCACGGTAGCCGAGGTGAGGGTCGTGTAAAGGAGCCAGGACCCAGTTACAGCCTATCACAGCCCCCCACACACCTCACACTGGCCTCACTACTCACTGTGCGCTGCAGTCTGTCAAATCGTGTATATATATCCATGTTTTGTTCATTTGTTTGTTGTTGTTTTACGTCCTAGCAACATCAAGGTCAAATCAGGATGGGTAGCGACTTGTGTCAGTGTGCACTCACGGTGACTTTATTGTGCTGCCCCACTGGGAGACCAGGCCACCAGCACCATGGACACACCGGGTAGTCTGGCTCAGTCCGGGGTGATCCGGCCTCTGGTCCGGGGCTAGTCCATAGCTCGTCTGGGTAGGTGTGACCGCGAGGCCAAAAACGACCAAAATACCGATTTTATCCAGGGCTGTCCGGGCGACTGGTCCGGGGTTGATCCGGCTAAAAATCCGGGGCTCGTCCGGGTAGGTGTGACTGGGGCTTTCCCATGGAAACCAGTGGACTACCCCTCTGAGCCCCATTGCTTCCACACACGCACTACTTGGTTGGGGTTCAAACATAACTACCCGGGGGTGGGCATTAGTGTACTGTCGTAGAGAAGCAGACGTTAGCCAACTCCATTGTCTTCTTAGAAATAGTTCCAGTTCCAGGGGGATTAGGGGGAATAGTTACAATACCAGTAGTAGTCTGCACTGACCTCTCATGTAAGGGGTTGCATAGACAGGTAGGCGTGGGTAGGGTGTCAACATCAGGGAGCCTAGGTGGTGTAATGGTTAGCACACTGGCCAGGAATGCAAGAGATATGGGTCGATTCCTGCTCCATACGCAATATTTCCCATTTTCAACACCCCCCCCCTCCCATGAAGGTATTAATAACCATAAATCGACATTTGCGTGTACAGTGACATCAGAGTCCAAGTGATATGCTTGCTCCGTTAGTTAATTATGTATCCAGTTTTAAGTTGGTTCTGCCATATTATAAACCATTTTACGAGGAATGAAAGTGGTTTCCCGCTAAAGATGCGGAAATCAAGCCAAGACCTTGACAGCACCTAGTAGGTTCCAACAGAGCCAATGGCGAATTTCCGAGAAAACACATGTTTTCCCCATAGGATTAGCACCGTCAGGGAATCACAGAAAATGTCGGTAAGTCAGGTTTCAACTGTCCTTGTTGTGACTGGTATTATTGCCCATGCTGAATTCTTATCTCATTTGTTTGTTGGGCGTTTTAACTCCTGGCAACATCTAAGGTCATATTAGGATGAGAAGAACTCCTTGTTTGGGTTTTATGTTCTAGCAATATCTAAGGTCATACTTAACGGGGATAAAGTCAACTATGGGAGTCACATGGAATTAATTCAACTGGCCATCAAAATCAAAAGCATTTCTCAAAATATGAGTCATGTGGTATAGATTTAGACCCTGTTCATTAGTTCCTTGACTCCTAAAGCTTGGGAAAACACATCAGTTGTCAGGGTGGGATGATTTTGAAGGCATCTATTCTTTATCTAAGTTTCTATGTGGCACCTAATTTGCATATTTCCCATGCTGTATCATGTCTGATCAAGCAAACAATGCCATATTTTAACTCCTTGACCCCATAAACATAGAAATAGACACCTTGCATGCTAGAATTGGATAATTATTTCCCCAAATATGGTGGGTCTCTGATTTTAGCAATTACATCAATTATCATACTTGACAAATTTCCCAATTTTTCCCAAAGTTAGATTTGTTATATGTTGTTTGGGGGGTTTCTCCAGAATGAATACAAGTGGAATCGTTTCTGTTGCAATTTCTTTTGGGTTCAGTCCCAAATAAGCTAGATTTACTAGCCTATATAGTGATGGGTAGGGGATAGTGTATAGTAGTCAATTTAATTCACCTCACCAGGTGAAATGATACACACAGGTAGGAGCATGTAAGTTGATTTCATCCGGGACGCTAGATTATTATTAGTTAATTAAGCAAGGGAAATTGTAACCATGGACAATTCGTCTTCCTCATTCCACTGCTCCTTGCCTTATCCTAGTAATACCCAACGCCAAGCTAGGTAGCGAAATGAATCAATTTTTAAGTCATTGGTTTGTCTCAACTGGATTTGAACCTGGCAGGTTCGAATCCCACAATCTGCCAAACAGGAAGCAGGTGCTCAACTTATTCAGGCATCCCATCTGGTCAATGGTAAGGACACTCGCCCCGGAATGGCAGAAAGGTGGGTTTGAGTGTCGCTCTGGGTACTATAATGTTCCTGCTTGCTTGCATCACTCCCCATGCCATCACCTCTGTCAATTTGGATTTCCACCGATGTGTATAACTTACAGCATCATCAAAGGGCAGTTGATCTCATACCATGTCTATGTGGCATCAAAGGGCAGTTGATCTCATACCATGTCTATGTGGTGTGGGAGGTTAAAATTCCCTTAGTTCAGTAAAAGTGTAGGCTTGGGCTTTCTATCTACCAACTGTCTAATTGTGAAAACAAGACTATGCAGACTTATCCATGATAGGCAGTATAAATCTTCAAGAAAAAGACAAAAAAATAAATTCCCGACGACAGCAGCAACATTCAGGGATGAAAGTGGTCTCCGGGAAAAAAAAGCGGAAATGCTGATATTCTCCCATAGGCTTAGCATTTTCAGGGAATCGCTGAAAATTCTCGGAAGTCGGGTTTCATACATATGGGTATACGCTGATAGTGCTGCAGCTTTTGAAGCATGTATTAGTAGAATATGCTGATAGTGCTGCACCGTTTGAAGCATGTATTAGTACACACTGATAATGCTGCGCCGATAGTGCTGCACTGATAGTGCACGCTGATAGTAGAATACGCTGATAGTGCTGCGCCGTTTGAAGCATGTACTAGGAGTATACGCTGACATGCTGCGCCGTTTGAAGCATGTATCACTACGCTGAGCCTACTGCGGTGTTTGAAGCCATTAGTAGTATACGCTGCTAGTGCTGCAGCGTGAAACAATGTATTGGTTGGTTGGTTGTTAGAGTTGGCAACATCTAAGGTCATATCAGGACGGCCGCAATTAGTATACAGTATACAGTTATAGCTCCAGGAAAAATCCCGGAAATCAGTGAAATCGCGGAGATCTTTCATCCCTGAACATTGATTTGATTTGATTGGTGGTTGCTTTAAGCCATGTCGGCAGCATATGCCATATTCACGGTGAGAACTGTTTGTTTTTTATTCAGACCATCGCTTTTACATGTAAACGCATAAAATCAATTATGTGTCAATAGACACTCAATAAATTAAAAAGCTCACAAGTCTTTATTTGTGGCCAAGGGAAATAAAATTCCCATGATCTGTCAAACGGGAAGCAGGTGCTCAACCCAATCGACAGTTGTCAATCGAACAGACACTGACTGTATCGGTGAGGATGCCCAACTTACCTGAACCGCTCTTGGCCGGCTGTGTCCCATATTTGTAATTTGACTGACTTTCCCCCGACGTTAACCACCTTGCTTCCAAACTCGACCCCGATGGTGTGATTAGAATCCTGTTTGACTGAAATACAATGGGAGAGCAGGTCACATAAGGTCAAAGAGGCTCTGAAACCCTCTCTTTTCTCACACTAATTTACTAGACCAATACTCACACTCACAGAGGATAATCACATACACAAACACGCACACACTACACACACACATCTATACACACACACAAACACGCACACCGCACACACTACGCACACATACATCATACATAAATACAACATCATCATCATGCTGTCGGTCGCGATGCGACAAAGACTGCTTTCATTACTTGACTGCCGCTCTCCATTTAGCTCTCTGCTGTGAGAGTTGCGTCCATGAGTCGGTCTTAATATTTCATGAAAGCTGCCTGCAAAAGTGTTGAAGTGCTGCTGGCTTTTGCAAGTTACCAGCGGCACTCTCTCGGGGAGCAAATAGAGGTTTCACACCGGCAAGAACATGTCAAGACAGGCGCAAAACTATTTGTCCCTGCAGTGGCTGGTCGGGAGATGTTGGGAGTTCCATACATCAACCGCCCTTAATGCTGCCACAGTGACCTGGTTTTCTGTTTAGGGTTTGCTCCCTTAGCCTTCGGTTCTGTCAAGGACCTGTACCACAATGCAGTGGTTTAGAACTCTGCAAGGCAGGGGTGTCAAACTCCCTGAGGTATTGCTATACCTGCATACCTAAATACACACACATACATACAGACACATGCATACATTCACATACATACATCATACATACATACAGAGATACATACATACATGTATACCTACATAATACCTACCTACATACCTATACCTACAGAGACACAGAATCACCAACTGTGGGAACTTAATCACTCATTAATATTGTTATGCCCGGTACACACCTCCCGTATACGACCTAAAACTGCCCGTTTCGCAACTAAGTTTGAGTTTTAGTCGTTAGGTGTGCGACCCCCTAGCACACCAGAGCCTTGCGATTTGCGTATAAAACTCAGTTTTAGGGCTTAAAACTCTAATCGCAAGACATTCGAAAAACGAATCGGGCCGTTCGAGAAACGGTATATGTGAGTGGTCAGTCATATCTTATACGGTATATGTGTGATACCCAGCGTCCGTTTGCTGTCCAAGACTTCCATTCTCTTACCCCTTTTTCCATTCCCCACATTTCCCCCTCTTCCATTCCCCCCCTTCCATTCCCCCATCTTCCATTCCCCTCTTCCGTTCCCCCTCTTCCATTCTCCCCTCTTCTGTTCCCCCATCTTCCGTTCCCCCATCTTCCGTTCCCCCGTCTTCCGTTCCCCCGTCTTCCATTCCCCCGTCTTCCATTCCCTCGTCTTCCTTTCCCCCTGTCTTCCATTCCCCCGTCTTCCATTCCCCCTGTCTTCTATTCCCCCTCTTCCATTCCCCTGTCTTCCATTCCCCCCGTCTTCCGTTCCCCCTGTCTTCCATTCCCCCCATCTTCCATTCCCCCTCTTCCATTCCCCACATTCCCTCTCTTCCATTCCCCCCATTTACCCCCTTCCATTCCCCCTCTTCCTTTCTCCCCTTTGCGTTCCCCTTTTGCATTCCCCCCTCTTGTTGACCCCTCTTGCGTTCCTCGTCTTCCGTTCCCCGTCTTCCGTTCCCCTTCTTCCATTCCCCGCCTTCTGTTCCCCATCTTCCGTTCCCCCATCTTCCGTTCGCCCGTCTTCCGTTCCCCCGTCTTCCATTCCCCCGTCTTCCATTCCCCCATTTTCCATTCCCCCCTCTTCCATTCCCCCTCTTGCATTCACCCCTCTTGCATTCACCCCTCATCCATTCCCTCCCCCCTTCCATTCCCCTTCTTGCATTAACACCCTTCTTGCATTACCCCATCATCCATTCCCCCCTCTTCCATTCCCCTTTCCATTGCCCCTCTTCCATTCCCCCTCTTCCGTTCTTGCTCCATTCCCCATGCAAGAGGGGGGTGGAAGAGGGGGAATGGAAGAAGAGGGGGAATGGAAGAGGAGGGAATGGAAGAGAGGGGAATGGAAGAGGGGGAATGGAAGGAGGGAATGGAAGAGGGGGAATGGAAGATGGGGAACGGAAGAGAGGGGAATGCAAGAGGGGGGAACGCAACAGGGGGGAACGCAACAGGGAGGAACACAAGAGGGGGAACACAAAAGGGGGGAATGCAACAGGGAGGAAACAAAAACAACAGGGGGAATGCAAGAGGGGAATGCAACAGGGGGAACGCAACAGGGGAACGCAACAGGGAGGAACGGAAGGGGAGCGAATGGAAGAGAGGGAATGGAAGAGAGGGGAATGGAAGAGGGGGAATGGAAGAGGGGGAATGGAACAGGGGGAATGGAAGAGGGGGAATGCAAGAGGGGGGAACACAACAGGGGGGAACACAACAGGGGGGAACGCAAGAGGGGGGAACACAACAGGGGGAACGCAAGAGGGGGAACGCAACGGGAGGGAAAGGAAGAGAGGGAAATGGAAGAGGGGGAATGGGAGAGGGGGGAATGGAAGAGAGGGGGAACGCAAGTGGGGAACGCAACAGGGGGAATGGAAGAGGGGATAATGGAAGAGGGGGGAATGGAAGTCGTGAAACGGACGGTATATGTGAGCGTCCCAGTCTTTAGCAGTCGGTATATGTGTGTTGTCCGTGTTTTCAGTTTTAGGCGGGAAACGGGTCGGGTCGGGCAGTCAGTTTTGGCACATGAATCGTATACGGGAGGTGTGTACCAGGCACAAGAATGTGGCTGCATGACAACCCAGTAAACACCATCCAGTCCAGCTAGGTTGACTGCAGGGAGAAATCCAGAAAACTCACCAACTGAGAACTTTACTATGTGCAGATGTTGAAGACCTGAGTACAGTGACTTTACAACTAACCATGCCTTACTTAATATTATAGCATGACCAGACAGATGTCATACTTACATTTATTTTCTATGAATTGATGTAATATACACGACTTTCCCGTTCCGGCGCTGCCGATGACCAAAAACTTGAACAAAAAATCTGAAAGAAAAGGGAGAGAAAATACTGATATTACTTACACCGTAAAACTTATGCACTAAAATGTTAAACGACCTGCATGCTGGAATGCCGAATACATGTCGTGGAAAAATTGGTGTTGAAGATTGAACTACCATGTTCTGACCGTGGGTGAGCAGGAGTTTCTTCTACACACAGAGAATGCCAACAGATTTGTGTGTGGAGGGGGGGGGGGGTGGAGAAATCCTAGCTGCAAGAAAAAAAGAGGATTTCCTTCATGTAAATACAGTAATGCCTGTTCCCAGCATTAATTTTATTCAAATACCGGAAAGGTTTTTGTCAGAGAAGTGGATTAACGTTGCATAACCGGATGGCTTTGAGTTAAGTTTTTTGGGGTTTGTTTTAAAAAAAGATAAATATAGTAGGTTGATCATTATAAATTGATATAATCTACCTTACTTGAGTTTGAAGCAAATATTATTTTACATGAGTAACTTTGGAGATATTTGAAGTGCAAACATTGACAAATTAATTATGGTGCGCAAGTGAAAACGCTGACACCATACACTTCAGCATACATCTTATTGTACTGTATGACAACACAACACATTCTGGCCAAAACACAGGGATGCCCCGCCCCTTCTTTAACCATGCAGCGACATATGTATGAGTATCAACCGGGATGTATCCATTCCAGAGATCAGAGCGATTTTACTAAATAACCGTAGCTTTCAAATTTTTAATCTAAAACAACAACAAAAGTGATAATCAGACTGGCTAGTCTGATTTATCCAACCGGGCAGGCGACCGTGCTCTGCAGTGGATTTCACCACCGAGAATGCGTTATCAACACTATTTTGGAATTCAATAAATACACATACCCACACCGAAAATCGGCCAGAGAAAGGACTAGACAAGGGTTATCATTTCAACTGGATGCCACCCACTCATGTTTCGCAGCACCGATTTGATCAAAAGCTTCTAAATAATCAATGCGACGACTGTGTGTACAACTTAAATTGACCGTTGTGTGCTATTTCAACATATCCCTGGACTGGGTGCAGGTTCCTGTCAACGGGCCAGATAGTGTATAGCTTAAATTGACCCATGTGTGCTATTTCAACATATCCCCGGATCAGCACAGATTCCTGTCAGCTGACCAGATAGTGTACAGCTTAAATTGACCACCGTGTGCTATTTCAACATATCCCGGAACTGGGTGCAGGTTCCCATCAGCAGGCCATATAGTGTACAGCTTAAATTGACCACCTTGTGGTATTTCAGCATATCCCCAGACTGGATGCAGGTTCCTGTCAGCATCCCAGATAGTGTACAACTTAAATTGACCCCTGTGTGATATTTCAACATATCCCCGGATGGGTGCAGGTTCCTGTCAGCAGGCCATATAGTGTACAGCTTAAATTGACCACCTTGTGGTATTTCAACATATCCCCGGACTGGGTGCTGGTTCCTGTCAGCGGGCCAGATAGCCTTGTTGGGTTTGGAGGTGAGGCAATATAAGGATCTAGCCAGAGTTTTGTTATATATACAGCAATACCTGTTTTCAAAGGACAACTCTGCAACCATATCAATGTTGTCCTGTTATCGGAGTCATAAAGACAAATATATTTTATTCATTCCAAAATTGCTTTTTACATGGCCGGGTTTCGCCGATCACAGCAGTCGCTTAAAGCTGCATAGTACAATAAAAGCATCAAATTTTCAAAAGTAACACAATTATCGAGAGTTGATTCTACATATCTAATTTAGACACCAGTGCATTTATTAAAGATTTGTAACCACATAGACGGGAATACTGAGGCAATTTAATATAACCTGTTAGTACAGATGCCTATAGGCTATAGTGTCAGAGTTTTGGTGTGCTGGCCAAAATTAATTTGACATGTTTTCACTTCAAATATCTCAAAAGTTAGCTATTTAAAATCAAAATTACTTCAAAAACTAAAGTAATGTAGATCATAACCATCAACCTAATATATTTATCTTAGAAATGGATAGAAACACAAAACCATCGGACTGTGCAACTTTAAGATAGGTACTACTGTACTACTGAATTTATTTTCCAACAGAATGGTGGTACTTTAGGTTGGTTACCAGGCGACCGTTGTGTACGATAATATCCTGTTCAATGAGCCCGAACACTCAGCAAACATGGTCAAAACAAGTTCGCTTATGTTCTGAGTGAATTACGCACACCATAGCCCGGGTAAGGTTATAATGTCGCACACACATCATTAACCACTCCGCGACTGTTAACAAAAATCGATAGCTTCACCCAAAGTATACTAACTTGGGTCATATGTTGCCGACTCCGGACGGAGACTTGGGTGTGATGGAATGGGCGATGGCGTTTGAGGGTACCGGTGGGGTGGGGGTGGGGGTGGGGGTGGGGGTGGGGGAAGGTATATGATGGAGTCTAGTGTCGTGGCTTTGTTTTTTTGTGTTTTTTGTGTGTCCTAGCAACATATAACGTCATATCAGGAGGAGTACCGACTTGTGACAGTGTGTACTCATGGCAACTTTATAGTGCTGACCCACTGCGAGACCAGGCGACTGGCACCATAACACGATATCTCACACAGTTACATTATACTGACACTGAGCCAACCAGTCCGTGTCCTATTCTATCAATCCTGTCCGTGAGGCTAGGTATCGACATGCATCAATTTTATATGTAATTGGTTTGACTCGGCTGAGATTTGAACTCCCGACCTTCCACACAGGAAGCCTGCAATCGACCGATTCGGACGCTGCATCCGGTGGGTTTGGTGGTGTTGAGTTGTGTGTTGTGCTGTGGTGGTATGAGGTGGGTTGGGGTGGGGTAGGAGGGTCGCTACTGCGCAGAGAATATTAAGTCAGTGAATGTAGAAAAGCCATTCCTTCTGGGGACCTTGACTATAAATAAAATGTCCCCTATTTATAGACTGGTGTCAAAAGTCAAGTTAGATCCAATTAACTCTCTCTTCTTTGGAAATATGATTTTTTTAAATTATATTACTAAACTGACGGTATTTGGTTCAGTTATGGGTTTTATTTTATAATTCTTGCAGTATATAACAAATGTAGGTGGAGGTGGGTGGGGAGCGGGGGGGGGGGGGATCTTCACATAAAAGGTCTTGATTTGTTGCTAAAGTTAAGAGTAAGTAGATAGTAGTTTGTGCCTTGAACTGTAAAATACCTCACAACAGTTTCCCTCCACTGACATTAACACACAATGGTCTGTTTCCCTTGAGACTACGGCACTTCTCGAACGTTATACACCTATAAATAACCTAGGGTCCCCGTGTTGCGGGGGAACTATAATGAATATGTACACATACTGCGACAAAGGTGGTGTTTTAATGTAATAGGACCACCGTCATGAATAAGAAAGGAATGGCTGGAAATTAATAGCTTTGGCACAAAACTGCTTCATACTATTCTTTGTACCAAACTGTAGTTACCTGAGCAACGAATGGCATGGCATTCAACCATTAAGCCTGCTTATATTCCTGGTATTGCGTATTGTATAGACAATTCCTTTTGTCTTCTTGGTTAAGTGCCTGCTCAGACAGTTATACCATGCATGGTTTCTCTGGACAGAGTACGACTATGGTTATAGCCATAAAAGTTCCATTGAACTATGCTATGGACGCGTTGACTAGCTATTTCACGATAACGTAATTTACCTTTTCGGAATTATCCTGGTTGGCTAAAAATGGGTGCCATTTTGAATAGAAATCAGTTAAGAGATACTTCAATTGAAGTGATAACTGTAATAACGATGCAAACTTCTTGCTATGGCATGGCAGCGTTCGAAATAAGAGCTTGTCCGAGCCACGTGAGAGTGGGCACGGACAAGCAGAATATGACTTGAGCTTTTTCCATTGGAAAAGTGAACATTTTGGGCTGAAAAATCTGTTAGTTAGTCGGTGTGAATTAATTTATCATGCCAGTGTGGAGTCATTAAAATGAAATTCACATGATTTGTGATTTTTATTTATTTGTGTACCTTTATTCCTAAAACCATTGAGGTTAACTGAGATAATAAAAATAAGTATTGTGGATAAGTGAAAATTCAGATGGACATGTGGAAATCACACTAGACTTGTTCTATAGACAACTGAAAAAGGTTGCTTATTTCTATCACTGCACAGGTTTCCCTTATCGTCTTGAGAAGCAGTTAGGTTTTGTTATTGGTATGCTAGGGGTTTTGACCATAAAGATGGGAAGTTGGGATTATATTTGATATTTCATACTAGCTGCAGATTTGCAAATGAATCAGGAACACTTACAGAGATGAAAACTGCTGAAAGCTCATTTTCATCTGTCAAACCCTGTGTTGACCTCTCAGGGACCCACTGTCCAACCCTTGTAAAGTGGTGATGACGATGCACATTTCACAGAAAGTTCAAACTGACAAAACTGATTAATGAAACTGCCACACACCATGTTTTCGCCATTTTGTGACTAGCCAAAAATTCCAACGTATGTGAATAAGTAAATAAATATTTATATTTTTAATTAACAAAAAATAGATGAATAGAAGCAGAGAACCGTAAGGACAACCCAGCTACTAGTATTATCGATTACTTCTGACAAGGCAATGCACATGTGTTGGAAAGGTACACAAAAACATTCAATGTGTCTATAGGATAGAATGGTGAGTGGTTGAGTGGGGTTTTACATCCTGTAAACATGTGGTCATATCGGATGAGTACAGACTCGTGGCAGGACACAAAATTAATCCCTTCAAAGTTCCATCTGAGATCATTTTTGCTGCATTTAACACAAATCTGACCATTTCAGTATTTTCACTTAAAAGTTGCATCTGAAATCATTTTTGTTGTCATTTAACACAAATCTGACCATTTCAGTATTTTTCCTGTAAATTACAATGTAAAAATATGTGATTAACACATTTTTTCATAAAACAAAGGCGACAGAATAAATAGCACTAAAGTTGCAATGTGAATATGGCCCTTATTGCCAACACGGCATTAAATCATCACCAAGCAATCAATATAGTGACACGACATAACCAGTGCTACCAATGACATGGTTTAATAGCAACAAGTTCCAAGTTCTAAATTAAGTGTTTGATGAGTGAAAGTAGAATATATGAGAGGATCAACTTTCACGAAAATTGGTAACACAGGCTTTGATGGCTATTCTAATGAGCATTTTTTTACAGCTGAAAGTTATGCTGGATTTGACCATAGATGTTGCTAGGACATAAAACTAAAGACAAATCCCAGTGTCTAAAAATATATATATGTAGCAGTCTGGACATGAGCTCTACTATCACGCGGTAGCAGCGGAGACTACGCCGTACACCAGCGCAGTACCACTACACTGCGCTAGGTGGCGGCACGGGTAGCCACCGGTCAGACCCCAACTGGGCTGACCGCTACTGCGGGTGGCTGACTCCCCCCCCCCCCCACACACACACCTATAGAGTCGATGTGGGATCTGGCGAGTATGGGGCGGGTCAGAAAACTACTGACGCCGCGGAGAGCAGATGGTTCAATAAACCGAGTTGAAGCGTACTCTGATTGAATCTTGGTGTTCTTCCGTGAGTAACTGCGAGAGTGGGAGTCGGAGGGATGTGGGCCATTACATATATATAGCCAGCTCTGGTTAATCTGACACTGGTTAATCAGACAATTTTGTTTACCGACACGATTTCAGGTGTAACAAATTTCCCCCAATGTTAATAATCAATGCTATTTACTCTGGTTAATCCGACACTCGCTTTCCGACACTGACACTGCTTTTTTGTAACAAACATGCCTATAGCATACCTATAGCTCTGGTTAATCTGACACTTGAAATCCATCAAACATGAATTAGCACTAATATCCCAGATTTAGACCGTCTTTCAGTGACAATTCTCACACCTAATAGTGATAAACATCTGTAATACATGTAGATATATATGTAACTTAGTTAGGTGTTTATTATTTTAATGAACAATTGCATACATGATGTCACACATATGCCTATATAGGCTTATAAAAAATAACAGGTGTTGTCCATTCCCAGCAATAACACCAAATCTGTACACTTATTAACGGTTCTTTTCAAATGCGGAGCTGCTCTGCCCCAATGACATCACACAATAGTGGTGTATGTCATTTGAAAGGAAATTTAATGAGCTTTCATTACCAGTTTTAATGGGTTAGTTTCTTTTACATTTGAAGAAATTTTGTGTTGAACCTAAGCAAAAGTATGTTTTTGAACATAAATTTTAATACACACAATTGCCATCAATGAACCTAATATCACAAGAAAGATAAGGATGTGACCGTTTCAGCTGTGCTAAAAATAGGCATGCAACCCCAAGGGGGTAAATAAGCGAAGCCAAAGTAGAGCAATCTGATTTAACTGACCATGGATGGTGAATTTCAGATACCCCCATCATGTTCATCATATTTGTACCAAAAAGTGACAAAGCACACTACAAAATGGCCAACAATATTTAAAAGAAGGAAAGACACTCTTTCTTTCCATGTAATTAGTTTTCCTTCAAGTTGTAGAAAAAGACCTTGGGATTTGGTTGTAAAAAGGGCTAAGTTTGGTCTCTTCAGCTGCTGTGTCACGGCAAACCGCCGACCTGGCGGTACCTACTTAGGTATCATTATTTTAATGAACAATTGCATACATGATTCAGTCACACATAGGCCAATATAGGCTTATAAAAATAACACAAACGACCACGATATAGTCTAAATTGGTTAATCTGACAATTTGCTATCCGATATTATTTGCTGTGTGACAGAATGTGTTGGATTAACCAGAGCTGACTGTATAATATATATTATATATAATATAAAATAATAAACTAAATCCGCATAAGACAAAAGAACGCTGGTAGATGTTGTGAGAGAGTTGGGGACTACAGGTAAGAACCTACCTGATCAGACACACACAGTTCATCTGCCGAGCACATGCTTTATCTGCGCCACATTAATTATCCTGGGCCCGGAACCATGTATTTCTAACAGCAATTGCACACATGAACCACATGCATAGTCCGATGAAAACATCAAATTTTCAAAACCAAAATACTTATCTAGATTTGATTCTATATATTCAACTTAGATACCGGTGCACTTATTAAGCATTTGCCACATAGAAGGTCGTAAAAAGTCAATTCAATAGAACCTGTTACTACTGAAGTCGATGTCAAAGTTTTGGCATGCTTGCCAAAATTAATTTGGCATGTTTTAAAGTCAAATACCTCAAAAGTTAGCCATTTAAATTAAAAGTTACTTCAAACTAATGTAACGTAGATCATAACGATCAGCATAATGTATTTATCTCAGAAAATGGCAGAAACTCAAAAGCATCGGACTATGCAACTTTAATATGCTAAAGCAGATGATGGAGGCTGTGTGCAGCGTGTAGTGTTGGCACATAACACATGCGCTGTCCGATTGTACCACATATGGATTCTGCTCCTACTTGTGAACAGATTATATGCAGAGCAGCATGCAATCGCACCCGTCTCTTTCGCTTGATTTTTTTTTGGGTGTGTTAAAAAAAATATATATATATATATTAGACCCGTGGCAGGCTGGGGTGTGTGTAAGCAACTGGTCGATAGTAAGTGGTGAGGAACACAGCTTCATAGTCCAGCTTAGACTCAACTGGTCTATTATGGGATAGAAGACCCAAACGCTTAAATTTAAAGAGCTGCTGGCACCTAAACAACACACCTTTAAAGAGTCACTTTTTTAACACGTTCAAACTAAAACCAACAATTCCGCTGGCTGCCTTGGCTGCTCGAACAGTTTGTAGCGAACATCTCTGGCTGCACAGATCGACGAGGACATGTGGGTCATGCTGGCTTGCATTGAGGCACCCCTGGGCTGCATGTTTAAATATTCAGCGACAGTCCGGCATCCGCAATGTAAAGTATTCTAATAACTAAAGCATAACAGAGCTGTGGACTATTGCTTTAAAATCCAAAATGGAGATTCAGGAGTCCACTTCTACCAGTGTTTTTCTTCTTCTATTAATTCACCTGGAAGTCATTTAAAAAATTACCAAAACAGTCTGTTCCTTTCTGTAAATCTTTAAAGCTCCTTAAGTGCCTACACGATTAGGTCTCATAATTCCATAAACACTTCTCTGTGGCGGAGTGGTTAGAGTGTCTGACTTTTTTTCTAGGTCAGACTCCTAATCTGAAGGTTGGTGGTTCGATTCCCCATGCCCCCACCTCTGCCAATTTGGATTTCCACTGCCGTGTAGAACTTACAGTGTCATCAAGGGCCAGTTGCTCTCATACCATGTTTATGTGGTGTGGGAAGTTAAAAATCCCTTGGGTCGGTAAAAGTGTAGGCTCAGGCTTTCTATCGACAAACTGTATAATGATGAAAACAAGTCTATTCAGACTTATCCATGATAGGCAGTATAAATCATCAAGGAAAAAAAATTCAAATTCAAATTCCCACGCTTGACCTAGTTCCAACAGTGAAGACAAAGAATGAAGAAAACACTACAAGCACTTTTTCCTTTGCTACATTCGTTGATTAAGCGGGGCGTGGGAGATTTATTTCTTTACTATTGGTCTCATTCCACTGCTCCTTATCCAATCCTACTAATCTCGTGTGCCAGGCTTGGTAGCAACAATTATCAAATTTTTATGTAATTGGTTTGACTCGGTCGAGGTTCGAACCCATAACCTGCTGCACAGGTGGCCAGCAACCAACTGAACTAATTAGTTCACTAGTAAACTCAACTCATTTTGCTCATTCCGAGAACCCTTCCATGACCTTTTGTTGCCAGCTCAAAGGTAGGCACGAGAGGTGGTCACACACCTTTGTCGTTTGTGAGAAGCTCGAGGAGGCTCAGAAACAAACGGAACACAATAAGAGAGCAGTCGAGACAGAACCTGCAGGGTGAAATAAAAGGCTGCACATCTGACAGGCGCGCTGGGTGTAGTAGTGCGTAATGAGCTAATTGGGTCACTTTTAAAGATCACGGAATACAACTTTTTTTAAACCCAACGCCATATCAATGCACCCTTAAACATGTGCACGCATAGACGCGTGCATAATGAACACTATTTTTTATATCTATTTTTTTTTTTTAGATAACCACAACACCGGAATCATCTCACTAATCACTGTGTACACAATTACATTCACAGGGCGGTGTAACAGGCCTTGTGTTGGAGTGTTCGGGGGGGGGGGGGGGGGGGGGGGGGGGGGGGGGCAGAGTAGCTGTCTCTGCGGTGCATGTGCTAAAGAGGAGACGCTAATGGGACTGGGGATATGCCCCTTACATTGTTAACAAGCAATTAATGTCTTTCTGACAAGTTTTCCCTGGGGACGTCCTGGCCTGATTGACCTTTAGTTTTCAGAGACCATCATGGGTGGAAGGAGCTAACAAATAACAGGGCTCGTTTGAAGTACACTGTATATATAAACTGGCAGTTCTACCATGGCCACCATCTTCACTGATCTGGCACTATCATGGGAGGACATTGGAAGGAGCTAACAAATAACAGGGCTAGTTTGAAGTACACTGTTTATATATAAACAGGCAGTTCTACCATAGCAACCATCTACACTGATGTGGCACCATCATGGGCGGGAGGAGCTAACAAATAACAGGTCTCGTTTGAAGTACACTTTATACAGGCAGTTCTAACATGGCAGCCATCGACACTAACACATCAATCAGAAATAATAATTTACTATTCACCAAAAGTAGCTTGACCAGTGAACAGTATGAGTACAATAATGCCAAAGGCACACGATTTCTCCTTGAATAGCCAATACTTTATACTTTGGAAGTATGGTACGACTTGAAGTGAATATATCAATGATGTTGATGTAAGTTTCATGACTGTAGTAAATACTGCATGCTTTTGAAACAGATATAGGAATGATGTTGATGTAACAGTTTCATGATCTTAGTAAATACTGCATGCTTTGGAAATATGGTACGACTTGAAGTGACTATAGGAATGATGTTGATGTAAGAGTTTCATGACCATAGTAAATACTGCATGCTTTTGAATCAAATATAGGAATGATGTTGATGTAACAGTTTCATGATCTTAGTAAATACTGCATGCTTTGGAAACATGGTACGACTTGAAGTGAATATAGGAATGATGTTGATGTAAGAGTTTCATGACCGCAGTAAATACTGCATGCTTTTGAAACAGATATAGGAATGATGTTGATGTAAGAGTTTCATGACTGTAGTAAATTGTGTGCTCTTGAAGCATGGTACGACTTGAAGTGAATATATAAATGATGTTGATGTAAGTTTCATGACCGTAGTAAACACTGCATGCTTTTGAAGCATGGCACAAATTGAAGTGATTATATGAACGATGGTGTAATGGTGTGATGATCTTAGTGAATATTGCATGTTTTTGAAGATATGCGAATGATATTAGTGTTTACACTTGATAACCAAAGTGAATTTGGCATGCTTTTTAAGCAAGGTACTACTACCCTATCAAGTAGCCAACAGGAATAAATCAAATGTATGCCCCCTATATGTTGTGGGGGTGTGGACAACTTATATTTAGAATATAAGATTTAAATAGCTTTTATTTTTAAATTAATATTTCTTTAATTATTTGTTGTGGGGGGAAACACCTAGAGAATAAACAATTACATGAAAGATTACAAATTATTTCCCGTTAAGAATAATTAATCGGGAAGAATGGTGGATGGCAATGACCAATTACACTTTCAGAACCTGATTATTTAGTAGAAACCAAAAGTAACAATAGTAAAAATCACCTCGATGATGCAAAGCACATCATCAGTGAGCAGATACTCTTTTAACGCTAGTCACTAGAAAGCTATACAACAGTCCAGGTCGACCACCACTTACCGTTGCCGCCGATATCGTCTTTATCCTGCAGCGCCATAACGGTGCTGTGGTAGTGTTCCTGCTTGGCTTAATGCAGCTAGTCCTATACGAGCGGGTGGCTGGGTGAAGAGGGGCAGGAGGGGGGGGGGGGGGGCTGGAGAGCTGGATGGAGGGGATGGTTGGGGGTGCAAATCGGTGCTGCCCGTGGCCCCCGGGCCTCACAAACACAAGGCACACACAGGGGCGGCCGGCGGCCTGGATGGCTGGCTGGCTGGCCCGGCAGAATGGCAGGCGATCGCGTGCCGACCCGGGGCGCCTGCTGTCAGACTACTGGCGCACTCACCGACCAGTCTCAGACGAGCAGCTTGGGGCGGAGACGGGGCGCCGGCCGTGTGTATGCACAGAGGCGGGCCGGCTCCGGCCACGTCTTCGCCTCACTCAGCACTAAATGTGTCCCCTAGCACGTCTCAGGCCGGCGAGAGGAGCGCCACGATAAGCGCGTGCACGGGGGTGGGGGGAGGGGTGAGGGGGTGCAGGCGGGGCGCGTCCCGTCCGTCTGTCCTTACCCAACTTGGCCGCATGCGCGATTCTGTGGGAGGCGGTGTCCGCACACACGCGCCCTAGTCCGCCAGGAGGCGTTTGGGAATCACGTGATAGTCGCGCTGGTAGTTTGGCCAACGATCTGATGCACCGCTGTGGGTTTACAACCAATGGTTTAGGCAGTTGGGGCAGGTACCAACGAACCAACGCGCCCTCACTGCCACCTGGTGTTACTATAGGGAATTAACCAAACTCAACAGACTGGCTGTGTTAAAGTCGCATGGTCCGATACCTACATTTGATCCTCCGTATCTAATTTAAATACTGGTGCCCACACTATTCAGGTGGTGCTGTATTTATGGAATAAATCCGATTTGACAAGAATGTAGGTTCACACCACTGCTAGAAGAAGCCATGTGCCTCAGAACTCACGCTCTAAGATGCAGGTCAATCTCATGACCTCTCTGAGGCTCTCGGTGGTCATGGCATAGTTTTATCATGTTTCAGTACACCACGTGACCATGGCGAGATTGGGAATGGTATCACAGCCTTGGCTTCCAGCCCGGGAGTTTCAGTCAGCTTGCCAAAATTATTTTGAAGGCATTTACTTCAAATATCTTCAAAATGAGTTTGCAGTCATCAAAACCACTTCAGAGTAATGGTAAGTAGATCATAACGATCAATTTAATATATTTATCTCAAAAAGTTTGGGAAAATTCACAAGCCATCGGACCATGCAAATCTCAGTGCAAATTTTAAATCAACTTTTCTTTATTTTTATATAAGTCTATGCAAGTTCGATCCAATGAGTAAAACTGTTATACCTTTTGCTTGATAGTTCAATCACCATGGCAACTGTCCCAACTTAGTGTTTGTAAATAGACACCCCATTGCCAGAAACTACATGGTGTCAGTCAGTAAGTACACAGGCCTCCCGATGTGGCTGTTGTGTGCCTACAGCCTTGCTTTTGGGGGTGTTTGTAACCTTACAACGGTTACCGGCTGCAGAACTGCAGCAATAAAGAAAGGCCCCGATAAATCGGTCCAATCTTTGGTTGAAGATTAATCTTCAGTAGGGACGGTTGTAGAAGCTGGGGATGTCTTTACAACATTCAAAACGGCGAAGTGTTGGGGCGGCCCCAAATCTTTAAGGTCCGGCGGTAGTAGAGCACTAATATCCAGTCAACAGCAGCAAGGGTTTAGGAGGGAGGGATGGGTAAAGGTGGGTCCAGTGGTTCCAGTAACAAGAACAGAGCGAGAGAAACGATAAGGTAAAGGGCCCCACACAAGCAAACAACTCCCTTGATCAGGGGGAGAAGCCTGGGAGAAACAAAAAAGGGTGGAGTATAGGAAAGAGAAATGAGGAGAGTTGAGTCAAAAGACAGTGTCTATTTGCTCTATGGTGACCAGCCGGCGAGCCAAAGATATGGACAGAGTAAGAGTAGAAAGTGAAATGCTGGCGGGCTCCCCCTCCTGGAACTCAGGAGGGGGAGCATGGCCAGCGGAGAGGGGGAGCATGGCCAGCGGAGAGGAGATAGAGAGAGGTGTGGACGAAGTGCAGTGCGGATAGCAAGTGCTGCCTACAGCCGTGTTTTATTGTTATTTGCTACAAGGCTGATAGGTGGTGTTCCTAAATGGCTTTACCCCATCAGAAACCTTAGGTGTGTAATGCCTTACCTTGATGCTGAGCGAACAATCTTTGCCCTATCCTAATAGTAGGGTGGCGACAGGAACTAAATTTATAGGTTGACTCGGAAAGGGATCAAACTCATAACCTCCCATAGTACTAGTAGGATACTCGACTTTATCCGGCATTATCTATTATATACTTAGTAGTATAGTGAATCAGAACTTTGCGCCCTCATTCTGGACCATCCTACGTAATAGCTTATAAAGGGGAAGTAACATGATCAACAAACAACTTTGCTTATTCACAAGACTGGTTGCCCCAGTGTCAGGATAATGTGACTGAGTGGGATATCAGATCATGTTACGGACAGTATGGCCTCCCAGTGGGGCAGCACTATAAAGTCAGAACTCAGACACAAGTCAGTACCCATCCTTATATTACCTTAGATGTTGTCAGGACGTAAAACCAACCAAGGAAAGTAGTACAAACCTTACTTTGAATAAATGTGAATTTGAAGCCATTTGACTCTGCCTAGTGAATCATGCAATTGCGCATATCCCTTCCCTGTATCACATCACAAGCCTATCGGATGTTCAGACTATCGGATGAACTCAATTACAATTACACCAAGTATCCCATGGCTCTTCTTAATAATAATGAGTGCTATGCAGCAAATATTTCTAGGATTTTAATATTGAGTTAACATAATGAATATGCATGCATGCATGATACAAATCAGGTGGCCAGGTCTTAAAAGAGCACATTTCTATTTCTCCAGAGAAATATATGGATAATCGCACTAAGTGGGATAAATATACACTATAAATAGTATTACAGTGCATTTATAATTATATGCTGCATGAAAAGAACACCAGTTTTTAGACTTTTTCAGATTTCAGAATTTTGGATATGGGATTGCAGGCCTGTACTGACCACCGTGAGTATAATACCATAGTATCAGGATCTGATTATAGACACAACGCATGTGTCTACCTTTAGTGATACACCCCGTATGTGTGTCTATATCGTAGGTGTGTTTGCACACACTATGTGCAGGTAAACAAATTATATTTTAACTTAACTTAAAAAACCTTTATGGTTTACTAGGCCCGCATAGCAATGGCATTGCAGGTGGAAACACCTGTATCAGGTACTGGCAGTGCCATGAAAAAGTGCAGGAATGGTGCTTTTTTCATCAATATTCACATGCTGTATGTATTTGATTTTGATAGAATTGAATAACCTAGAAGATCAACATATGTTCTATCCGATGTTGTTGGAGTGAATATATAATAAGTTTGTCTTTGAGTCAAATCCATTTGTATGATGAATATATTTAGTGAATATTCCTTTATTGCTGGTGTCAATGAAAATGACTCTGAAAACAGGGTATCTTTAATGGCCTCGTGCTTCCTTGCACTAAATCCTAGAAAGTCATGGATGGTACCAGAAAAAGTGCAATGATGTCAGCTTTCTATCCATATATAGTTTGCCACAGGTCAAAAAGGTAATTTGCAATTTAAATTATTTTGAAAGTTTAAAACCCATTTACTGAATTAAAAGATATTTCAAACCTAATAAGATTTGGTATGGATAGATAGGGGACTTGATTCCCTTTCCAATGATACCAATCTTACTTATAGTGCTAGTTAGTCCAAGGAGCCACAGACAGAATATGGACACCAACTTGTTTGGACCTTTGCTGACCACAGTAGTTTCACAATGGTAGCACCCATGGAGAAACATGTATATGACATTGATGTCTATTGAGATATATTAGAGAATATATAATCTAATATTGGGCCAAATTTGGGGAGGATCCAACCATTGCTCTAGGCACAATAAATATTTAAAGTTTACTTAAATCAATATTTTTGGTTTCAGACACTTTTAATTTGTATTTGCAATCAAAATGCAGCTTTTGATATTTTTAGCAGAATTATTGTTACAGCCAATATGCATTAGTTCCATATGCTATGTATACAAAATTTGAAGAAGATACACCTATTGGATGAGCCACAGTGAGCATTCAAAGCTTTATGAAGAAACTTTTATTCTTTTATCTTGTACACTTTTCTTTTGTATGTGCAATCAAAATACACTTTTTGTATTACTAGACCGAATATTAATACGATAATGTGTATTACCTCCAGATGATGTGCACTGCCAATTTATAGGGAGTTTAACTGATTGGTTAAGCTACAATTAGCATTTCAATATTCATCAAATTGATATATAGTATAATCCCGTTAAACCAAACTTGAAGGGACCCTAGAAATTTGTTTGGACGAACCGATCATTGGTTTAACTGAGTTTGGCTTCGACTTTGAATCCCCCCCCCCCTCCTACCCACACACACACTACTGCCCACACACACACACACTTTCCCTGACCAGCTCGCCACCCTACTCCCCCAACCCCCCCAACCGCACACACTACTGCCCCCACACACTCACTTCCCTCCTCCAGTTCGCTACCCTACTCATCCCCCCCCCCCCCCCACACACACACACATTAGTGCCAACCGAGCAGACATGGAGACAGCCATCCCTCCCTCCATCACCAAACTGACCACCGCCACTTCTCGAGCCACCACCAAACTCTGGGAATGGGCCACACAGAAGGAACACGTATGCAACCCTTATTCAATAAGCTGGCTCTGGTACACCCTGGTCAGAACTAACATCCCCCATCCAGTCGGCTTTCCTGCTTCTACCCAAGTCGCCGTCAACCGCTTCAGGACTGGCTACTGCTGTTGGATTGATGTCCCCAACCTCCAACGCTGTCCCTGTGGCACTAAGATCTTCAATGTGGCCCACATACTCGCCTCATGTGGCGCCGTCGAAAGATTTGCGATCAGTAACTTCATGGAGGACTCTGACCGCCAACTCAGCGACAATAGGGCCGCTGTGGCTGTCCTCTCCAGGATTTCCAAGTCATCCTGGAACGTGCTTGCTCGCTTCTACCGACAAAACGCAGATATCATCAACGCTGTCGGTCGCCCAGACCCTGACACCGAGGACTAGCAGGCCCCACCTCGTCCCCATACCTGACTTGACACCGTTACCAACTAACCACCAATTTTCACTAACAACTAACAGGTAACCCCACCCACTGCCTAACTAATCCCATCCTCACTTCACTTCTGCCTCTGGCCTTGGCCGGACTTACTGTGCATACCGGTGAATCTGGAGGGATTGAAGTTTGGATCCTGGTCAAGTCAAACCAATGACTTATAAAATAGGTACCTGTTGCTGCTTGGCGTTATGAGGTCAGGACAGGGACTGGGTGCACAATGTCAGGATAATGTGACTGTGTGGGACATCAGGTCATGGTGCCGGCACCCTGATTTCCCAGTGGGCAGCACTATAAAGTCACCATGAGTGTGTGCTGTCACAAGTCGGTGCCCATCCTGGTATGGCCCGGGGTCTTACTGGGGTGTAAAACCAAACCAACCACCCAGCCTCCCCCGGCCCTCTCAGAGGACTGTGGTTGGCTCTTGGCTGCCTTTTTCCTTCCTCCCCCTACCCCACCCCCAATTACTCTGACCACTAGCCATCAGAAGCCAACTCCCGACCACATGGGACGGCTTTCAGCGGTGCCCATACAGTGCTGCAGAGTTGCACCAATGCGACTGAAAACTCCCCAAAAACAAAACAACAATACTTATCCAAACAAGTGTGGTGTAAGATGCTGTGAGGTCTCAGATGACCTTATAACCACATGAAAGTTTGGTTTAACCGTACCGGAAGTGGCCTGGAAGCTTCAAAAGATTGCTTTGCTGCAATGGGCTTTCAACGATTGAAATGTTGAAAATAATTCACTTACAGGTGCTGTTTACAATTACACTTTTTCACATTTTAGGATGCACATATCTTTTGATTCTCTGCAGATAGAGCTCTGAATAAAAATAGGGTGTTACACTGATATGAATAGGTGAACTATTTATCATTTATTCAGTCTCATTATGGTTTTCCAAGAAAATAACATGCTTTGAAAATGGCTATTTGGCCAAATCAGATTGATTTTTTTTGTTATGAATTGCACTTTTTGATTACTTATCAAAAATCTGCTTGACTAATTGATTCACGATATATCTCCTATTCTCCATAGCTTCCTTATCTAAGCAATTAACTACTTTTTCATTTAAATTCTTATTATTATATAACACATAAATGACATCTATGAGAAAATGACATCTATGAGACTGGATTTATACCATTGAATATGAATGAATCCATATTTGTATTACTCCCAAAGAAGCCAAAACCAACATTGTGTACTGAGTACAGAACACTAAGCCTGATGAGTCATATGTTGAAGATGATCCTGAAAATAATTTTACTGAGAAACAGACAGAAAATTGAAGAACAAATCAGTAACGAACAAAGTGGGTTTATATCTGGAAGAGGTACACGTGAAGGGATTTTCAATATGAGAATGATTTGTGAACGTTATTGTGAAATGAACCAGGATGTTTATGCCTGCTTTATTGACTATGGGAAGGCCTTCGACCGAGTCAATCATAAAATGTTAATCAAGTGTTTACAAGATATTGGTGTCAATGGCAAAGACATTAAACTAATTGTGAACTTATACTGGAGACAACGTGCATTTATAAAAATGGAGCAGGGCCTATCGGATGAAGTTATGATTAAACGAGGAGTTCGACAGGGGTGTGTATTGTCACCATGTCTATTTAACCTGTACACAGAGATGATTTTCAGACACATTGAAGATTGCAAGGGAGTGACAATAGGTGGCATGAACATCAACAATCTTAGATATGCCGATGACAGTGTAATACTAGCAGACAGTGAGAAAAACCTACAAGATATAGTGAATAGAATCAATAAAGCTGGAATACTATTCAACATGAAGATGAATGCCAGGAAGACCAAAACAATGGTTATAAGTAAAAAGACAGATAAACCAAATGTCAATATAACCATAGATGGCACAAACATAGAACAAGTATCCGAATTCATATATCTCGGACAAAAGATTACAAATGATGGGAGATGTGAGGAAGAAATTAAAAGAAGGATAACAATAGCCCGAACAACATTCTCCAAAATGTATAGAGTGTTAACATCAAGTAAGATATTAATACAAACAAGGAAGCGTATTCTTCAGTGTTATGTGTGGTCTACTCTAATGTATGGGGCAGAGACATGGACAATCTCTAAGAAAATGTACAAACGTTTAGCAGCATTTGAGATGTGGACTTATCGAAGGATGATGAAAATATCATGGACAAAGAAGATCACCAACAAAGAAGTTCTCAGAAAAATTAAAAATAAGAAAAGCTTGTTTGCCACTATACAGACAAAGAAACTTATTTATTTTGGCCACATCATTCGTCAGAGTTCAATATACCGTACATTGTTGGAAGGGAAGGTGAATGGCAGCAGAGGGAGAGGGAGACCAAGAACATCATGGTTTACAAATATTTCACAGTGGACAGGCTTGAATTATTCACAGTCTATCAGAACAGCACACCATCGGGACAAGTGGAGAACCATTGCATCCAACCCTCGACTAGAGGACGGAACTATTGATTGATTGATATAACACATTAGATAATGTCACATGAAACACTGTCCCGTGTGTTTTGGTGTCACATGTAACACTGTCTCACAAACTACTAACTTTGCTATTCTCTGACAAATATGTACGATCTGCTTTTAAGGAACTATACATATAGTATAGTTATACGAGTCTTACCTTGGTACAGATGATGGATAACTGTTGTTTTACCGAGGTATAAGCCTCGGATAGATGTGGGCTAGGGAGAGGTAAGCACGTCCGGTACCAGCAATCTTAACCTACTTATTGAGGATAAAAATGACTTTCAAACAATGGATACTATTACTTTACCGAAAAGGTACACCAACGGAATAGATGTGGCAGGGTGTGGCGGGAGGGCCCTAGCCCACATCTATCCGAGGCTTATACCTCGGTAAAACAACAGTTATCCATCATCTGTACCAAGGTAAGACTCGTATAACTATACTATTTTACCTCGGTAAACAGCCTCAGGCTAGCCTCAGGCTAGGGAGACCTTTACATAATTCATTTTTATCCTTAATATCATTCTTTCTTATTATTATAACATTCTAAATTTTTGTTCTCACCTATTCTTGTTAGTTGGCGAGAAGACGCTTTGCAACGCCGGTAGGCTTTTCTAGTCGTTTATTATAATGTTTTGCAAACGACTTAGCCGTCTTCCAGCCTGCATGCGCTAGTATTCTTTTCACAGAAATACCAAGCACCCGTGCCTTGGAGACCATGGCTCCTCTAGTTGAGTGGGAAGAGTATTTACTCGTATCCACTCCAGCCAATTTCAACACCGTAATTGTCCATCTGGCAAGTGTGTCTCGTGAAATCGCCTTATGTGGCTTTATAAAGCTCACTAATAGTTGTTGTGATGCACGTAAATCCTTTGTCTTGTATATATAAGCCCGTATGGCCGACACAACACATAATTTCCGATCATTCGGAAAACAGTCTAAGTGAACCGTTGATAAAGGGTCACCTAACGTGTTCGATTTAAGCAATTTTTCTAAATCAAACGTAGCTTGTAGCTTGTTGCTTGTCTATTTCTAATCCAGTTAAGGATAAAGCAACAATCGTCTGTCCTCTGTGTCCGGTTACTAACAATAACAGGACCGCGACCTTAAAACCTAACTGTTTTATATCTAACCACGAGTTGTGAGGCCAAGCCTGAAACAACTTAAATACTATAGAAACATCCCAAAACCGACTATACTTTGGTTTTGGAGGATTCCTTTGATAAATTGAACGAAGTAAATAACAAATAACATAATGTTTTCCAACTGTTTCGCCATCAATTCTAGGTAATATAATTGATAACGCACACCTCGCCGCATTAATCGATCCAAAGGAAAGTCCTTCATCCTCTAGAGAACGAAGAAACCGAGCTACTTGTGAAATCTTTGGATTTGTTGGCTTAACTTTCATTAACAAACAATGTACACCCCATTTCTTTAAATAGGTTGTATACATTTTGACAGTTCCTGGCCTCCAGGCATCCGATACTATCCTATCCTCAGTAATTCTGTCCAATCCAAATTGCTGTAGCTGCTTCCTTAGAAAAGGAATGCCAATAGGGGCGTCGTTGACACGTCGCCGTGAACCACTAGCGGTCCGTGGTGCGTCAGATTCCCGAGTTTTCTTGGGAATCGTATACGATCTTTTGCCAGTTGTGAAACTGCTGGCAGCCAAGGTTGCGTGTCCCAATCGGGCACCACCAGTATCGCATGTGTCCCTTCCAAGCCGATTTTTCTCACTACTCGGCTGATAATGCTAAATGGTGGGAAAATATAAAAATAATTATTTTCCCAGGTAATAGCAAACGCATCTACTTTCCAAGCATCCGGTTCAGGATGCCAAGAAACATAACAGGGTAACTTGTTATTATTTCGTGATGCAAATAAGTCAACTTCAGGTGTACCCCATTTTTCACAAACGAAGTTAAACAAATGTGTAGAGAGAGACCACTCTAAATGGTCATGGAAATTTCTACTTTTATAATCTGCAAAGTGTATTTTGTGACCCTGGAATATGCGCTACAGTCAGCCAGACTTGTTGAGCCTGTGCCCAGTTCCAAATCAGTTTAGATAACTGATTGCAAGACTTTGATTTGGTTCCACCCATGTTACGAATATATGCCATGGCAGTAGTATTATCAGTTAGTATTCTAACCTGTGATTTATTTATCTTTACTAAACTACGTAAGCCCAGATAAATAGCACGCAATTCTAGTGCATTAATATAGTCTGATTTTTCATCATCAAGCCATCTACCTCCTGTTGTGACCCCATCTCGATGAGCTCCCCAACCTTCTAACGAAGCATCAGTAGTAATTACTGTATTAGGTTCCGCCATGCGGATTGGATTTGGTGAACTTGCTATATGTTGCATCCACCATCCAATATCCTGTAACCCTTCTTGCGAAATAAACATCTTTCGCTCAAAATTGCCTTTAGTTCGTGTTAACGCTAAATTTTTATCTATTTCTAGCGACTTAATATGGGCCTTCCCATATAACACAGCAGGTGCATATGAGGTCATTATGCCAATAAGAACAGCAACCTGTCTAATTTTTGGCTTTGATAACTTAATAAGCTGAGTCGCTGTAGTCATAAACTTAATTAGTTTTTGTTCTGTTATCGACACTGTAAGGGACTGTGTATCCAGAATAAACCCTAAACATTTGAGTTGTTTTGTTGGTTTAAACACTGACTTTTGTTGATGTACATAAAACCCCAATTTAGTGAGTAATGCACATAAATCCAAAACTGCATTCACACAACCAATTTGTGTTGATGCTATAATAAAAGAATCATCTATGTATGGAAACATTATATGACCCTTCCTCGCCATTACCGAGAAAACAGGTTTAAGCAATTTAGTAAATAAACGTGGCGCACAAGCTAAGCCATTCGGCATACAGGTAAACTCATAGAGTTGGTTATCCCAAATAAATCGAAGAAATTTTCGGTATTGTTCCATTATGGGAAGCGTATAATATGCATCCTGTAAATCAACACTAGCCATCCACGCATCTGGTGTAATCAGATCTCGTGCCGTATCTAGAGAGAACATTTTAAAATGTCGATATTCCACCCTTTTATTAAGGATTGTTAAATCCAGGATCATTCGAACATCACCATTAGGCTTCGGTCTCGAGAAAATGTTTGAAATAAACTGTCCTGAACAGTGTGTCACTTTTTGTATAATTCCTTTCTCAAAGAATTTATGTACCTGTTTAGTTAGTGCGTCTCGTTCAACTGGTTGAATGTTATATGGAAAAGGTATTATACTTTGTACAGGAATTTGTGTAAAGGGAATTTGAACACCCCTAACTATTTCTATAATTTCTTGGTCACTAGTAATTTTGTGCCACTCAGAAATATGATTACTAATATTACCAGCCACAAAGTTGCTTACAGTTTGTGTGTTTTTAGAGGCTGCAGGGACTTGTAAAGTTTGTGTTTGGACCTCTACTTGGACCCGCCCCTGGGGAAAGGTCTCGACGAGTTGAACCCTCGACCTATTGGCCGTGCGGTGTTGTCGGTCCAGCCTGGGCGAGCGCCCCGGCCCCGAAACCCTTGACCGAAGTTTGAACTCGGTCTGGTTCCTCTGGTGAACCGTCGTGGACGAAAATCCCCTCGTGACTTTTTGAAACGAGGAACTTCCTGTTTCTTCTTGCCATCCATGTTTTTGCCACTCTTGGCTGCAGTCTCTACCTCTTTATAGAGGTATTGTAGTTGACCGCCAAACATCTTGGTATTATCTAAAGGTTTCCCTTTAATCGGCTCTGGAGCAAGATAGAGCGTAAACTCCTTCCCCTCATTATCGGTAACCTTCTTAGAGCGAGCCACTTCTTTGCCAGCATCTGTGCAAACTGACTTGAAGACATTTTCATATCTTCGAAACGACGCTAGTACTGCAATGCCTTTGTCCATTGTCTTAGCCAAAGACGAGAACTTATTTTCACTCTGCATCCTATTAGCCACAGGAACAATAGCTGTTAGGGTAGCCAACACTGCCTTATGCACTGTGTGCAACACATCCTCAAACTTCTTACGGTCATCCGTCATATTGACATCCCGATCCATTTCTTTAATGATGGAGTTGGGAACACCCTTTATGCCTGTTAACTCATCTCCTAACTTGGAGATAACCTCCGCCGGTTTGAACGTGCGAAAATGACCATTCACGGTCTCGCGCATAAGCGTAGTGGTTTTAACCCGCTTAGCCTTTGGCTTCTCCACCTTCTTAGCCACTTTAGTGCCAATGTCCGCATAGACCCCTTCATATATGGTGTCTGAGTCTGATTCCGTAGAAGTAGACTCAGTGGACGAATCAGAAGAAGAATATTTCCTCTTCCTCTTCTTCTTTTTGGACTTAGTCTTCCGCTTTTTGCGAAAACCAGTCTCTGCCCGCTCCTTGGTGAATTCATCACCCGAAGAAATCACCTGTTTCTTCTTCTTCCTCCGTTTAGGAGAAGGAGGAGGAGGAGCCTTAAGCTCCACCGCCGAGTCTGTGTCCAAGAAATCCTCAAACGAATCCTCTTGGACACTCGGCCTACGCCGCTTCCGAGACACAGGCGATTTGGCAGTCAAGATGTGGCTTTCCAATCTTGCAAAGCGAGCCTCCCAATCTGGAGGCGCAGGCACATCAGGCACTGCGTCCTCGTCCGGGTCGGAGAGGATATGCGCCCGGGGCTGTGTCGACGGCCCTGCCGACAACACGGGTGAGGAGTCGTACTCCTCGTCCACTCCACTCGGAACACGCCCCTCGGCTGCTGCTGCACCGCGCTTACTCCGCTTCGTGGCCATCGGGAACTGAAACAAACAATTTTTGGTCAGTCCCGGTATATATATATGTCACAATATGGTTGTTTCAAACTCATTTGGACATCTATTGGTGTTAGAGAACGTGTTTATACCGTTATAACACAGGCGTAATAAGCTAAATTTGTGCGTGGGTTGTGGGTCAAGCCCAAACCTTACGCGGGGTCGGGACCAGTGTATCGGCCCGCCCATCCCTCTGTTCCGCACACTTCTCCCACCTGTGACTACTACGTCAACAAGTTGGAGAAAATGCTACGAAACTCGGAGAAACGCCTGAAAAAGTTTTGTCTAGGGGAGTCTATAAAAGAAACCCAGGAGCATCTCCAACATTACTCTCTATTAGAGTACGAGAGAATTTCCACATGAGATAGGGCGAAACCCACATCTCTACCCATAGTCACACGGTGACCCGGGTGTTGACATAACCGCTAATGACCGGTTTGGTTCCTTCGCGAAACCCACTCGAGTGTTCTATCCTTGGTTGTTTATAACCAAATAACTCGTCCAAATTGGACCAACGAAAGTCTAAACTTTCCATATTGATGCTCTAATGCATCATAATTAAGCTAACCACAGTTTTTATTATACTTACTGCGTATTTGCTTGTATGTAGACTAATTTTGCCGGAGCAACCCAACGACACGTTATCCAGTCGTGAGTTGTATATGCTAATTGCTGGTACCGGACGTGCTTACCTCTCCCTAGCCTGAGGCTAGCCTGAGGCTGTTTACCGAGGTAAAATAATGAGTATATCATATGGAATAATTCTTTTGATAACACAACAAAACAATGTTATATATGAAGATGGAAAACATTTCATTTGTGATGGGACGTGTGTTACGGTGTTCTCTGTGGCGGAGTGGTTAGAGTGTCTGACTTTTTTCTAGGTCAGACTCCTAATCTGAAGGTCCGTGGTTCGATTCCCCATGCCATCTCTGCCAATTTGGATTTCCACCGCTGTGTATAACTTACAGCGTCATCAAAGGCCAGTTGCTCTCATACCATGTCTATGTGGTGTGGGAGGTTAAAAATCCCTTGGGTCGGTAAAAGTGTAGGCTCGGGCTTTCTATCGACAAACTGTCTAATGGTGAAAACAAGCCTATTCAGGCTTATCCATGATAGGCAGTATAAATCTTCAACAACAAGTCAAATCTTCAACAACAACAAATTAAATTATTTTTTTTGTGATCAGTGTTTAATGTAGATACTCCACTGTGTGCTTTAAAAGTTATCTTTCCTGTTGTACTTCAACATCCCATACCAATAATCTGGTCAACATATGTGATACTGTACTTAAATGATCGTGGCGTCACATTTTGACACACGGGACACTCTTTGCATCAAAATTCTTTGAAGCCTAATTATATTAAAACCAGTGGTGGTAGTGATTTTTTGTTTTTGGTTGATCATTTCACTCACCTGGAAGTTTATAAATAGTATACAATAGATGTTCAGAATACATTTTGATTTTTGACACTGATGCAACAATCGGGTCTCCAATTCTGGAGAATCACTCATCTACTTGTATCCACCTTATTCCCGTTAAAAAGACCGCTGTATGCACACGAAACACAACTCACAACCTTGCATTCCAAATGCTAACACGCTACCACTGGATTAAAATCTATGCCTATGATGAGGTTATCTGTAAACCAACAGCAAATTTCCGCGAAAACGCGGATATTCTGTCATAGGCTTAGCACTGTAAGGAGATCACAGAAAATTCCCGGAAGTCAGGTTTCATACGCTATTCTTCTGCAGTATAGTATTGATCTATGCTGATGGTGCTAGGTGGTGCAGTATGGTATTGGTCTACACTGCCAGTGCTGTAACGTTTGAACAACGTATTAACATATGCTAATAGTGAGAGTGATAGTGCTACGGTATTTGAACAACATATTAGTATACGCTAAGTGCTGTCTGGTTGTAGTAAAAATCAAGTAAATCCGCGAAATCGCGAAGATCTTTCATCCCTGACGTTTAATATTCTGAAGCACGTCTGGCGGTGATGACTAGCGATTTGAAAATTGCACTGACTCAGTGAATGCCTGTCCCACATGTAGCATACGGTTTTAACAACTCAGTCGACAGGGATACTGAGTGGGATATTGAGTCATGGTACTGGCGGTCTGATCTCTCAGTTGGGCAGCACTATAAAGTGGCCATGAGTGCGCACTGTCACAAGTTGATACTCGTCCTGATATGACCATAGATGTTGCCAGGATGTAAAACTCCAACAATCAACCAACAACTCAATCGAACCCTTCCCCTTTGGGTGGCTGCCCCTTTATTAGTGTTGGTTTTAACAAATGTGTGCTTTCATTGCATTAGTAGCCACCAGTGGTCCACAACTGGCTCATTAAAGACTGTGGTATGTGCTGTCCTGTCTGAGGGAAAGTGCATATAAGAAAACCTTGCTGCTTATCGGAGAGAGTAGTCTATGTGGCAGCAGCAGGTTTCCTCGAAAGAAATATGTCAGAATGACCATATGTTTGACGTCCAATAGCCAATGAAACAAAAATCAATGTACTCTAGAGGTGTAATTAAATAAAACAAGCTTTACTCTTTTTTTTGTTATTAGTAGCCATGAGGCAGCTTTACCCTCTGATTCAAGCCGATTGTATATTAACTCTACTTTGGCGAACCGCCCGAATCTCAACACACCAGTGCATATGATTGAAATGACTGCTGACGGTCGTGATATGATAGCTGGACTGGTGCATTCCCATTTTGGAGGCTTCTGCTTATATCTTTCTTTCCTTTGAATGCACCCTGGAATTCTGCCAGAAAGCAGCTTCTAGTTAGTTCATAAAGTATGCACCGTGGGTGGTGGCTCTGAAGGTCGTCCAGCAAATTAGTCAAAACACCTTCCCCACGGAACTCGTGCAGCTAAAACTTCAGCTGGCATATATAAATAATAAAAACATGAATAAAATAATAAATATATCATCCGTATGTGATATATAGCCCAGGCTTCTTGAATAGATATATATGGGTCGTTTCATGGTAAATGGGGCCAATGTATTTTCCAGTATGTAATGGTCAAAAACAATTATGGACAGAGCAGAGGAGTTATTTTCTTTATAGAATTGGTATTCTTACACATTGGAGGGATAGCTGTCAAAAAGATTATGGCCTAATGTGACATTTCTATCTAATATTCCATGGTGATTAAACTGGTTTTGAATGTAACTGCTGTGTCCTATGCTTGTTAAATTAGGAAATATGTTATCCTGGGAATACCAGAGCTACAGTAAAAAAAAAAACAGTTGCTATTTTTGCATATGTAAGGCTATTTTCTAGTACCATGGCTAGTAATGTCATTTTTCTACAAAGCTTTATGCGGAACAAAATGATGTTGAAGTTCCATACTATTTGTGGTGTCCCCTTCAATTGTGTTAGGTCCACAACTCAAAATTGGGAAGAATATAACCACCATATGCAGATTTCTTTACAGTGGATTTCTATACTTAGGGGATCACTACATAAAAACTAATTGTTTCATGCAATAGATTGTCATAAATAATTTTGATTAATAAATCCACATTTGTTGATTAATAAGTCCACACTTAGGGATGGCTATTCAATTAGTTCTTGTTTTTTTCCGACAAAATTGTAACCGCAACTATCTTTTCATTCACGTTACCAGTATACATATGGACAAGAGTTGACTTCTCAGCGAAAGAATTAGGAAAATACACAATATTCATTTTTTACCCTGATGTAACGCTGTGGCCCCATTTACCATGAAACGACCCATATATATATATAGTAGTAGCAACTGACAACCAGTTGCAACTCTAGACATATTTAGATGTGAACTAAGGTTTATCTCGTTCTAGAATTAGCTAGATTTAAACACAGAAAATGTCAATTGTGTAAACAAGAACAATAAAAATAATCAGGATCAATGAAAACGCGAGAAAGAAAATAAACGGCTGTGGTGATCGGCTGAGGACTATTTTCACTCAATCCTATTACATTTGTCACAGATATAAGTCAAATCTATCTGGATAACTAATTGAAATAATTATATTAAAATGCATAGTCATCAACTATAGGATATGTAGTGACCACGTACCATTTCTGCCATAAAGGTCTCCTATAAGTTAACTTTTAATATTAAATAATCAGTTAATTAAGAAAATAAGCTCAAGGGCCATTAAAGCTTGTTTTATTTAATGACGCCTCTAGAGCACATTGATTTTTATCATCGGATATTGGAGGTCAAACATTTGGTCATTCTGACATATTTCTTTGGAGGAAACCCGCTGCCGTCACTAGGCTATTGTTTCCGATAAGCAGCAAATGGTCTTTTATATGCACTTTCCCAAGACAGGACAGCACATACCACAGCCTTTGATGAACCAGTTGTGGACCACTGGTTGGAACGGAAAATAGCCTAAACTGCAAATGGGTCCACTGAACAGGATCGATAGGATGACCGATACCTTCATAGGTGGACACTCTACCGCCTGAGCTATGTCCCGCTCCTCTCGGGCCACCATGGAAAAAAAGTATATAAGGCGGTGTCCTGTGGGTACTATGATAGACAGGGCACACCCCGATCATCTCCAACTAACAGTAACACCACAAAAACATGTGCGTACACATCCTGAAATATAGCACCCATAGTCATCCAGGCACAGCATATGTCCCTGTTGTCAATAAAGCGGTGTCTGTTGATGATATATTTTGTCGGTGAAGGTTGTTAATACGGCCTTGTGGTAGGTCGTGTTTTATTTCGGATACGACTGCAAATTTACGGTTAACATGGTGCCAACCATATAAAGTACTATAAATTCCTAATCTCTCTTTAATAAATAGAAAGTACGAATCAATAATATCTCAATGAAATATTCCACCCCTCCTCCAGTATTCCACAATTGGGTTAACATTAGTGGTGTGCACAAATGCTGAGGGGAGTGTAGGGGGAGGGGACCAAGTAAAACTTGGCCACTGACCTGCTTAATTTCACTTCACCACCCAGAGTCGTGACAGACCTGGTTGAATTTGCATGTCATGTCTATAGACATAAAATAAGCGTTTTTTGGGGGTTGGTTTATGTTTGATTATCAGAGCTTGAATTCTACCCTGACTGCAGCAGTGTATATGGGCCACTCTCCTCAAAACAAACGTTCTACTTATTTATTTTCCATATATACTTTTCATACATCTGTTCAGATTTGATGTCAGTAATAAAGGAAATAAAATAAGTTACATGTGTGTTTTGTGGTGAAGTGTAGTCCCAAAAAAACACATTTCACATGCACCATTTGTTACAAGACCCACAGGATTTGTTGAGATTGTTTACTCACAAATGTAGTGTAATGCACAGATATGTTGTACAAAACAGTTGCCAAAGCAAAAGGAAGTATTCCTTAACACGCATTCACGCTTAAATACAAAATCTCAGTTTTGTTGTCCTCAGAAATTAAAACATAAATCGGTGACTCGCGTGTAACAGGTGATGTCCGGATGCCACACGATCATTATAAGTGAATAATGAATGAATAAAGCACAGCTGGGAACTACATTTTTGTCTCAGTTTAAACACTACATATTTCTGTATATTATGACACAATTAATGTGGTCCTGAGAATGGATTTATGAAATTCTGCACACAACTTTTAGTAAACCGACTGTGTGGTGTCCGAGTTACACACGAGATGGAGATGTCCTACATTACCTGCCAGGTGACATAACTTAATCAACAATTACACCACTATTGTTTAGCTCATATATTTTTATTTTACGTATATATATGTAAAGAAGAGATATCCAGCTTTCATTTGCAATCCAAATGCTAAAAATTAAAATATTAGATTTTCACCCTTCATGTCAAACTTCTGACAAGGTTTGAGGAAAATGGATCCATACCACTGGACGATTGAAATAATCCACAAAATATTACAAAATGTCATTTTATCCGGGTTCGGTTAACCCCTAATTAGTATGTATTAATATTTTAGTTATACTAGACTTACTTGTAAATTGTGGTATTACTAAGATTCTTACGAATACGAAGGTAAGGATCAGGGGAGAGGTCAAGCTCGCGCAGACCCGGATGTAGACTCAGTTTTCGAAGTTGGAGGGAACAAAAATCCTAATAATTACTTTTCAGGAAACCTACCCAGCCATCACCTTGTTTTCTGAACCTTGTTTTGATTGTTATAAAATACTCGAGTAATCGTGGTCCTTAAAGTTGCATGGTCCGATGAAATATAATTTTGTCAAAATTAAAACAACTACTTACATTTGATCCTATATATCCAACTTAGATACTGGTGTATTAGCTAATGATTTGGGGCAGCATATACAGCATAACCAGTGACTTTATAACCTCACCCCTTTGAACACTCAGTTTGAAACATCCATTATGCAGGGAGGCCATTAATCAATTAGGCCAATCTCGTGACCTCATTAGCCCCCCTAACCAGGTAGGCCTACTGTGCAGGGTCATAGAGGGGAAAGGGAGATGAGGTGGATGTTGCCCCTCCCCTCGATGTTGGATATTCAATGCTGTTTGGTCAATTCTAGGAATATAATTAATCAATTTGGGTAATTTAAATTTTGAAATTTATATATATGGGTCATTCTCTAAAACTGGGCGCAAAAGTGTGACATGGAAACCAAAAGTGAAAACCTTCCAAATAATAGCAAAAATCCTTCCAAATAATAGCCTAATCCAATAGACCTATTTCATATGACGTCAGCTTGGCCGTAATCGATTAACACGACTCGGGTCACCCGAGTCGTCAGAATTTCAAATCGAACACTACGAGTAGAGTCGACAAATACACGTGCCATGTGCAAAACGATCCGACCCAAGTAACCCACCTCCTAGCTAGGGTTGGCTGCGAGCGATGACGTCACATTTGCGCTGGTACCATCCTGCAGGATAACAGCTACCAGTACCAGTCATACATGCTTTTTAAAAAAGAAATATAGCTAAACTAGACCATCATAAAATACTTTAAATCCTATTTTGCTGTAGTTTTATCGGTTATTTAACTAAATTAATAAATTGTCCACCCGAGCACGGAGAAGCGTATTCGATCCGAGTCTGTAGGATGTGCGCATGCACCAAAAAGTGGCTCGGGTGACCCGAGTTGATTAATCGATTACGCCCCATGGGTATTTAGGTCAGTGTGCACGCTGTTTGGCTGCAGGATGACACACTGTCACACTGCAAACTCAATGGAACACTGAAACGTTTGGAACACATATAGAAAACATATTCAACGAATAGATTATATTAAATTCCTACAGTTAGGGTTCTGCATTTCTATTAATTTTGAATCAAATAAACGTGTTGCACTGCACCTACCGGCAAATTATCAATGGCTCACACCCTCCCTTCCTTCCTCTCCTCACACCTTCCCCTTCCCTCCTCCCTTCACACCGTCCCCTCCCCCTCGTCCCCTCACAACCTTCCCTTCCCCTTCTCCCTGGGGCTTCCCAGAATGTTCACACCCCAAACAGAAATACCTACCTACATCCCTGTCAGGTTCCTGGCTTAGTAGGTCATCTCACATCACGTGCTGACCGCGAGATGACCATCTAGGTCATAGCCACAGCAGTTTTGGCAAGCTTGTCAAAATTATTTTGGGTTCCTTCAGCTCAAATTGCTTCAAAACTAGTAATTTTTCATCAAAATGACTCCAGACTAATGATTAGTAGCTCATAGTGATCACTTTGATATATTTATCTAAAAAATGAGACAAAAATTCAAACGGCATGGGACCATGCAACTTTAATCTTTTAACAAGGTGCGGGTGGGCGAGCCCCTGATTCTTACCTTCGTATTCGTAGATTCGTAAGAATCTTAGTAATACCACAACTTACAAGTAAGTCTAGTATAACTAAAATATTCTTACTTCATCTTCCGAATACCGGAAGTTAAGTATCCGGGGAGAGTCTTCGTAGCCTGGTTTTGGGGCATCCCGACCTCCTTTCCCGTCTACTTTTCCTTCCTCCATCTCTCCTCTCGTTCTTTTCCCCAGTCTCATCATCTGTCATTAGACAATGTAGAGCATAGTCTGTTTGACGTTAGTTAATGTTTCCGAACTGTTTCAACATTGATTCAAATATGGTTGATTTCATTTATTTGACAATCTTTATTGATCCAAGTCATCCCCTTACACGTACTACGTAACTAAGGACCTTTGTTGGTCCTGCTTAAGATAGCTCTTTGGACCTCGCCTGGGTCCTCCATTGATTTATGGTAGAAACATGCGAAACTCGCGCTGTTCCTCCATGAAGCGTTCCTCATGATCGCATTCAAGCTCGCACCCAGTGCCTTTGCTGATGATGCTGACGCTCCTCGAGTGCTGTGTCCTTTGTACTTTGCCGTGTCCACTCCTGAGAGTTCCAGCATGCTCAGACTCAGAGTCCATCTGGCCAGAGTGGCCCTGGAGATTGGTCCATGTGGACCAATGTAGGAGATAAGTAGTTGCTTACTGTCTCGCCTGATCTTGTCAGTCCTAATCAAGTATCTCTTCAGCATTCTAACTACACACAGTTTGCGGTCCTCACCATATTTGTAGAACCGTACCGAATCCAGTGGTTGTCCCAGCTGGTTATGTTTCAGTAACGTTTTCATCTTGAAGACAATAGAGTCATCTTCTATCCTCATCCTGTCCACCGACAGGCTGAGGATCGTTTGTCCCCTCTGGGACGACACAAGTAATAACAATGTAAGTTTATACGATAACATTTTCAAGTTCAACTCAGAATTACCTTTCAGTGTCTGAATCCATTTCAGCACCTTTTCTACACTCCAGAATGTATCATACCTGGGCTGTGGTGGTCTCTGCTCATGGCAGCTTTTGCACAGCCATTTTACCAAGTAATGTTCACCTATGGTGCGTGCTTCCATCTACTCTAGGTAGGATGAGGCTCAATGCACACCTCGCCGCATTTACAGCCCCGTAACCAACACATGTCTCAAAGTATACTCTTAAATATCTAAGTATGGCTGCTAATGGGGGGTCTAGGACACTCACCCCATGCGCTAAGGCCCACAGTGCCCATTTGTTAATCTGGGTCTTATAGCACTTCCTCATGGAGGGTCTCCACGTGTGTTTGAAATAAAGTAAAGTTTGCTTATCTATGTCGTACCCGTCCAGCGTACAAGCTAGAAGAGGTACGCCATCAATCTTGACCTTGTTAGTTCCTCTCCTGTAGACCCTCTTCCATGGCCGGTCGTTCCAACGAGGTTCCCCTCGCCTTTTGGGAACTCTCTGCTGTCCCTCGCCTCGCCTTGTAGGAGGGGGTGCCAGGGTTGTGCTGGCCAGTGTGGAGCCACCACTATCACTGTCGTTCGATCTTTCATGATCTTCCGCACTACTCTGGGGAGTAGAGAAAATGGAGGAAAGCAGTAAATGTACATGTTCGTCCATATGATCGAGAATGCATCCGTTCTCCAATTGTCTGGTTCTGGCGCCCATCTTACATATTTTATCAGCTTAGCATTTAAACATGAAGCAAACATGTCAATGTCAGGAGTTCCCCATAATCTACAGATCTCTGCAAAGATCTCGTCACTCAGGACCCATTCTAGATCGTCCTTGAATTTCCTTGATCTTAGATCGGCTAGCACATTTTCTACCCCTGGGATGTGTGTTATTGTCAGCCAGTTATTCTGTTGCTGAGCCCATTCCCAGAAGTCAACTGCTTCCACTAGGCAGTCATCTGACTTGTTGCCTCCCATGTTTTTTACGTACGCCAGTGCTGTCATACTGTCTGTTCTGACCCTGATATGAATGTTTTTCTTTCTACACAAGCTTTTAGGCCAAAAGCAATTGCTCTTAGTTCTAATGCGTTAATGTGTGTCAGCTCTCCTGGGTGCCACCTGCCTCATGTCTGCTTGGAGTCTGTATGTGCTCCCCAGCCCTGATGTGATGCATCTGTGAACAGTTCCACATCTGGCTCTTCTCTTATCTTGCGAGGATCATCTAGGTTATTCTCCCACCATGTTATGTCATTGTATCCCCTTTCAGAGATCCACATTACTTCTTCGAAGTTACTCTTACTTCATTTTAACGCTTTAATCTTGTCTCTTTCTAGGCACTTGAAGTGTATGCCCCCATACTCTACCGCTGGTGCATAAGCTACCATTAGCCCCACGAGCCCCGCTACCTGTCTTATCTTCCCGTCTCCCTTGCTTCCTGCGACCTCCTTGATCACCTCTAGCATTTTATGTTTTTTGTCGACAGTGAGTGAGACGCACATTTTTCTTGAATCAATTTCAAATCCGAGAAATGTCAAACATTGTGTCGGTGACAGAACCGACTTTTCTCTGTTTACTTTGAATCCTAGTTCTGTAAAGGTCCTGACTAGTATCGAGATCACTTCTTTGCATTCGTTCACATCTTTACCGATTACAAAGCTGTCATCCAGATAGGGAAACCCTATGTGTCCCAATTCACCTAACTTTGCATAGATAGGCTTCAGTAATTTTGTGAAAATTTGTGGTCCCGGTGACAACCCGTTTGGCAACACTTGATACTCAAGTAGTTCATTCCCCAATGAGAATCTTAAGAACTTACGTTGTGATTTCATATTTTGACCGACTAATATACATCTGTGAGATCTGCACTCACCATCCACATGCCTGGCTCTATTAAGTCTAATGCTGTTTTTAAATTAAACATTTTGAAATGATCATATTTCACCAGCTTGTTCAACTCAGTTAAGTCCAGGATCATTCTGAACTTCCCATTAGCCTTAGGTCTGAGGAAGATGTTTGACACCCACTCTTGGTCATCTTCCTCAACAACTTTCAACACTTGTTTGTCTATGAGACTGTTTACTTCTTTCCTCACGAACTCCTCCTCCATTTCATCCATTCTGAATGGGAAGGGTTCTCTCTCCTGTACTGGATCTGTTAACAGTGGGATTGTCATCCCAGACACACAGTTCAAAATCCATTGGTCTGACATGATCATATGCCAGCTGGCCCAATTATTCCTTAAATTACCGGCTACAAATTTAAGGTCATGTCTATCTGTTACCCATTTTACATTAGACAAATTTTCAGTGAGTTCATTCTTACCAGGATTCACTCCCGTCGAGGCACCCACCTGGACAGGGTGGCTCACTTATCAAAACCCCCTCGGTTTGAGTTCCCTGGCCATGCCCCTTGTTGTTGTTGGGCGTGCTGCCGTACTGGGCATAGACCTCAGTCGAGCGCCCAAATCGCTTATCGGGAGCTTGTTCCGCTACCCAGCTTGACGTCCCACGTCCACGGTTCCCTCTAAACCGTCCAGTTCCTCGATACCTATTGAACGAGTTGCTGCCTCTTTCTTGATGATCCGACTGAACGCCACTTCCCACGGTAAGCTAGATTCGTCTGCATACAGTTGTCAGACGCTCTGACTGACTTCATCAGCTGCTTGTTCCTGTCTGCCAGGTTGTCCCCCAGCAAGTGTTCTGTCGGGACGCGGTAAGTCTCCGTAGACATCCCGCTTCTCCTTGATCAGCTCCTTCCCAAGGCGCGAATTAACCACCTTGGTCACGCTCAGTTTCCTGTCCACTCGCATCTGACTGTGCGTGCAAACTAGTAGTTTCACCGCATTCAACATATGCAATGCATGCTTATTTAACTCTGGGTCCGCTGATCCCCTCTGCAAAATCACATCCATCACTGGTGCTATGGCCATCAGCACGCCTACCAAGCCTTTCGTTGCCGTTACCAACGCCGACTCGCCTTCCTTCCTCCCATCTCCGAATCTAATTTCTTCGTTTAGAATTTGTACTCTGGCGCTCGGTACATCAGCTAGCCCAGTGTACTGCCGGGAGAGTTTTCTTATGCATCTAAGTGGCTTCGGGCCGCCTTCTGCAGGCCCCTCATAGTAGTGGTTTATCACTCCTGCCATGTTCTCGCTGATCGTGACTGCATTTCTCATACAGCAGTTGGATTTCACTCAGGAGGGCTCCCTCCTGCAGGTCCGTGTCTAATTTAAAGTCTCTACGCTTAGGCTTAGGCTTACCTTCTGCTGTGGTAGTGCTCTCCCACTGAGTGTAGGTCCGTTATTTGGCACCGATTTATCCATAGACATCATTCTTGCCATGAAGCTGTCACCCTTGTGCTTGCTTTGCGACCACTCTGTCCTCCTCCAGCTCCCTGCTGCTCCTCCGCTGCCGAGTTGCATACTGAGGCTACATCCGGGTCTGCGTGAGCTTGACCACTCCCCGGATACTTAACTTCCGGTATTCGAAAGATGAAATAAGAATTTGGAGTATCTAGTGCCAATGATTTTCCCGTTTCAAAATAAGGCAAATTCCATTTCACCAAATAGCAAATTCCGTTTCAATTCCGTTTCAGAAAAAAATAACAAATTCCATTCCACACTGTTTAATTTTATGCTTGATTATGTTACTTATGTATTGCTATCATGTTAGAATTAATTGAATCTTGTCTAATTGCAGGTAAAGAGCTTTCTGATGACAGAGTAAGAGACACTGAGATGGTGATGGGGACTTTAGCATTCAACTTGACACTGCACTTTTATTATAATGATACCAATTGAAATAATAATGTAATACATCGCAACATGATCGTCACACAAAAGAATGACAAATAAAATTAAAATAAATACTAATGTTAGATTGGAGATCATGACTATCTGAAATCCATAAAACAGAACATGAAATTGAATATAACATATAAAAGTTAATAAGATATAATTAGTCAATAAATATGCATATAAATCACAATAATACTATTAAGGAATCTAATCAGTGATCAATTTAGGCTTTATTCTGTCACTTTTTAGTTCAAAATAACGGATTTGACATGAAAATAACGGAATTCCGCTCCAACTTATGAATTCCGTTTCAAACTTGACAATCCGCGATTTCCGTACGTTTTCCGCGATCGCGGAAAATCATTGGCACTAAGTATCGTGAGCATTCATTCATGGGTGAAACTACAATAATGATAGCATGACTGCAAAGAGTTATTACCTTGACATTAAATATACAGAATTTGGTAGACTGATTGCCTGTTGTTATTCCAGTCCTACAATAGAGAACTTTTACTAATGGTGGTTATGGTAATCTGTATCGTTCTTGTATCGAAAACTTGTCCAGTTGGGACTTGAAGCAGTTCATGGTTTGGACAGAGACAACAAATTCAGGAAGGGAGTTCCATCTATCCACAATCCTGTGGCTGAAGCTGTGTTTTCTCAAGTCTAGAGGGCATCCTTTTCTAAAAACATTTCTTGGCTATGATCACAGGTCGTGGTTGATGCTGGGACGCTAAAAAAGATGGGGAAGTCAATGCGATCTATACCAATATTAGTTATCGCAACTAAGTTGAACTAACCCCACCCACTAAAAGTTTCGCACCAGACGGGATGGCCGAATGAGTTAGAGCGTCCGTCTCCTGTGCTGGTAGATCGTGGGGTCGTGGGTTTGAGTCCCGGTCGAGTCAAACCAATGACTTTAAAATTGATACTTGTCGCTTCCTAGCCTGGCGCTCGGCATTATTAGGATAGGGCAAGGACTGGTGTGCTCAGTGTCAGGATAATGTGACTGAGTGGGATACCAGGTCATGGTGCCGGCGGCCTGGTTTCCCAGTGGGACAGCACTATAAAGTCGCCATGAGTGCGCACTGTCACAAGTCGGTACCCGTCCTGATATGACCTTAGATGTTGCTAGGACGTAAAACAACAACAAACAAACAAACAAACAAACTAAAAGTTTCACTGGTCCATATAATAGAACATACAACTAAACAGTAATCAAGACGGATTTACTAAATTGGCAGTGCAATGTTGTAGATTTATACATCATACATATATATACTCAATAAATACATACTAAATAAATAATCAATAAATTCCTAGTCTCTTTTGAATAATTCCGACCTAAATCTAAATACTCGTCATTTGATAATCGGGTTTGGTGTAAGCTATAATGGGTCTGATAGGACGAGCATCGGTTTGTTTACATTTGAGGTATCCGCATAGGTGGAGTGTAAATTCGTAATTCAATGTAGGTATGGGACAACAAAAATAATGTTTACTGTATAGAAATGAAACTCATACCATTGTAAAGAGCAAAAAAAAATTGCTTTTAAATGACACCAAGATCATGCATATTGGTCTAATATTGAGAAAGTTATGAATTTTTATTTCTTTAAAATCGCATGGTTTTTGTCATGTAATTAAACTGAAACAAAGGGAATGGACATGATCCTAAACAATGCAAACTGAATGAAAAAAGTGCATAACTTCATTAGTTTTCATGATTTTTGTAATAGATTAAATAGAATAAAAAGTCCATTTTAAGACTGCATCAAAGTCTGATTTTGTATTATTAATTATTTAATTAACTAATTAATCATAATTAATCTAAAAGAAACACAAAATATGCCAGAACTTGCTTAATTTTCATGATATTTACAAGATTTCTGTAAATCTTTTTGACACTGACAGACACTGAATATGAAATAAAGGTTAATCAAAATTTACAATGTACCTGACTTGCTCTAAATTGGCTTGCTGACTTTAATAATAATTACAGGTATGTGGAAATCCACTACAGCCAAGGTGCACATTCCCACATTCCGAATAAAATTAACCACTTTTGACGCATAAAATTGTGATAATCTTTGGTAGAAACTAAGAAAAGACATATATAATTAAGTCTTCTACTTTTTAGTTCCGTCCAAAATTAATTTAAACCGATTTGACCACTTAGAGTGCAGCAAACTTTAACCGATCACAGCATTCTGGAACAAAATCGCAATGACTCATCGTGGGGATTTCCACATACCTATATAGGGTATGCAGTGACGTTACGCTAAACAGAAGTGCGGCCATTGTGGCGATAGTAACTACGATAATAACACAGTCACACTGCAAACTCAATGGCTATGAGCAATCTTCATACAGAAAAAGTGAAATATCTATCAAACTAATCCACCTAGAAACAAATCGGTTGGTACACATATAGAAAACATGTTTACCAATAAGATTATATTAAATTGATACGGTTAGGGTTCTGGACTTCTATAAATTTGAATAAAACTGACGTTTTGCACTGCACGTACCGGCATACTCAATGCATTGTCAATGGCAGAGAGCAATCTTCAGACAGAAAAAGTTAAATATCGGTAAAATTACAACACCTAGAAACAAACTGATTGGAATACACATAGAAAACATGTTTACCAAAAAGATTATATTAAATTGATACGGTTAGGGTTCTGGATTTCTTTTAATTTTGAATAAAACTGACGTTTTGCACTGCGCGTACCGGCAAACTCGATGTCTTTCACAACTACTGGCGCATCACGATCAAATCCTCTATAATCTAGAAACGGGTGCAAACACCGATGTCATCTATCTAGACTTCGCAAAGGCCTTTGATAAAGTTGATCATGGTATCCTCTGCCATAAATTGCATAAATTAGGAATAGGAGCGAAAATGGGAACCTGGATCCATGAGTTCTTGAGGCAGAGAACACAAAAGGTCATTGTGAATGGAGCAAAATCGACAGCATCTGATGTGACCAGCAGCGTACCACAAGGCACAGTACTTGGACCAGTCCTGTTCCTTGTTTTGATCTCTGACATTGATGAAAACATAACAAGCACTATCTCTTCATTTGCAAATAAGACAAGAGTCATGAGGGAGATCAAGGGAAATGTAGACACAGAGGCTCTACAAAAAGACCTTGAAACCATTTACAATTGGCAACATTCAAACAATATGCTGTTCAATGACAAGAAATTTGAGCTAATACGATATGGCACAAACCAAGACCTAAAAATGAATACAACTTACACAAACCCGTAAGGAGAGAAAATTATGGAAAAGAACAGCGTGAAAGACCTTGGTGTATACATGGCAAGCAACCTCAAATTCACTGAACACATTGACTATGTATGCCAAACTGCCAGAAAATATAGTTGATGGGTGCTTCGTACATTTAAGTCAAGAGAAGCTAGGGTAATGAAAACCTTGTGGAACTCCATAATACTCCCACGGATAGACTACTGTTCACAACTTTGGATACCCACTTCTAAAGAACAGCTGACAAAGTTAGAATCACTGCAACGCAGCTTGACATCATATATTGAAGACACCAAGAGCCCGGATTACTGGGACAGACTAAAATTCCTCAAAATCTACTCCATTGAATGTCGATGTGAGAGATATCGAATTATATACACCTGGAAAATGATTGAAGGCAAAGTACCAAACTATGTCATAACAACGTATCATTCAAAAAGATATGGTAGACTTTGTAAGGTACCAGCAATAAACACAAAAGCCTCACAGTCAACAAGAACACTGCGGGAAGGAAGTCTTTCTGTCCGAGGAGTACAGCTCTTTAATATAATACCAGCTTACATTAGAAATCAATCAAACTGCAGCGTACAATCATTCAAAAGGCAGCTTGACAAGGTGTTAGAAACAATACCAGACGAACCACAGATTCCAGGATACACCTAGATACAAGATTCACCCCGTACTGCTGCAGTAGGGGTGCAAACCAACCCTATGTAAAAGCTGTCGAAAAAACGGGTCAAAGAATTGAGAGCCTAATTTCACAATCTAAGAAGCAACATTTATTCTTTACATATGTCTTATTAATAGCCCGCTACCTTTGAGCAGAAAAATATAATATAATATCTAGTTTAATAAGATTTAAAAGTGAAATCGACGGCGTTCTGCGGCCGCCATCTTGTCTTTTTGCCTTCTCTCCCATTCCACCAACTCTGTGCCTATATGGGTAGCCATTTGATACTGGAGTCATAGTTTCTAGGTCATGTTCCATACTAAACCTATTTTCGCCTGTATTTACACTACGTTGTCGTTCACCCGTGTACTACAAGTACCGGGTGAATCATTTATCTAGGATACACCCAGCTAATGCAAACAGATTCAAACTCATTGCTGCGCATGACAAAACTGAACAGAGCATCCTCACGACATGCTGTGAGCCCTGATGGTGGAGTCTCCGACTTGGCCTGAGCAAAAGTCTCTCGGTAACACACAACAGCATATAGCTCAAACACTCTAATCTAATCTAATCTAATCATTGCCAATGGTCGGGAACAATCTTCATACAGAAAAAGTGAAATATCTCTAAAACCACACCACATATAGAAAACATATTCAACGAATAGATTATATTAAATTTATAAGGTTAGGTTTCTGGATTTCTATTAATTTTGAATGAAATAGACGTTTTGTTTTTGAACTGTATATACAGGCAAACTCTATGGGTTGTTTACTGTTTGATATCGCCACTATGGCCGCGCATTCGGTTGATGATGATGCCATTGCTATATTCAATGACAATGGCATGAAATAATTCAAATTGCATGCTTGAATATTAAAATGGATTGAACATAGCACCGTACTGAGGCACCAACCAAATCAAAAGACGCATAAGAAGGAATAAAGTTGTAATTAGAGTATGTCTGATGTGAATTGATAGGGCCCCTGTGAGGGGGGAAACGCCTCCCAGACTGTCCCTGAGACCCAGATATTAATTCGAGTGATGAGCGTTTACTGTGTGATTTTAACGTTACTTGTTCAATATCAAGAATTAAAAACTGACCAAATATGTTTCATTAGAAACCAGATAAAGCGACACTATACTGCATATTACTATCCACAATGTGTTATCAACCACCATTTAGGAAATCATTAAATCAAGATAACCAGGTATCTACTGACGCTGTCACAACCAGTTGAAGTTCTGATCTGTGATCACTGTCACACTAATCTGTGAGACTGATCACTGACATGAGTAAGCTTTGCCTTTTCTTCGGTGACGTTGTCACAGAATAGCATACACGCAGACTCTGTGACAACCACACTTCAATCTCCCAAATGCGAATGTACGAGTCTCTATACAGTCCATACTTACAGATTATCACATAGGTAAACCTACCGTAGGTCTCAGACATTTTCTCTGGAACTTGACAGCAACTTGTATTGACTCCCTTTCTCCAAAACCAATATGGCTCCTTGTCACGTGATCATCATTTAACAACACTGTGTTTTGGGACTAAATGCAATGAAGATGTAAGATTACATACATCAATGAGTTAGTATTGTTCAATTGTAGTCTCTCGGTAACACACAACAGTTTAAATATCCTGCAGCATACGAATATTCATCATTTTTCACGACACCTGTGGACGTGGGTATTTCCCATTACAGAATGACGTCATAAACAGGAGGACCCCCAACCCGACCACTGGCACTGTCGATCGGATCGGGAATGTCCGATATCAAATTTGGATCATTTGATATCGTTTGCTATTTGTTTAGATATATTGAAATGTTAGCTTTAACCTATCTAAATGGATATCGTTGTAAAATCGGTTATAACATTTTTGTTAAACCTACATAGACCAAACAAGGATGGAAATAAGTTGAGCACCCGCTTCCTCGGTGCCTGTGGCCGCGGCTGGATACAGACATGTACTGTGACGTAGACATACTAGGCGTAGACGTAGAGGATACAGCTATAATAGGCCTGGTATGGGGTTTATATCCTGGACCATCTAGGTCTATTTATATGTGTATACCGACCTCAGCAAAGCTCATTCAGCCATTGGGCATTAAATCCCATAGTTTATGCCATAGTCATGAAAAGCCGTGTTCACACGGGCAAAATGTAAAGCGATTAAAGCCGTGTTCACACGGGCGAGTTAAGCCGATTGATATAGATCGCCTTGCCTAGTTCGCCTCACATTTGCCGTGTGAACACGATGCTGAGGCGGATTAGGGCTGAATCGATTCATATGATTCGCTTTATATAAACCACCTCGCGAGGTACTTTATATGAAGCGAACTAGCTTAGTTCGGCCCATCTCGCCCGTGTGAACGCAACCGACTTACTTGAGACGGATTAAGGACGTGACAGTCGAGACCTGAGTGTGTTGACTTTCCGGTAAATTTGCTTTATGAACCTGCTAGAGGTGCACATATATTTTTTTCATCATTTATTTTTAGGGTTTCACTGCCCAGCAGAAGTTTTGACTGTTCCAAACCAATATCGCTTTATATTTTGCCCGTGTGAACACGGCTTTAGACAAGGCGAATCATATGAATCAATTTAGTTTGAAAGTGTTTCGCGTTCATACGGGGAGTGCTTTGAGTCGGTTTAAGGCGGAAGTGGATATCTGCACATGAGCAAGTCCAGACTAAGCAGCGCCAGTTTGGGTTCGTCGACGTCGGCACGAGAGAGTGTGGGTTCGACCTAGATATGTATGGACTGAATCGTATTGGTTTGGAACGGTCAAAACTTGCTGGGCAGTGAAACCCTAAAAATAAATGATGAAGAAAATTTCTGTGCACAGCTAGCGGTTTCATAGACCAAATTATATTATATAGTGTGACGTCCTTAAACCGCCTCAAGTAAGTCGGTTGCGTTCACACGGGCAAAATAAATCGATTCACAGAAATCTACTCACGTACACTACCTCGACAAGTGGTTTACAGTATCCAGATCACAGGAATCGAATCAGCCCTAAACCACCTCAGCCGTGCATTCACATGCGAAATGTAACCCAAACTATACAAGTCGATTTCTACGAATCGATTTACACCGCCCGTGTGAACACGGCTATAGTGGCCTACATAGCGATATAGTGAATGGTAGACAGGAAGTTTGAACACTTATTTGTCTCTCATTTTTGCTTGAGTGCAAGTAAATAAGCAACACAAGGAGTAATTAGTAGCATGTGGTGAATAAGGGGTCAAATTTCCCTGGATCATGAGCCCATGCTTTTCCTAATCTATTCTTGAATGAATTAATTGACTCGGCATCAATAACATTTTGTGGGAGACTGTTCCATATATTTATGATCCTGTTTGAGAAACTATGTTGCCGTAACTTTGAAACGGCTCTGGGTTTTACTAGTTTGAGAGTATGGCCCTGACTGCCTTCTCTTTTATTCAAGGTGAAAAATTTGTTCATATCTATTTGATCCAAAACCTTCATAATTTTAAATACTTCAATTATGTCACTTCTTTTCCTTCTGTAGGAAAGGGTAGGAAGTTTCAATTCCCTAAGCCTTTGTTCATAGGGTAGGTCCTTTATAACTGCAACTAATTTCATTGCACGTCTCTGAACCTTTTGGATCTCCAGAATATCTTTACGAAAAATTGGGCTCCAAATTTGTGGACAGTATTCCAAAATTGGCCTAACAAGAGTCTTAAATAGAATGAGAAAATTGTTCTTGTTGAAGCGATGGAAAGTTCTTTTAATTATTCCTACTCTTTGGTTAGCATTTGAGATGATAGTCCTCATGTGTTTCTGAAAGGAGAGTTGGGAGTCGAAGGTTACACCCAAGTCCTTTTCATAGCTATCTTGTTGCAGGACAGCGTTCTTCATATTATAGGCATAATGAGGATTATTTTTCCCATAATGAATAATTTTGCACTTCTTTTCATTGAAGGGCAATTGCCATTTCTCGGACCGTTGTGCGAGTTTCAGAATATCCTCTTGCAAGAGATTCTTATCTCTTACATCTTTTATTGCCCGAAAGACCTTTGTGTCATCCGCAAATATTTTTAGGTTTGATGAGACACTGCCTGGCAGGTCATTTATAAATATTATAAATAATATTGGTCCCAGCACACTTCCCTGAGGTATTCCTGAGGTGACATTCTTAAAGGAAGATTTTTTATTACCTACGACTACCCTTTGCTTTCTCTCAGACAGGAAGTCCTGTATCCATTCAGAAATTGATCCGGAAATTCCCAGAGCTTTGATTTTGTTTAATAGTCTTTTGTGGGGCACACTATCAAAGGCTTTGGAGAAGTCCAGATAGATGGTGTCCCATGCCAGGCCATGATCCAGCCAGTCAGTCCAAATTTCCATCATTTCTAGTAGTTGTGTCAGGCAAGATTTGCCTCTAGTGAATCCGTGTTGGTTTGGAGATACCAATCCTAGTTTTTCCAAGTGTTCTACGACACGATCTTAGATTATTCTTTCTAACATTTTACAGCATAGGGAGGTTAAACTCAGGTCTATAATTTTATGCCAGGCGTTTTGGTCCCTTTTTATGCAGGGGTTTGACATCAGCATCTTTCCATTGTTTGGGTATTTTCCTTTCAAATAGGCTTTTAGGGAATAGAGATGTCAAAATAGGTCCAATTTGCTCAGAACACTCTTTGTTGATTTTTGCATGGATCCCATCTGGCCCAGGTGCCTTGGAGACATTTAGTTTTTCAATTAATATTTCTACTTTACCGTCTGTTATATCAACGTCACTGATGAATTCTGTGACTCCTGAATCTGGAGAGGGTGGGATATTATCCGTATTTTCATTAGTAAACACACTGACGAAGAACTCATTGAGTAGTTCAGCTTTGCCTTCATCGTCTACGATTAGTTTGTCGTCACTATTGGCTATAGTTGGTATGCCATTGCCATTTTTTAATTTATGTGAAGCATAAATCCAGAAATTTTTCAGGTTATTCTTAATGTCTTGGGACAATTTTGTCCTCAAAAGTCTCTTTGTGTTCACTGACAATATCATTTGCGGCATTCCTAGCGATAGTGTATTTTTCCCAATTTTCCAATGTCTTATTATTGAAGTAGACATTCCATGCTTTGTTTTTCAATTTTCAGGCAGTGGTAATATCGCTGGAGTACCAAGGAGGTTGTTTCCTGGTTGTGAATTTTCTTAGTGGTACGTGCCGTTTGATAGTACCTGATAACACATTTTGAAACAGGTCCCAGCATTCTTGCACATTTTTTAACTTAAATTTATTTAGCAAGCCTTGGGACCTGATATCAATCCTCATGGCAATGTAATCCCCTCTATAATATGAGTATCTTGGTGGGATGGTCTCATTTTCTGTTTCAACATCAATTTTGAAGGATATGACAGCATGGTCACTCTTCCGGATCGGGGCACCTATTCTGATGTTATCTTTAAGATTATCCTTATTGGAAATGACCCAGTCCAAGGGATTTGGGGTCTCATTTCCTCGGAACCTGGTTGGTTCCTGAATATATTGTTGTAGGAAAGTTTTTTAGGTGGTCGAAAATAATCCTCGCATAATGGTCATCACGGCAATGTAAGATGCCAGTGGCCCAGTCAATTTCTTTTAAGTTAAAATCCCCAACGATAACCAGGCTATCATGTTTCATTTCTTTTACCTCATTGAATAATTCTAGAAGAGCATTATTGTTTTGTTCACTGCTAGATGGACTATGGTAAATACGTCCTAAAATGGTTAGGACTCCCATCAGTAAGAATCTCGCACCAAATTGATTCGTCAAAAACGTTTTTTGGTGTGAAGAGTTGCTATCAAATGATTTGCAATGTGCATTATCATACCTCTTTTCTCTAATGAGTTGGTAATTAGATAATATCCATTTATTTCCAAGCTTAATTTACTGATCTTGTATAATCTATTTTTTGCACATACTTCATTGACGCATATAATGTCAGGTCTTAAAGAACTGATTTTCAACTTCCAGTAATGACTTTTTAGCACTAGTTAAGACATCTATGTTGGTGTACATAACTTCTAAGGTTTTTATTTTGCTTACTTTATAGTCTATTCTATGATCTATTTTGCCTGACCTTGCTTTCTTATTTTTAACTCTCTTAAAAGTTCCAGGGGCGACCCCGGACCTTGTATATCCAGTTTTTTGACCGATCATTCCTCAGCAGCTTGTACATGTTCGCGAAGAGTTTTACGATCTTCTTTGTCGAGATCGTAACATACTAAGTTCTTTACTTTATCGGCAGCGTCCTTGAGTTTGTTCAAGTTGCTATGTCAAAGCTTGTATTATATGATTTAGACTTGTATATGTATTTATTTATATTTGTTTGTTTTATGTCCTAGCAACATCTAAGGTACTTTTTGTGCATAAATCGCAAGACATACCACAGACCGCAGCACTGTACAGCGCCCCCAGCATTTGTAACCTTTGCATAATAGTGTCCATTTTGGATGGGCTGCTTTTTTAGTTAAGGAATATCAATTATTTGTACTTTTGTGGCTTTTCATTCTCATATAAATTTGTTAAGTTTAAATAAAAAAAGTTAATTAGTGAATGCGCGTATTGGAAAATACCTGGGGTATATATATCCAAGGGATTTTTCAATTCTTATGTAGGATCTTATATCTTCTTTTTATGGATTATTATTAGCTGCGTAGTACGATGAAGCATCAAATTTTCAACACCAAAATAATTGTTCAGATTTGAGTTTACATAGCTAACTTAAATAATGATGTACTTAATAAGTATTCCTTGACATGTAGAAGGGGATACTGAGCAAATTTAATAGAACATGTTACTGCAGAATCCTATGGTGTGCTTGCCAAAACTACTTTTACATGTTTACACTTCAAATATCTCAAAAGTTAGCCATTTATAATACAAGTTACTTCAAACTCAAGTAAGGTAGGTTATAACAATCACGTCCGTCTCCCGTTTTGAGAGATCGTGGGACTCGAACCCTGATTGAGTCAAACAAATGACTTAAAATATTGATTCTTGTTGCTTCCTAGCAAGGCACTCTGCATTATTAGGATAGGGCATGGACTGGTTGGCTGTGTCAGGATAATGTGATCGAGTGGAATATCAGGTTATTGTACTGGCAGCACTATAAAGTCACCATGAGTGCAGTCACAAGTCAATACCCATCCTGATCTGACCTTAGGTGTTGCCAGCACGTAAAACTAAGAACCAACCAACTTACTAAATGTGGAGTGTGGCCAAGCTATGGCAGTATTGTTTAGTGAGGCTTCTCATTCCTTAAATTTGTAAAATAAGTATCAATTTGACTATTTTGTGCATAAGCTTATTGAAGTTCATCCAGGCATTCTCCCATTAAAATACGTAAAAATTAATGTTGGGGAGGAAACGGAAAATGTAGTAATCATAGTTTTGATAACCAAAATGTCTAGTGTGATTGAGCTACTAGTCGACATGCATTAATGTTTGTTGTTTTACGTCCAAGCAACATCTAAGGTCATATCAGGACGGTTAATCACTGATGGTGACTTTATAGTGCTGCCCCACTGGGAAATCAAGCCACCAGTATTATGACCCAATATCCCACTCACATTACATATTCTGACTAGCAGGAGTCGAACTCACGACCTTCCGCGCACGGTGTAAAATGATGTGTGATATGATACGAGATAAAATTTGAGCACAACCCCATCCATGTTACATTATACTGAAACTAAGCAAACCAGCTCTTAGCAAATATCCTGTTAATACAATATGCTAGGGATAAATTTGGTAAACAATACACTATTTCCACGACTAATCCAGACAACTGGTGATAGGCAATGCCACTTGTGTTGTAGGTCGAGTGTCACCGTGTTTTACACGGAGAATAAAGATTTTCAATCAATCAATAGGATACAGCAATAATTATCAAAAATGGTAAGGTTTTCTCTATAGCTCAATATGAAGCCCATGTTAATACTAACAAATAGAGCCTCAATTGCCTCTCAACAGATGCTGTGACCCACAAGTCCAGTTTGGATTACACTCTGCGCATGCATTAGTTTGACTTGGCATTGAGTTTGAACCCAGTAACATGAGCCATACCATCCCATTTCCAAAGCAGTACACATGGGCAATGACCTCTTAAAAATTAAGGTTTCTTGAAATTTCTTCTTTTAGAGCGTCTTGAAAATAAATAAAATCCAACAGTATATAATCAGTTCTCAGATTGAATACAAGCAGTCTTTATTCCAAGCTATAAATCTTCTTTATAACTTCAAATTGATCAGATATCACAATTTATTTTCGAAGTACTGTTTGATTGAACAAGAGGCTATTTTCAAATTTCTTTAATTTCCTTCAGTTACAATCACGTCCAACGTTATAAGTGCAGCTAACTATTAGACCCCAGTCTCACTTAGATGATCAATAAAGTGTTCTTGGTAAAGGGTCAGATTTCATATTCGTAGTATCCAGTGTTGACTGTTTACTTGAAGATCTTGCCCTGGTTGAATTTCTTGCCTCCGAAGTCTCCTTCCCATGCCCAGTATTCATTCACCATCTTCTTCGTATCCTCCGAGTTAGGGTCCAACTTTTTCCACTCGTATGAGCTATAATCCACCTTCAGGTCATCGCTCATCTAAATACAGAGGCAATATGTTTAAGAATAATTACCATCAGCCACTCATATGAACGGTAATCAACCATCAGGTTCTCACTCATCTAAACAATATTATGGGTAATTAGTGTTACGGTCACCAACATTGGAAAATAAAAAACCAGAAGATCTTAAGGGATGTTATATTGGGGGGTGGGGTAATCACCGAGAAAAATGTTTAAATCATGTGGTGCATTTTGGACACAATAATCCATATGCTTGATATATTACTATATTAATGGTAATGCAGGGTTGCAAACATTGGAACATGAAAACAGGAAGATCGGTGCAAGGTGATGATGGGGGCATAAAATATCGTAAACCTTACTGCAAAACCATAAGGGTTGGCGACCCTGTAGTATAAGAATGACATCTTCAATTTATTATACCAATTACTATATATAATCTGGCATATATAATTTAGCATCATTTTGGTATAGCAAGACCACTACAGACCGCAACTCAAACTAATTAAAATAAATTATTTTAAACAGTCGACCTTTCGATGTAACCAATGATAATGTAAGCTTCAAACATACCTCAAATGCAAGGTCTTGTCCCTTCCAAATCCACACTCCAGAAATGGTTGAGGCATTGTTTTCACCGAAGAGGATTACACTCCCAAAACCATGTTTTCGTAAACGGTCCAGACGTTGGAACATACCTATTAAACAAAGCAAACGCAAATATATTAGGACGGGTAAAGTTGGAATAATTTCATTTTGTTTGTTTTACGTCCTAGCAACATCTAAGGTCATATCAGGACATGTACTGAGTTGTGACAGTACACACTCATGGTGACTTTATAGTGCTGTCCCACCGGGAAACCAGGCCACCAGCACCATGACCTGATATCACACATTATCCTGACACTGAGCCAACCAGTCCCTGCCATATCCTATTTATGCCAAGCGCCTGGCTAGGAAGTGGCAAGAATCAATTTTTGTCATTGGTTTGTCTCGACCAGGGTTCGAACCCACGATCTACCAGCACGGGAGACAGATGCTCTAACTCATTCAGCCATCCCGTCTGGTCTGGAATAATTTCAATTCATACATTGAGAAACCGATGCAGTTCATTTAGTTGCATAATCCGACGAGCACTAATATTTTCGAAACCAAAGAACTAAATTTGATAAATCAAGATATTTGTGCACTTATTACATTTCATGGCTGTATCGCAGGAATGTTAGTCAACATACAGCATTTTGACATGGAACACCAACATTAAATTAGTATGTTTCCACTTAAAATGAGCCAACCCTTTACAATTTCAACTGAAGCAACGGGTTATAAAAATTCAGCATATATATTTTATCCCCCCAAAAATATCAGACTAAACTATAATAAGCTACAAATGGCGTTACTCCATAAATTAGCTATGCATCAGACCTGTGGTTGTGCAGCAAATATTTGCACACCGCTCAGAGCATTCATATATAAAATACATAAGAGCAAACCGACACTTGTAACAGGAATGCAGGCTGAAATGTGTCAAAATTAAACAATTTTAAACGCAAAAAAAATCCCGTAATGACCCCGGGCGTTTGCCTAATACTTACCGCCAATTAGGTTACAACTCATGAAGACAAGCTTCAGCTCTTCAGGATATTTGTACTCGCACGTCCAGACGGAATAACACTCCTTGTCGAACTTATCCCAGAAGTAAGGGATGGCAACAGTCTTGGTGTCCTCATTAGAGTAGACCTTCTTCCAGTCATCCATGATGAGGGTTCTGCAGCATGTAAAAGGATTAGTAACTCAAGCACCTGGGTAAATCTAGAATCAAATCTCCATATGGATTTTCTCATCACTACAATGACCATTTAAAATTCGAATGTAATAACAATTCGTACATGCATACCTAAAAGAACAGGTGTCGAGCAGGAGGCCACGTTATAAGGGAAGGGGAGAGGGGGGGCAACGGCGGGAGGGGGGGCAACGGCGGGAAAGGGAGGGGTAGCTCTTCCTCCGCCGCGTATCAACCGCAATGTAAACATTACGACCAATCACGATTGCGTTTTTGCTTAGAATTGAGGCAGTCACCAACATTGCTTTTAAATGCAAACTTGTTAAAATATTAATATTCCTTCAATCAAGTCTCACCTACCGGAACACGTCTATTGGAACATTTCAATGATAACTGGAAACGTCTGACGTGAAACAAAACTATATGGAAGGAATCTAGAAGAAAGTTATTACAGATCGATACTGATTGAAATTAAATTCTATGAAACCTGCTTGTAACTGAGATGCTTATTAAAGTTGCCTAGTCCGGTGATTTTGAGTATACATTAGCTTGAATTAACTTATTTTAGATGGGTTAACTTTTGAGATATTTGTAAGTGCAATAATGCTAGATTAATTTTGGCAAGCATGCCAACACTAAACACCATAGGCTTCTGCGGTAACAGGTTCTAATCGAGTGCCTCAGCAGTCCTTTCTGTGTGGTGACAAGTATTTAATAAGTGCACAAGTATGTTAGGTTAGACATGTAGAATAAAATAAAGATAATTGCTTTGGTTTTGCACATCATTTGACATTTTCATCGGAGACCTTAAGTTGACATCACAGAATAAATTTAAACTTTGCCCCCAAGCGGGTTAAGTCCTAACTAAAATAGGGACTTTCAAATTACAAATCAAACATCCGAGCATGCAAAATATTATCTCCAGCCACTGGTTGCACAAAAAGAACGAACCATAATAGATTTGATTCATTGGTGTGCCATGTTGGCAGCAAAGGACACATTTCTGACAAACGCTTAAATTTAACCACTTTCACAGAGAAAGTAAAAAATCACAATTATAAAATTTGTGGCAAAGGACAGTAAAATTTAAATACAACCGTATCATTTTTAAGTTACACGAAGTGATCCCTCCAACAGTCCCAAGGAAGGCCAAGTTTCCAACTTGAAAGTGAGAAACTCATGTCAGCAGTGATGTTTGCGATACGTACCCTGATGGGAGGTGGGCGAATGGATCCTTGGATTTCTTCTCAACTGGAGCATCCTCCTCTTCAGCCTCTTCGGCCTGCAATGAATAAATTACCACAATCAGGACTAAATCACACCATATTTTATACTATCACAAACCCAATAAATTGGTATATAAGTGCTTTTTTTTTTTATAGCTTTATAGAAGTTATGTCAAATTGTTCTGACCAGAGCTGTTAAAATGATAGCTCCAATGTTACACGAAAATGTCAAGCATATGATAACTTCGTTTACATACAGGGATGAAAGTGACCGCCGAGAAAAAAAAAAAAAGGAAGCCAAAATGGAGGTGGTGGTAATAAGTAGGGATGAAAGTGGTCTCAGGGAAAAAAAGCGAAAATGCTGATATTCTCCCATAGGCTTATGATTGTCAGGGAATCACTGAAAATTCCCGGAAGTCGGATTTCATACATATTGGTATACGCTGATAGTGCTGTGCCATTTTAAGCATGTATTACTAGTATACACTGATAGTGCTGCGGCGTTTGAAGCCATTAGTAGTATACGTTGCTAGTGCTGGGGCGTTTGCACACATATTAGTATACGCTGATGGTGCTGCAGCGTGAAACAACGTATTGGTTGGTTGGTTGTTGGAGTTTTACGACCTGGTAACATCTAAGGTCATATCAGGATGGGCACAACGTATTAGCATACACTTATAGCTACAGGGAAAAAACCCGGAAATCCGCAAAATCGCGGAGATCGTTCATCCCTGAATAAGGGAACAAGGAAAGTGGAACAATCTCTAAGGATAGTCTGTACTGAGTGGTCAGTGGAATGGAGCTAGGACAATGCTGGATGAAACATGACTTCCGGCGCTTGTCCCATGATTCCCTCACAAATGCTAATGGAGCCATTCCGCTTGTGTTTTAGTTTTTTTCAGAAACCAAACCCCATTCAGTACAGCGACATGGTTGAATATCTCAAATATTCTGCAATGCAACTGCAATGAAAATTGAAGGGGGAAAGCCAATTTAAAAGTATTAGGTCGCCCAAAGTGGATTTGCGTGTGACGTAGACATCACACTCCTGTATCGTGGATGGATAGAAGCAGTTCCTTCTACTATCAAGCAAGTGCATGTAAATAAAACAAAAAGTAGAAATCTATTCACTGCTACGATCTAACTCTGTTATTTAGAACCATGAATATTCAATCCGGGGTTGAAATAATGTTATTTATGAGAATAGCTTACTCAAAAAGTGAAATCCTGTCAAATTAAACCCAAAATCGAAGCGGTATTAACGGCGCCGCTACCGCATTGGCAGCGATATTGTCGAAGGTAAACAAAATAAAAAGCACAAATCTATTCACTGCTACGATCTAATTGTTATTTAGAATCATGAATATTCACTCGGGGGTTGAAATAATGTTATAGCTTATTCAAAAAGTGAAATTCGGTCAAATTAAACCCAAAATCGAAGCGATATTAATATTAACACACGCCGCCGCATTGGCAGTGTTATAGTTGTACTTTCTATCCAACCATGATGGTCAACGAGGCACTCGTCACGTGGTGCTAATCGTTTGACGCAAATCCTCAATAAAAAAAAAATCAATGTGATAATTTAATAAACAGTGACAAGAACAATAAACAGTGACCGCAAGCCAGATAATGGTGCAAACAGGCACATTTCAATTGATCATCGGAAATTAAAGCAAAACCACAAACTATAGTATTAATACTATTTACCTCTTTCTTTTTCTTATTCTGCTAATGATATACATAAGAAACACATTAGAAATTTAATTTGGCACAACGCTCGTAAGGTGATTAAAAATGGGGAAATACTCTCGTTAGATTCCACTAGGTGCCGCCCTATAGCTGGCTATATGTCAGCAGAACAAGTACCCTTCACCATAGCATCCGGAAGAGGGAACTCATGAAACATGTCAGATATTTAAAAATACACCTTTTGCAGGGTAATATACACAAAAACTAATGGTCTACCATACTTTATGTAGTGCTATGTAGTATATATTCTCTAGTCATTCGACACCCCACGAGAAAATGTAGTTACTATTATAGTTCAAGTAGCACCTGTCTTCAGTGAACCCGGCACTGTGCTAAAATCTAGACTAGCCATTAGATGTCAAGACATTTACTATATCAGCACAACAATGGGCCGATGCCGAGTTGTCCTTCGTTTCTTTGTTCTTTTACGTCCTCTCAACATCTAAAATCATATCAGGACGGGGAGTTGTCCTCAGAAAACAGGTACTGTTGTATCTATTATACGGCCAATTTCCAGGTATACCATCTCAAATCTCACTAGAATTCTATAATAATACGCAGAGCGGAGAGCCCCAAAAGCCAGTTAGAATGTTAAGCATTCACAGGAGAGAAGAGATACCAGAATCGGGGAACTCCTTGTAACCCTACTTAAAGTAGGTACCCCAAACCCAGGCTGATTACTTGTTGAATATGCCAAATTCTATCAAAAAATGCTCCACTTCAACACCTTGCCAAAACAAACCACAAAGGACTTTTACAAATGTATTACAGCAGAAACAACCTTTGTTCTCTTACCTTTAACCTGGTCTTGGATTCATTTTATTATTCAAATAAATAAGCCTGATATAGCTAAATATAAACTACCACCAACTCCCATTTTTCACTCTCAAACCATGTAATTTCCCAGGTGGAGATGTGTCATGGTATCCCTAGTAGAATTAGCTAGTGTACATCCAATTTGTGCAACAACGCCATTTGTTGATCAAAGTACCCAGGAAAAAGGTACTAATACCCCTAGATAGGTGAGATTCCGAGCTTTCCATTCATATAAAACTCTATATGTTTTAATTTTAGAGAAAATGCAAAAAAAATGATTGAAATTTGAAGTTACAAAAATTTCCATTTTAAGTGCTATTTTCTACTGAAAATATAATTTAAAAACCATTAAAAGTTGGTATTGAATTAAAGAGAATTTAATTTCCTGTCCAATCATAATTATCAGCGCTCATGCGAACCTATGGCGCTCATGCGCACGGCGATTTAATGACTAAAAATGTTTTTTTTTTTAAACTTTGTTTTTTAAAATTTGTTTTTGGATACATTATTAGTTTAAGCAGGAGAACTGGTCTTCCTCATTTCCACTGCTCATTTCCTTAGTTTTAATTTTGGGAGCTATAATTTTTTTCAAACTCAACATTTTTCATGATTTTGGTAAAATGTGCATTCTTTCTCCTCACTTATAAAATATTTAACTGTTTTGTAATGTATGTTGTTATGGATGTATTGAAGTATCTGATAAAGATGAATAGCACCTGAAAATTTCATCCAATTCCATTGTACAGTTTTTGTTCTGTGATTTTTCAAACTTTTCCAAAAAGCCAGTTTTTCACCAAATTTTATCACCTGCCAAAACTGGCTCTCGGGTGTTTTCAGCTATTTATTTTAATTGTTCCCCATGGTTTGGGGCCTTGAAAAAAAATAGAGTTACTAGCACTACCCCATAGGCCCGGGATAATTAGAAAAGAATCAATTTGGGTGGCAATTTTTACCACCAGCGCACTCGAAAAAGTGCTCTGGGGCCTAATTTCACAAATGGTGAATTCAAGGAAAATGCTATTTTTACCAAGTTTGAAGGTCTATATTTTTTAAACTAGCCACCCCATGCACCTGTAACTGTATATACACTGTGTACAGACCAGGGACTCTTAGCCTCTGCCTTGTGGAGCAAGCTGGGTGATCCCTTTAAATTTTGGAGACCATCAAAAATGCTATCTTTTAGACTTTGCAGCGTGACCGATTTCAAGTAGGGTTAGTAAAATTTAAAAAGGCTGTATTTGCCTTAATACTTGACCGATTTTGACAAATGAAGTATCATTGTATTTCGAATTGCATATACTAACAGATGGAATCATTTATATCAAACTCCGAACTCATACAAAATTTCACTTGGGATACCTACTTAAAGGTTGCATTGTCCGATGGTTTTCAGTTTTTGTCATTAAAAAAAAAAGAGAGATAAATATTAGGTTCATCGTTATAATCTACATAAGTTTGAACTATCTTTTACTTTAAATGGCAAACTTTGGAGATATTTTAAGTGGAAACCTGTACAGACGTTGGTGTGCACGTCAGTTTCAGTATTAATTAACGGGTTCAGCCACTTGCAATGGAAACGAGCAGCTCTTTTTCAATTGCAAATGACGGCCCCCCCATACGGGGTTAAAATAAATGTTACAGCACAAATCTATAGACTACATCACGGTTTCAGGGGTCAGAGCAACCCCCCCCCCCCCCCCCAAAAGCACATGGCACATGCTAATACACTGGGTGCAGCTATGAAATGTGCTAGTTTCAGCTCATCTCAGCTCTTGTTTGAAACATAGAATACTAACTAAAAATATATATATAATAAATTAAGATATTAATCTGTTATCCGGCATTGCATTTACATCAATATATTCAGCACATCTTATGCCATGTACATTTAGATTTAGAAAGATCTAGGCACTAGTACTAGTGTTATAGCTACAGCCAGAGGACTAAATGCATTGTCAATGGCAGTGAGTAATCTCCATACAGAAAAGGTAAAATATTGATAAAACCACACCACCTAGGCACAAACCGCTTGGAACACATATACAAAACATGTTTAACAAAAAGATTATATTAAATTGATACGGTTAGGGATTTCCACTAATTCTGAATAAAATTGATGTTTTTCAATGCGCGTATAGCCAAACTCAATGGCCGTACGCCTTTGCTTTGCTCCCAAGGCCGTTTTCTGCGAATGCGCAGTCGGAACCGTGATGTAGTCTATTCCCTGCTACGATATCAAATCTGCAGATGGAAAGGTTCCAGTCGAATACGTCCATTACCTTCAAAATGTAATGTTTTTGTCGGACTATGCACAAGGATGTGGAGTTACCCAGATTTCTTAAGCAACATCCTCCCTGACCTTGAAAAACATGCAGGGTGCATAGACGAGGCAGGGTGATTGCAAGCTTAACGTGTGTACCAATTAACTCACCTTGGGCTTAGGGTCCTGCTTTGCCTTTTCCTTCTTTTCCTTTTTGGGCTGCTCCTTTTTCGAACCTCCATGAAGCTCCTGGAATTTCTTGGCTACAAAAGAATAATTCAAACACTGAGTGGGTAGCTATATTGTTCTCAGGCAACCAGTGACGAGTCAGGTAGTTTACTGATAGGTGGTAATCGTCACAACACAACAGTGGGGCGAACTATGGCTGGAGAGCAGTGCATGAAAACCAGAATTGTGCTTTCCCAACAGTACTTAACCGTTGAGAGCCTGTCGACATTTCCCCCCCAGAAATCCACTCCACCTAGTGCACGGTTTGGGTGACTGTTCATACCCATGTTGACATCAAATTCCAGGACTGTTCAGTGCAACATTCCAGGATGTTTTAAAAAGTAATTTAAACACTCCAAAACATAGCTGCATTCATAGCTGCTTCACTGGGTAAGATGTGAATTGTGAATAAGCATGCGAAATAACAATGACTATATCATTATAAGTATGGTTTTAACATAAAAATCAAGAGGCAGGATAACGAACACACAATATCCACTTAATACAAAACATCACAGATTGAAGTTTGGGCACATCGGCGAAAATAGGCTTAATATATATATTAATTTGTGTACTTGTGAAGAGCATGTGTACAAAGCTCTTGCCAAAAAGAATATTTGATACACCTGTTAAGCAAGACAATTGTATCAAATAAGCGTTCAAATGCCTAAAAAGTGTTTTTCATCCGCCTAGAAATGTTGCAAATAACACCAGCAACTCTCGCGTCCTGACCGTTATGTTCAAAATTACCTTTCTTCTGTACATAAGTGTCTGCTTTTTGTCAGTGACCAAATGTAACTTTTCAAAATAAATACTTCAGTCATCTGTAAGTATTTGTTTGCCTTGTATATTTGTGTTTGTTATTTCAAGCAACAAAACTTGAATACAGGTTTGCAACAGCCATACCTGGAATTTTATGGCTATAGGGTAACACTTTCAGTACCCATGATCTGAGCCTTACTTACACTTATAGAAAACCCGATTTTCTTAGTAGTCCAGAAGACCAATATTTTAACTAGCACATACAGGCGAAGCGATTCCACACACAAGCTGATATTTGCTAACGGTAATAACTATGAGTTAATTTATATAAATTTGTTTGTGTGTGGGGGATTGAGATTAAACGTTGGAATATAATTTATTACAGCCACATAGGGCTTCAAAAGGGATGGTGGCAGTGTTATTACATACAATCGAACTGGGCCATTTTTTCACAGAGCTTGAAGGTGCCGAGGACAGCCTTGAAGTGAGGCTGGTTGATGCAGGTCAGGAACCAGCGGTTTGTGTTCATGAAAGGCTTGCGGAAGTCTGCATCCATCACCTATAGAACAATGACAAAACCTCATGTAGCAAGTTGAAATAATCATAGAAATCGCAGTGTACACTGAAGATGTTTGGGAGGGACTGCCCAGACAGGGATAGAACCCAACTGGATAATTATCTCCCATGTTATTCTAGCAAGATGTTCCTTGTCCCTCATCTCCATGTGTGGAAGACTGGGAGTGATCGTTACTTGCGGTTGGTTGTTGGTGTTTTACGTCCAGGCAACATCTTAGGTCATATCAGGATGGGTACCGACTTGTGACTGTGCACTCATGGCAGCTTTACAGTGCTGCCCCACTGGGAAGCAGCGAGCACCATGACATGATATCGACTATCATATCGACTCAGTCACATTATCCTGTCATTGAGCTAACCAGTCCTTGCCCTATCCTATTAATGCCAAGTGCCAGGATAGGAGGCGACAAGCATAAATTTTAAAGCCATTGGTTCAACTCGACCGGGAACCGAACTCCCAACCTTCCGTACGCGAGGTCCACACTCTACCGATTAGGCCACCGTGCCCGGTTTGTTACTTGCGGCTTAAGGGGAGACACGGGTGATTTTTGTGTCTCAAAAACTATTAAAGATAGAGCTTTGGAAATTGGAGCACACATTCTTTGTATCAAGCGAAGCATATCTGCAGAGTTTCAAAGCTCTATCTTGAGTAGAGGGTCATATGATAAAGGATCTTGCAAACAGAAATATCTAAATTTTACCCCCTCCAGGAGGTATACTGAATGTGCCTAGATTTGCCTGAATCAAGTTATTATATGAAGAACTGGTCCAGTTGAGTGCAATAAGGTGGTTTGTGAATTTATATATTTCATTACCAACATGTCCCTACATGACGAACCAGAGGTAAAAAAAATTCAATGGTCAATTTTTGTGTCTCCATCCCTAGCTCTTGAACTATGAAAGATAGTGTTTTTAACCATATTATTGCACTCAGCAGCAACTTTTACATAAGACTGCCAAGTTTCAACTTTCTGCTACAATTATAAGTTATATTTTTAGAGAGGGCAAATTGACAAAACTCTGGGAAAAGCGGTTTGAGAAAACGAGGTTCAAAGTTCATGAAGTGTTTCTTTCAAATGTTAAGTCCAGTATCATCATCTAGAATTCCATATTATATACACAAATATCCAGTCATGTAATTATCTGTCCAAAAAACATCATTTACACCAAATTAGTACACCAAAAACTACCAGGTTCACCCAAATTCATGTTCCGATCTCCCCTTAAGCGGCACTTACAATAGCTGTGAAATAGGGTAGTCATGCAAGCAAATACGCATCTGAGAGCGACTGCCCAGAATAGGAACACGCTACCCAGGTAATTAACTCCCCAACATAATCTGGCAAGGTACACCACCTCAAACCTCACTTACCAGAGGATGAATTCAGTGTGCTTGCAAGATAAAACTGAAACACGGTCGATAGCCACCTGCCTGCCTTATAGCTAAGTTTGAAAGTCAAGGCCAGGGAAGAAAGTGATCACAGAGGAAAAAGCATGGAAATCTACGGCTAGGTAGGAAATAAATACAGCCACAAGGACAGTGGTTCGAAGGATAGTCTGTACGGATTCAGAAGAATGGAGCTATGACCGTGCCAGGAAAGTACTGGATGAAACCAGACCTCCATAGGTTCTCCATGATTTCCCAACAGTGCAGTCTACCTATGCAAAAATTTCCGTGAAAACCCCATCATTTAGTAATGGGGAGGCCCAACACCAGCTGGCCGCCGACTGTTACCCCATACACCAGCTGGCCGCCGACCCAACACACAAGGTCCGTGCACATGTGAAGATATGGAATTAAAGGCTATTTCAAGATGTTTTTGATAGGAATTCAATACTATTTTCATTTGGATTTAAGGGAAAAAAAACAATGGCGATTAGTGATTTCAGACTGATTCAGATCAGTGGGGACAGTTTAGTTTAATCAGTGGGGACAGCTTTTAAGACTACCCATAACAGGTCTTGAAATGGGGCAAATTCAAGGCCCCATACGGACCTTGAACAGAGGTTGTTACTTATCGAGCCTGAGACTGTTAAATGTTTCTGAAATTTAGTGTTGATATTACCTAGTAGATTGAGAAAATAAATAAAATTAGATCGTTAGGGGTTGAACATCGTAAATATTTTAGAAGTGACAAATCTCAGGTTTTACCCAAAAATCACGGAAATACGCGAAGATCTTTCACCGCATGTTAATAAAACATGTTTGTCCCCGAATACTTAAGAAAACCGACAACTTTATAAGTTCAAGTGAAGCTTTCCCACCTAATAAACTTTAAAAATAAATAAATAACAGAAATGACAATTCACAGGACTGATCTAACTACGTCAATAATTAGTATGAGTAGAATTTCAGACGGAACTATGATCAAATATTCAAGTAAGCATGTAATTACTCCCATGTTGATAGCAAGAGATTAATTACTCACAACAATGATGAACATGCCGAAATGTGGACAGACAGACTTGAGTCAAGTAAGCATGTAAGGTGCAATCACTTACGTGTTGGTAGCACAGGAGGAGATTGCACACCACAACGATGTCAGCGAGGGACACGCGCTCACCAACCAGGAAAGTGCGTGTCTCCAAGTGGTCATTGAGGATCTGCAGTATGGTCTTCAGGTCAGTCTTTGCACGGTCGCTGTTCTGAAATGGGAGTTTGGAGTTTTACGTCCTGGCAACATCTAAGGTTGTATCAGGACGGACACCGACTTGTGACAGTGCGCACTCATAGCAAGCTACGACCATGACCCGATATCCCACCCAGACACATTGTCCGGACACTGAGCTAACCAGCCCTTGCCCTATCCTATTAATGCCGAGTGGCAGGCTAGGAAGCGACAAGTATCAATTTTAAAGTCATTGGTGTGACTCGACCGGGAACCAAACTCCACTTTCCGCACGAGGCCTGCGCTCTACCGATTAGGCTACCACACCCGGTGTATGACAAGGTCGACATTATATAAAGGTGTCCTATTTTGTAGCCGACAAGATTCTGAAGCAACTTGTGTTATACAAAGTAACTAGTGTTAGACCATGTTCTTTCATTGTCGTTACTTTAGGTTGTATATAGCATATTCTTGGTAAATTATTCATTATGGTTATGCCCTTTTGCTTACATGTAACTACTTAATGGATAAATGATGGCACTCTTTTCTTGAGTTGTGTTGTGAACTATCAAAATAGCTATTCTTAACATGATTATCACAATATAGATGGAAACTGGGTGTTTGATAGATGCATCAAGGAATTACACACGATCATCACCATAATACTTTCAGCTTATACAGCTTGCGTAGGCATAGATACACTAAACCTAGACATGCCTTATTCTAAAGGAGTTTCAAAAGACCGTTATTTGGAGAAAATCCAAAGTAATTAAGATGAATATTTATGATTGATACATTATTTTTACTTGTTTGAAAAAGAAACCCTACTGAGAGGCCGAGCGCGACCCACAGTATCGAGTAATCCATCAATTTAATGTACCTTCAGCTCTTACACACCGACGCATACGTAGGCATGCCTTATTCTGAAGGATTGAAAAATACATGTACATATTCAATCAATTACCTGCTTGTTATACTGGATTATTCCGAGGCAGGGGAAAACCCAGGTGCAAGCGGCAGGCAGGATCTCATTCTCAGCAAAGTTGACAAACTGCTGAACTTGAGTGGCATCGACGGCATTGGCTCCACGCAGTGCATCGTTAGCAACTAACAAAAGCAACAAATTATCACATTAAACACTTTGTGAGAGACGCCTATATCAACCTGAGAAATTCCGAAATTCAAAAAGTGATTGTGTGTTGGTTTACATCCTAGCAACATCTAAGGTCATATCAGGACGGGTACCGACTTGTGACAGTGCGCACGCACTCATGTCATGGTGACTTTATAGAGCTGTCCCATTTGGAAACTAGGCGACCAGCACCATGACCTGGTATCCCACTCAGTCACATTATCCTGACACTGAGCACACCAGTCCTTGCCCTGTCCTAATGATGCCAAGCACCTGGCTAGGAAGCAAAATGTAACAATTTTTAAGTCATTGGTTTGACTCGACCAGGGTTCGAACCCACGACCCACCAGCACCGAAGACGGCTGCTCTAACTCAGTCGGCCATCCCGGCTGGTTTCAAAAAGTGAAATCAACTTAACATAAATTCAGCCAAAAAAGTGGTCATTTCCACATTTTACCCTCCGAACAAAGGCTTTTATTCACATCTAAAATACATAAGCAGTTGTACTAGCTTTAAAAATATATACTACAAAACTTGGGCCCTGCTTTTGGTGTGTATTTATCATAAAGTGGATATTTATTGATATAATATTCACAATATTAAGGGGGATTACTTATATACTTACCATGGAATGCAATTGTGTTGCTATCCCACAATTTAAGCCCATCGTTCGACTCAAAGGCTGGGACCTGTGGAACATCAGTTACAATAAAGTTGAACGGATCATTAAATTTAATTGAAAGAGGTATTTTCATATAAATTGAAATTGCACATGCCAAATGTGTTTGATATAAAAATTACAATTGTCTGAATACAATTTTATTGTTATAACTTGAGACATAACAATAAAATAAGTTCATATCCCTCTGCCTCCACTTCTTACACGCATATGGGAGAAAACCGTATGCATGCCTTTGAAGGAGGTTTCTTTGGCACAGAACAAGCGAATACCATAATGGAAGACAATGCAAGGTTTTATCAGTCTCAATTTAAGAACCTATATTCAATTAAATGTAAATTACCCTTCAGACGAATCCAGGTAATAGACATACTAACAATACTATATTAGGTCAGGTTTTGTACTGAGCTTAAAAGGTACGGTTAAAAGAAATCAGATTATTTACTATCGATCAAGACTAGCTTGCGAACGAGTCCTAATTTGTCACTAGTTTGGAAAGGTAAGCCCGTACGGCAATGTTAGGTATCTCAGATTCCGTTAGGGGTGCATAGGCCACCATGTCTATAGTAAAATGTTCCTGCATTTTCACGATTCTGGCCTTGATTAAAGTACTTTTGCATTGGAATAGTTTCATAAATTTTATATCACTGTACAGAAGATGACATAATCTCACCGAAAATACACATAAAAATCAAAATACTTAGACTAGAGCATACAAAGCTGTAACAATGTGGCATGGCTCAGTTTATTATAATGGTGAATCCAGACTAAATTGAATAATTAAGCAGAAATTAGAAATGCCATGACTTTCTCCCCTATTAAGATATTTTCAAAATTACAACAGATTTTAGTTTGTCTCAGCAAGATCTGTTAAAAGAGCTTAAATTTACACTGTTTGTTGTGTTTTGAAATTTTAGATGATCTACCTAGCAATGTGTCTTAGGAGAGAACTCTTTTTTTTATTCAACTGGAATATAAATTTGAAGGAAAAAAAACTAATCCATGTGTTTGAGAGAAGGGATTTTGTACGTGTATTTATGCGGAGGCCTCAATATGACAATAACGCAACGAATAACGATAATTATGAATTGTATTTATTCTCATCAGAAATTGTAATGAGAGGGGGAGGGGGAAATGGGAACATACAAATTAGTCGGTATTGACAAATGACAGACAGCTGTCAAAAGTCAAGAATCGAATTTTATATCAAATTTATTAGATTAAAAAATATGCTTTTCCACTAAAGATAAAAATAAATGTAATGGTACCTTTCCCAGTGGGAACTTCTTCAGAAAATCGGCAGATTTGTTAGTTTCTCCAAACTTGAAGTCCGGGTTCACCGTCACCTTCGCACCGCTGTATTTGGCAGCGATGAGGGCCTTGTAGGCCTTGAAGTTATCTGGATATGTGTAGAGCGTCTAAAAGAACAGACACGCATTAAATTATTCATTTTATGAACGAAGGGCGTAAATATATACATAGTCCTTATTTCTAAGTATATCTATATTCCACGATGGAACTGATAAATAGAGATTTAACAAATACGAAAGGTTCATGCTTACACCGTCCGCCATTTCGCCGGTAGAAAGAGGAAGTTGCGCAGTGCGGCTGTGAAATCAGCAACAGCGCGCATCCGTCCATATTTAGGCCACGAATACCCGGATATTGCCAGCCCTGAAGGTAGTGCTCGATAGTGCTTAGAAGAGTGTGAACAATATTCCAAAATGGTACGTAATTCCCTTTTTATCGTTAATCTGATTATAAAAATAAAGACTTGTGGCATTTGGTTCAATGGAACTCCTATTAGTATCCACGTTAGACCGACGCCTGAAGTGTTTGCTGTGTGTTTTCTGTAACCACCGAGGGTGCAGGTTGCATCTAACGGTGAGGATTGAGATGACAATTTGTGTCGGCTGTCATAATGTCAAATAGGCATTATTGCACTTCCTATGGCATTTGAATTTTAAGCATGTGCCCTGAACGTTATGATGATTAGAATATGGTATGTATCAAAATTAAAGACGCAAATAGTTCCCGATCAGTTTGAATTGGCGCAATGGGGCAGCGACTGGAATGGTGATGTTTATCCAGTTGACAGTTCATTCACTCAAATCATTGCCAGTCACTGAGTCAGTAACATTGGCGTAACTGACACTACACTGTTTGCAGTTTGTGTAGATCTAATCAGCCCACAACGTATGTGTAGCTATTATTCTGAACCAGCTATTTCAAGAGACTCATTGATTTTGGGAGATTTAACAAAAATTGCTTGCAGATTGGAGGCGGGCACTAAAGACATTCTCAGGATTGAGATTTATCATGTATTTATATTTATATATATATAAATATTAAAGCTCGTGATTACATGTTGTTATACACACTACTCACTAGTGTCACTCACCAGGTACAAGTAAATCCTGGTGTAATCGTGAAGGCCATTATTATGTATCTGACTGTATTGTGCCTTGTAGCCATACAGGCGTATGTTTTTTCAACGATGGGCGTGGCAGAATACATCGTTGGAACCTCTTGGTTGAATTTTAAAATAAGAAGAGATAATCTCTCGCTCTTTTATTATCACTTTAAATTCTTCTTTTTTGTTGTTGTAAATAGGTATGTCGGGAGGAGGATGCGAACACTAATCAATTCTTCTAGGACTAGAACAGTGTATTAGCCAAAATATCCTATATCCTTCTTCCATCTAATAAAATCGTAGTGTCTACGCGTATGTGAGCCGTACGCGTAGCCTGACGGTCTAGGCGTACGTGAGGAACTAGGGCGCATCCGTTTGAAATTTGTCACTTACACTATTGACATTGAACAATGTGGACGTGCAGCTATGCTTATCAGCAAACGGAGCGTTTATTTTTGCAAAATAAATTTAAAAGCTTTCATTGGGTCGATTAAAAATATCTTAATGTGCGATTGAAGAGGAAGATCTGAAGTATTTAATTTTACCTGAGAGCATTTTTTTTCTGAAAGGATTAAAAAGCAGAGATAATAGTGAAAGTTGTGATATTCTGAGTGTCAGTGCCAGTGGTAGCCGTACCGGATCATGGCCTCAAAAACTATTTTCGCAAAATAAATTCAAGAACTTCCAATTGGCTGATTTAAAAAAAAGCTGTATGTGAAATTGTAGAGAAATATCTGAACTATTTAATAGAAATAAGAACAATTTGCTTTCAAAGCACCAAAAAGCACAAATTAGATACGTGAGGAACTGGGGTGCATGCTAAGAATATGGCTCATGTACGCGTAGACACAGAGGCTAAAGACACATGAGGAACTAGGGCGCATGCGCAAACACTGCTGTACGTCTAGACCGGCAGGCTACGAATACGGCTCACTTACGCTTAGCCACTGCCTAAAATAATAAGACATTTTGAAGCAAAATAAAACCGTTTAAAGAAACTCGTTGTATTTTTTTATATTTTCCAGGGGAACGAGTCATCGTTGCCTATGGAGCTTTGCTCCACTTGTAAGTATTATTCCAATATATTCCTGATCCACATAATCACTATAGCTATTGCAGTATTGAGAGTAAGATTAACTGTTGTCCTTGGATTGTAGCGCTGAATTTGTATAGCGCATTGTGATCGGCATATCGGTTGGTATGCATGACACTGTTTTTCAGCCTGACAGGTGAAAGGTACATATTTATTATTTCCACTTTGCTTAACATATCTAAATCAACAGCCAATTATCTAAGTGCTCAGATTGCATTGTGAAATAAGTCCCTCAAATGCCAAAGCTTGTCATTATTTATGTTAAGGGCCATCCAAAGTTTTCAACGTTTTGTTAAATGATAAAAGTCATGCTTGACTGAAACCCCTCCCCCCGTGTTGCGTGAACACTTTGAAGGGGCTCTTATATAGTTATTACCTGATTTTGTACTTGATGTTTTATTTTTTCTCTGCTGGGCATCTTGGGGCTTAAATATTTGAAAGGGAAACACATGGATCATTTCATGAGTGGTGAATGGCGTTATTGGCATATTCCTATCAGACGATGGATTCAATAACTCATTAGATGAGGTATGCATGATTATTATTTTCTGATTTGTGCTTCTACGTCCTGCGATGGACGTTGTCTTAGATTTTATCGTCCAGATCTTACTGCTTGAATTTTCAGTTGAGATAGTAGATATGTTAGAATATCTTCATATCTTTCTAATAATTAAGAAAATTCTAGTGATTCATTGGTAGCATCGCGATTGTTGAGTCTATGCATAGCTTAGTGAGATGTAAATTATTCGATTTTTGCTGCTTTTTGGAGAATTCTAAGGACTATGTTATTAGAACTGATTTATTTGTATGTCCCTCTCAACTACAGCCAATCTTTTTATGGTTCTACAATTCATATTCGAATCATTTGGTTATTTAGGTAAGACTTGTTACGGTAATATCAAGACGATTTAGTGTTTCAAGTGGGACTGGCACAACCACCTATATTGATAAATAAGACTAGCTTTTAAACTTGGCAATGTTGTTCCCTCCCCAGTATCAAATCCGAATTTGTTCAATATCTCTTTTAATAGGATTTAGCATTGAGTATGTTTCACCATAGATAGGAACAGTACATAGTATATGGTTGGGCGTTTTCAATCACTCTTATTATGGAATCCTTCATGGTAATTTGTGCAAGAGTATCTGACTTGAACTTAGTCAATAACTACTGGTGTCACGCCCTGAATGGTAGATATGGGTGGTATGGACAGTCTAAGTTTACTTTATTGTAGATATAAAATTTATATCTTGAATATCTTCAGTCACTTACGAATGAAGAGAATACTTACCTATTTGTTTGTCTTTGTTTTATTTTCAATACTAGTACATTACGACAAGTATTATTGTTCGATATCTAAACATAATTGCTATGGATATTTCATAGCAGTACCTGCTACTGGGTAAATCCAGAACCAACACTGTACCTATACTGTAACTTTAATACAGAGAAACTGTCATGGGAAACTATGAAAATTAAAACTATACACATAGTAATATTCATGAGAAGCTGGCTTTACTTCATAGGCATGACTCGGGAAGAATGGTTGGTATCCTGACCTGTGATAGAATCAAGACATGAATTTGATTTCAGCAGATGATAGTGGTGATAGGTGGGCGGGGGAGAGCTGTCAGGAGTTCTTCTTATATACCTGTGATGAAGTTTGTATGACAGAATGTGTTCATTTAGAAGAGCTTATGCAAGTAGTACATGTATGCAAGTGTGGGTATTTCAGTGACGGGTCGTATGTGTGTTAATGCAGTCAGAGAAATGCACGACAGTAGATGACTTTCTGGTTTAATCGTTGCGGAGGTATGTATGTGGTTACTGTTAAAACTTTATCGCAGAAATAATTGCTCTCGTGTTTTCGTTTGTTCCAACAAAGCTGTTAGTAGCTTTAATTGTATTTATTTAATATTGCACACTCTTATTATTATTATACTTGCTGGATGTTCTTGTCTTATACCCGAGTCACACGAGAGCCAGCGTTGGCCACCAACCTCCCAGCATCCCTCTCGATACATTGATTCAAAAGCACAGTTGGCAGCGCCCTGGCGCCGACCACACGGTGAGCGCTGCATTGCATGTGTTGGCGGCGCCAGGTCACCGCCAACCAAGAGTTTGGTGACCTGGTGGCGCCAGGATACCAACCAGTTTTGAATGGTGCCGCCAGCACAGGATGCAAGGAGGTTGCAAGTGCAACAGCTGCATCCTCCTTGCTTCCAAAATTTTCTAAATGGACACCGGGAGGTTGGCGTCCTCGCGACGCCAGCATGTGAGGACGTCTTAACGTCGCGAATCGATCGTAAGCGACTGCAGGCCTGGTGTGACTGGGGTACTAGTTTGATCAATTCGCACCACTGCCTGAATGTATGGCTGAAATTCGCAACTCACTGTAGGTGTAATTTCACCGGGCACGGTGACCTAATCGATTAAGCGCGGTCCTCGCGTGCTTAAGATCGTGAGTTCGATTCTCGGTCGAGTCAAACCAATGACTTAAAAATGTATACTTGTCACTCGGAATTAATAGGATAGGGCGAGGACTGGGTGAGTGGGATATTGGGTCATAGTGCTGGTGGCCTGATTTCCCTGTCACAAGTCGGTACCTGTCCTGATATGACTTTAGATGTTGCTAAGACGTAAAACAAACAAACTGGTGTAATTTCACATATGTATGAATGATGACATACCTACCCTGAAGAAGGCCGTACCGGAGTAACACTTACTCTTTTAGATCTACTAAACATATCCGGTTTACCGGGCGCAGGCTTTCCGTGTGGAAGGTAGGGAGTTCGAATCCCAGCAGATGACTTAAAAAAGTGATACGTGTCGCTACCTAGTCTGGCTCTCGGCATTACTAGGATAGGACAAACTCTGGCTATCAGTATCACAGTATCGGGATAATGTGACGGTGGGATATCGCGTCATGGTGTCGGCAGCCTGGTCTCCCAGACAGGTAGCACTAAAAGGTCGCAATGAGTGCGCGATGTCACAAGTCGGTACCCAGGTACCCATCCTGATATAACCTTAGATATTGCTAGGGCATAAAACACAAGCAAACATGTCCGGTCTGTTTTTGTCGTGATATTTTGTTGGTCATTGTATGTCGGTGGGAATTTGAGAGCTCATTAGGAAGCATTATTATAATTCGGTGTATGTAAACAAATCTATATGGAGGGCTTTACAAAAAAAAAAGTTAATTTAGCATATATACTTAAAATGCTGGTGTTGGTTTCCACGTGGGCTTAATTTAGTTTGAGAGTCGAAGAGTGCTTGTGTGTGGCAGACATAATTTGAGTTTGAGATGTCCATGTATCTATGTTGGTCATTGGTATATTCATTATCCTATTTTATTAACTAAAGCTCTCGTCGTTTGGTTCAAATCGGACTTCTGTCTCAAGGCATCAGGGTTATTCCTCGAAAATTAATTATCTTGGGACAATAGGTGTAAATTGTGATAATGAAATCCGATTTACCCGCGTTTCTCTCAAATATCCCCAAATTCGATTATTAGTTCTGCTATCTTCGGAGTACTGTTTTACTATTAAATGGTGCCATTGTGGTCGTACGTTAAATAGTTTCCATTATCTTCACAACCTATCTAGCGTTGTATGTGACTTTCGTATTTTATACATATGAAAAACAACTTTAGATTAATCCTGGTTGGTCCAAAGAAAGCTGCCACAACTATAAAATGAGTATTCGCTGTACTTGTTTTCTTACCCCCAACATTAATTGGGGTGAGTGACATAATATAATAATGATCAGATATAATCAAGGGACGTATATGAAGGAAAACAAAACGGTATCATATTGACATGGTTAGTATGCCGTATGGTACTCAGATAGTGACCGTCAGACCAACTTTGTTGTTTATTATTCCTTATTATTACTGACATGTAATAGTACATGTTACACGGGTGTCATGGGCATTTTTTATTGTTATAATACTAGTACAGTGTAATACTATTTAAGAAGTTACACCCAGCTCCATTATCCCGAACTTCACTTATTAAAGAACAATCTCTCGATACTTCATTTAAATGTCCCTATCCCAGCACATATCCGTAGAGAGCACTATAGAAATGATCCCGTTGTTTCAAATACAGCGCCAAGCTTTATCAGACTATTTTTCTGTGGTTTTCAACCTTTTTCCCCCCTTTTTCTTCTTTTACTGAAAACATTGGAAATATATTCTAGCAAATAAATTGTTTCACAGCCACACGCTCGCCTCCGTCTCTAAACAAATACAACAACAAATAAACAATCAAAATAAAATAAACCCACCAAAAAAAGCAACGACAACTGAAATCCAATATGGGTTGGGATATATTGTGTCTTTTCATCTGGAAAGCAAACATATCAAATATCCTCTTGTCAATATTGGTGACTACCTTGTTTTTCTTTTCCTTTGTTTACTGTCAATTAACGATGTACATGGATATACAGAGATATTACGCCAATTATGTGTGGGTGATCCGCGGGCTGTTTGTTATTGATTATGTTTATAATATAATAATGGGTCGATCTTAGAAACTGTGTACCACATATTTGGTTTCCACATTACATTGTTTTTGATTTTAAGCCTTTTTTTAGGGGGGTGTAGCAAATCAAATAATGATTGTTGACTCTGTATTAAGTGTGTTAGCAATACTACATTTATTTAATCTATACCACAAAATTGATCCAAAATATGCTTATAATGATTTTGGGCTAAAGGGAAAATTTGTATATTGACATTATGCATCTACCCAAACTTGTTTTCTTGTAAGACATAAAATCCTTTTAGCTTAACTGTAATCAATGAAATCTTGTTTGAATTTGTTGTGTGTGTGTTTAGATGAAGTTATGGATGGATGTTACACGGTTAATTTTAACATTTTACCAATTTGTATGAGATCAAAAAGTGTGTGAAACAAAGTTCAACTCTGACATGCGCAACATTATAAACCTTCATATGAACATGGATTCAACTATTATTTGGAATGTTTTCACTTTTGGTTTCCATGTGACAAATCTGGTACAGTTGATGAGAACCACCCATATACATGATTATAGTAATAACAAATATTAATTTTAAATGTGACCCTTCACAGATACATCTTTTAAGGATTGTATAAACCCACATGAGTTTCAGTTCTAGCAACATCCAACATGGTGAAGTTTGCTGTGATGAAATACTATGCCAGTTATAAGCAGGTATATACAAACAGACACAGGCCATCAGAAACTAGGAACTGTTGCCTCATCTAATCTCAACCTTCAATGCAAATTATGCAATTATCTCTTACCAGTCTGTATATAAATGTATGTTTCTCTTTAAGTAGTCCCGGACAACCGTAAGTTATTCCTTTCGCGACTCAGCAAGCCAAACCAATTCATTCTGTTCCCTTTCTTTAAGCCTCCATCCAGTAACCATGGAGACTCCAGCAGGACTAGAGCGTGACCATCTTTGTTTAGGTTGTAGCGTTGAATACAATTGCATTCATTTTGGCACCTGGGCAGTAAGTAGATGATAGTCGCGGCAGTAATAATACCTAACCGTGCCTCTAGTTTGATCGCAATCAGTTATCATTTGGATGTGGTTTATACATAATTTTGTGTCTGGCTTAGTTGTCCCACATCCTTTCCAGCTCCACACATGCACAACTAACTGCAAATACACTGTGACCGTTGTTATCAGTCTTTAATTTATGCTGCATATACACACGAACCCATTAAGTAGGCTTCCCGTGGTAGTTAGTGTGCCTCGCTTCAACAAGTATGAGAGTTTCAAGTTAGTGCTGATGCAGTTACCCAATGCTTTGTCATGTACCTGCCATTTTACACTCCAGCAGTGCTATTTATTTGACCAGCAATCTCAAAACAAACAATTTTGTGTTTAAAGCAATGGAGCAGAGGGAGGAGGGTGGAGGTTCGCTAATATTTTGTAACTAGTAACTTGTCCTTTTTTATTTTATTGCGATGTATTGCTGTAATTTCTCTGTGGCAATAAGAACGTGCATTTATTGATATAAGAGTAGCCTGTCATATTATCTAAGCTGTGCAGTTCTGGCTGGAAGATCAGTGCCTCGGCGCTAAAGCAATTTAACAAATTAATTTTTCAGCTGAAGAAACTTTTTTTAAAGACACCAAAAACAAAACCCCATGCCATCTGCCCACTCTAAAATACAAATTCTTTGCTGTACATGAAAATCTGTCTATTGCTTTTAAATTGATTTTCGTTGCCCTTTGAATCGGTTCACTGTATCCAAATGTACTGGATTAAACTGCGATGAAACAGTTGATTAAAATACGGGTTACTTAATTTCAAATAATTTCGGTTGTAGTAGTAAGGGTGCATGGTCGGGTGCGGTAGGGAAACCTTTGTTGAAATTAGATCATTGTGTTGTTATGCTGGTCAAAACTTAGCGTACTGGTTGGTCCTAATGTTCAGTGTACTAGACATTAGACTGGAGAATGACTGAAACCACTGTGTTGAATTGTGACTTGTGAAGTGCATTGTCAATTTTAGACCCCTGGATGCCAAATTGTCTTATTTGTGCTAGATATCCTAGAATGGTTGTGTGCATGATATGGTGTGTTTGAATGGGCTAGAAAACGATGCAATAACATGGCAGATAATCACAAGCAGGACCTGAAGAGTTATCAAAACCAAAATCACATCATTTGTGTGACATTCTTATATGTGTTATTGTACATAATTGTATTGCATTTAATTGAGCATTTTATAATCATGCTAATTATGTCCTTTTGGAAATAGTTGTAGATTACATAGAAACGATGCATACAAACAATACATACAAACAATACAAACAATGCATACAAACAATACATACAAACAATACATACAAACAATACATACAAACAATACATACAAACAATACATACAAACAAAGCATACAAACAATACATACAGACAATACATACAAACAATACATACAAACAATACATACAAACAATACATACAAACAATACATACAAACAATACATACAAACAATACATACAAACAATACATACAAACAATACATACAAACAATACATACAAACAATACATACAAACAATACATACAAACAACACATACAAACAACACATACAAACAACACATACAAACAACGGACCAGATGGGGTTGCCGAATGAGTTAGAGCATCCGTCTCCCGTGTTGGTAGACCGTGTGGTTGTGGGTTCGAACCCTGGTTAAGTCAAATCGATGACTTAAAAATTGATACTTGTCGTTTCCTAGCCTGGCGCTCGGCATTATTAGGATAGGGCAGGGACTGGTTGGCTCAGTGTCAGGATAATGTGACTGAGTGGGATATCAGGTCATGGTGCTGGCGGCTTGGTCTTCCAGTGGGGCAGCACTATAAAGTCACCATGAGTGCACACTGTCAGAAGTCGATACCCGTCCTGATATGACCTTAGATGTTGCTAGGACGTAAAACAACAAATAAACATACAAACACACATACAAACACACATACAAACAACACATACAAACAGATACAAACAACACATGCAAACAACACATACAAAAAACACATACAAGCAACACGTACGGTTGTTTCCTTGCATTATGCTCAGTCATAGTAGGATAGGGGAAATACTGGTTGGCTTGATGTCAACATGTGGGGCCTGTCACTTGGCAGCATTGCATGCCACCGAGGTAGTACCATAAGGATTATTAGACTAAGAACCCACCTGCTACACACCCAGGAACTGGCAGGTCTACAGGTCAGTTTGTTCTATCAGTTGACACCGACGTTAGTTAACCTAGTCTAAGGTCTAGACGTATAGGAATGGTTGGTCAGAAGCGGTTTAACAAAAATCCACATAACTGGTCTTAGAGCAATGATTTTGAAGACCACTGTGAGGCTAATAAAGAAAGGGAGGGTGATAATAGTTGAGCCTTTAAAACTAATCGGTTTCCTGTTGCATGCAAGCAAGAAAGTAGGCTAGGTAGGGATTTTAACAAATATAATTTTTTTTACCCTGAATCCCCTGACAATGATGTAATTTGGCGTACACAAAAGGTACTACCCATATAGCTTGTCAGAAAATGTTCATTAAAGCAAGGAACTCAGTCACCGGGTATTTGTGATTATCTGAAAGTTTATTTCTAAAGATTACATTTGTTTAAAGTCATTTAAAGTAAATGGAAACCGTTGAAACTTGTATGAAAAATGAAACCAATATAACTGTATGGCGCTTCTAGCTTAATACAGCTCATAGGTTAAATGAACTAAATTCTTGGGTTAAATTAACCCAGACCTAGCTGATTTAAAATAGTTATGTGAGACTTGTAATTCAAAGATAACTTCTGTTGTACCAAGGATATAACCGATGGTGTGAGGAAGACAGGGCTCTTCTGAGGTGTCCGGGAGATAATTCAGATTGATCTATATTAACTAGATTAACTGTTATATATAAGAATCTAGTTGAAACTACTTAAAGATATAAGTGAGGAATATTAACTAAATAAATATATTTTAAAAGTATAGAGATTGACCAGTAAACGGACATAGCTTCATCTCCCGGTCCTCCTCATTGCCTCGGTTATATTGGCAATACAGAAATTATCCTTCAACATCACCAAGGTAAGTCTCATTTAATATACATATATAGCACGTACCTGCGTGCGGACATACATACATACATACATGTACATACATACATACATACATACATACATACATACATACATACATACATACATACATACATACATACATACATACATACATACATACATACATACATACATACATATATACATACATACATACATACATACATACATACATACCCACATACCCCACCACCACACATCTTCTGACCGGGCGCGGTGGCCAAATCGGGAGAGCACAGGCCTCGTGTGCGGAAGATCGGGAGTTCGCGAGTTCGGTTCCCGGTCGAGTCAAACCAATGACTTAAAAATTTATATTTGTCGCTTCCTAGCCTGGTGCTCGGAATGATTAGGATAGGGTAAAAAAAAAAAGAGGGGCTGGTTAGCTCAGTGTCAGGATAATGTGACTGAGTGGGATATCGGGTCATGGTGCCAGCAGCCTGATTTCCCCATGGGGCAGCACTATAAAATCGCCATGAGTAAAACAACAAACAAACACATCTTCTGTCGGGTTTAGCTGTGCTACTGTAGCTACAATCTGGAGTGCTGGGTCGCAGCTTTCAGTTGTTACTGAGGGAACTCGGAACACCGACGAGTGGCCGTACCCATATAGTGCTGCCATCTAGCGTGCATCTTTTTTTCCGTGCAACCACGACGTTTTCTATAGTATCCAACAGGTGGCGCGAGCAGAGCACTTGAAACCCATTCCTGATACACAAAATATAACCATCTACATACTGTTGATGGGGGTTCCATTTTTATACATTAGTGTTCTTGACTTTTGTACACATGTACCCATACTTCATTGCAGTTTACACCGACCGTTCTATTCTACAAACACGGCACCTTAGATTTCCGTCTCATTCGCAATAGGACAAAGCTATGGTCGAGTGTCTTGTGTTATTTTGGCTTTCATGTAAGGGTTGTGGCTTAATTTGAGATATAACCAAGTGCTCTTAGACAGTCGTATTTAGTGCCTGTAGCTGAATGTATATAGTAGGAGTTCGAGGTCATTTTATTTTATTTTATGGTTTAATGTGTATGGTATATATTGAGTGGTCATTTGCAAGCAAATTGCTTACACAGTAACAACACTAACATAGCATTATTTTTGTTGGTCTCTGCTTTTAGTTCTGCGAGTTTAACCTGGTTCAGACAGTCTAATTCATAGCTGTGGTGCAAAGGATGTATTTAGTATTTTTGAGGTACATGAATTGCAGGCATGAGTATAGGCATATTGTGTTCGTTAATGTCCTAAGAAGTACTATGGTTACGACATTAGCTTACACATGCAGTGGACGTATTCCAACCCTCCACCCGCAAAGGTTAGCACACCAATACCCAACCCCTCCATGATGCTATTTGTTCATTTACAAATAGGCTGGATAGTTTGGTGCTTACCAACAAATACAAATAACACATGCGAGACGATATCCATATACTGTTCTAGTTTTTTTTGGTTGGTTTATTTATACGGAATATACCGTTGGCCAACAGTCAAGCAGTCCAAGCGCAGTCTAGTGTGTAACTTAACTTGATGTTTATTGAGTTCCTCCAGCCTAATGCCGTGTGCAGTCTATAACTATAAGGAGATGAAAAGATGAACGTTTGAAAACTTGAAATGCGAAATTATACTTCCATTCAAAATGATTAAAGTTGCATACTCCGATGGCTTTGAATTTCTGTATTTTTTCTGAGATAAATATATTAGATCAATCGCTAGTATCTACTTTACATTAGTTCAAAGTTACTTTTATTTTAAATGGTAAACTTTGAAGATATTTTGAGTGCAAACATGGAGGATTAGTTTTGGCATGCTTGTCAAAACTCTTGACACCATAGACTTCTGCAGTAGCATGTTCTGTTAAATTGACTCAGTATTGCCTTCTACGCACAAACAAATGCTTAATAAGTGCATCAGTATCTACGTTAGATACGTAAAATCAAATCTAGATAAATGGTTTGGTTTTGAAAATTTGACATTTCATCGGACTATGCAGCTTTAAGCAACGTGCAATTCTGTAAATTACCTTGTAGTCGCAATTATATAGGATGAAAATTATCTACAAATGTAAGCGGTTTATGCAACTATAAAAGTATATTCCACGAATAGTAGCTCTCATTTCTCGAAATGAGCCTTGGATAAACATGCATATGCACAGATTTGTGGAATAAGACTAATCTCATTCAGAAACACCAATTTAACCTCGATAAGAACTAAAGATGAATATCAGTTTATGCAACAGTTTTGTTTCTTATCTGTGAGAATACTGGCTCAGCATGCTATAAAATTAGAATAGGCCAATGATTCTTATTTACAATATTAATTCTTGGCACAGATTTTTTTCTTATGACTTTTGAAATTGTTATATCTACAGTAGTACCTGTCTTCAGCCATCTCTGTATTTGACTAATACCTGGCATGTGTGGACAAGTTTTTCAGTGTACAAACTGTCTTTTGTTTCACTTGACTCTACCTCTGATAACATGACACCTGTCCAGACAACGTTGGTTAGTTTGCAGAGTTGTCCATTAAAGACAGGTACTGCCGTATTCGACAATATTTAAAGTTGCATAGTCCGAGGGTTTCCCCGATTAACGTTAACAAAATGCCATGACAGCAATTGGTCAGTCCGAATCCTGTTTTTATTACCTTAGCTATTGTGGGGACATAAAACCCAAAGAAGCAGAAAAGCAAGGCGTGATTGTGGAAAATGGGAATTGGTGGCCATGGGTGATAATAGTCACAACAAAGACAGTTGTACACTCTTCAAGGATTCTCTGTACTGACAGATCAGTGGAATTGTGCTAGGGTAATAGTATTGTTGGAGAGTATTAGATGAAACCGGAATTTTGGGAAATTTCCGCAATTCCCTGACAGTGCCAAGTCTATGGGGGAATATCCGCATTTTCACAGAAATTCTACATTGGTTTTTCTTCTTTGAATAATGTAGCGTCGTTCTGCGAGTAATTGTTATTAATTACTAGGATAACGTTACTGTTTTTGGAAAAATATTATTTTCAGATAACCTCACCATAGATTTCCGCTTATTTTTTTTTGTTTTTTTTGCATAGACCACTTTCACTTTCATCCCTGTAGAGAGCTTGACGGTGGTGGATAGATCGAAGGCACCTGTACCATGAACCAGCAGTCCGCTGATTGCCTTGATGTTACAACTGCTTCTGTCGCCCAACTCTTTATCTCCTGCCCATCAGGCCTGGATGTTCCGTGCAATGCCTGGCTGGCAGGGCTATCAGGAGCAGAGTGGTGGGACCCGTAGTGGGAGAGAGGCCGGGCACGGGGCATGTGCCTAGTCATGAGGCTCATTTAGGCGTACATTGGTAGCCATCTATCTTCCCCCACCGGGCGCGGTGGCCGAATCGGTAGCGCCCAGGCCTCGCATGTGGGAAATCAGGAGTTTGGTTCCCGGTTGAGTCAAACCAATGACTTACAAAATTGATACTTGTCATTTCCTAGCCTGGCGCTCTGCATTAATAGGGTTATGGCAAGGATTGGTTAGCTCAGTGTTAGGATAATGTGACTGAGTGAGATATCGGGTCATGGTGCCGACAGCCTGATTTACCAGTAAGGCAGCGCTATAAAGTCGCTACCCGTCCTGATATGACCTTATATGTTGCCAGGACGTAAAACTCCAACAATCAACCAAATCTATCTTCCCCTGGACTTTCACGTTACCTCCTGGCTGTTTCTATAAGCTTCGCTTTTTTCTGTTTGCTCTGTGAATGATTGGCCAATCAGAGGGATTTGATTCCATCGTTTCTCATTTCTCTCTTAATCATTAAGATCACCATTATTGGTTTTGGGGATCTCTGAATATATATTAAGTCTAAGGATTGGGGTCATTGTGGGTTGTCTGTTTAGCTGGCTTTCATTATAAACTAGAACCTAGAGGTATCAATATCAGTGACCGGTGGCTAATATTGTTAGGGGGGGGGGGGAATTAGAGGTAAAGGAGAATATGTTCATATGGTTGTTTTTTGTGGGGGGGGGGGGGGATTATAACGTCGGCGTTGGTCCTACACTTTACAGCCATGTGATATGTCCAAAAGATGTACTTAAATGTTTTATAAACTAGCATATAAACTAATTGTAGGTACCGGCAGCGAAATTTTAAAATATGCCTATGGTCCAATATTTGTATTCCTTCCTGTAGACATTGAAATTAGAAACCCAAATCCAAAAACAGTTGGGCTATATATATGAAGTGGTCTGCACTGACCTCTCAGGCAAGGAGCCGCATAGACAGGTAGGCGTGGGTGGGATGTTGATATCAGGGACCCTAGGTGGTGTAATGGTTAGCACACTGGCCCGGAATGCAAAGAGATGTGGGTTCGAGTCCCGCTCTAGGCGCAATATTTCCCGTTTTCATCACCCCCATGACACTGGTTGCCATGACCAGGATCCTATACAAGCTATGCGCTGTATAGTTGTTGAACCTACCCTGTGTATGTAAGTGTGTTGCATTGCCTGTATGTATGTAATTGTAAGCATTAAAAGACTTAGAATTCCAGGGGTACGAGTGTGGTGGTCTGCACTGACCTCTCAGGCAAGGAGCCGCATAGACAGGTAGGTGTGGGTGGGATGTTGATATCAGGGAGCCTAGGTGGTGTAATGGTTAGCACACTGGCCCGGAATGCAAAGAGATGTGGGTTCGAGTCCCGCTCTAGGCGCAATATTTCCCGTTTTCATCACCCCCATGACATATAGTATTGTTCTGAAGATAATACTTTTTAAAGATTAAATATATAAAAATGTAGTAATTTTGAATTAAATGTGGAACTTTGACCAAATATAATTTTTTTAATTTAAAGTGGAAGGATGTGAGAGGTGTTCTGCTAACCAATTTCCAATGTACATTTATAAAGGAATTTAAATTGTCACTTGCTAAGTCAATTAGTAAAGCAGATTTTGAATGTCAAAAAGTGCAATTCATAACAAAAACATCATTCTGATTTGGCCAAATAGCCATTTAAAAAGCATGATATTTTCTTGGAAAACTGCAACAAGACTAAATAAATGCTACATAGTTCACCTATTCATAACACTGTAGCACCCTGTTATCTCTCAGAGCTCTATATTCAGAGAATCAAAAGATATTTACATCCTAAAATGTCAAAAAGTGTAATTGTTTGCATCTGTAAGTGAAATCTTTTCAACGTTTCAATCTTTGAAAGCTCATTGCAGCAAACCAATCTTTTGAATCTTCCTCATATTTGGCACAGTATTACACTAACCATTCACTGAGACTAATAGATATTATTGATATCAATATTATATCCAAAAGTATGGAAAATATTGAATTTTGATCGAACAAGACAACTTGTTGGAAAACCAAATATATCAATTTAATGAATTTTTTAATGTTCATTGTAGCTTAACCAATTGGTTAAACTTCCTATAAATTGACAGTGCACATCATCTGGAGGGAATACACATTATCATATTAATATTCTGTCTAGAAATACAAAAAGTGCATTTTGATTGCGCTTACAAAAGAAAAGTGTACAAAATAAAAGATAAAGATTTGTTCATCAAGCTTTGAACACTCCCTGTAGCTCATCCAAAAGGTGGATCTTCTTCAAATTTTGCAGACATAGCATATGGATATAGCATATTAGCTATTACAATAATTTAGCTAAAAATATCAAAAGCTGCGTTTTGATGGCAAATACAAATTAAAATTGTCTGAAATATTGATTTAAATAAATCTTTAAATATGTACTGTGGCTAGAGCAATGGTTGGATCTTCCCCAAATTTGGCCCAATATTAGATTATATATTCTATGATATATTTCAATGTCATGTACATGTTTCTACATGGGTGTCACCATTGTGAAACTAGTGTGGTCAGCGAAGACCCAAACAGGTTGGTGTCAATATTCTGTCTGCGGCTCCTTGCAGGAACTAGCACTATACTAAGATTGGTATCATTGGAAAGGGTATCAAATGGTATATATATCCATATGAAATCTTATTAGGTTTAAAATATTTTATAATTCAGTAGATGGGCTTTAAACTTTCAAAATTATTTATATTGCATAATTTGACCTTTTTGACCTAGGGCAAACCATATATGGTTAGAAAGCTGAGGTCATTGCACTTCTTCTGGTACCATCCATCACTTTATACGATGTAGTGCAAGGAAGCACAACCCCATTAAAGATACCCTGTTTTCACAGTCCTTTTCATTTACATCCGTAATGAAGGAATATTCACTAAATACACTCATCATGCAAATGGAGTTTACTTAAATACAAACTTACTATCTATTCAATCCAACAACAACATCGGATAGAACATATGTTGATGTTCTAGGAAAAGATGAGATCAAATAGATGGAATGAAAGTGCACAATAGTTGAGTCATTAGAGTTATAGGAAGGCGGTTGTAATATATGGTTAATGTTACCATACAAATGGCTTATTCTTGTCATGGTTGTAACCCATGGACTAGTCAAGCTATCCAGCAGTTTTAGCGATTCTCATTCATACATACATACATACATACATACATACATACATACATACATACATACATACATACATACATACATACATACATACATACATACATACATACATACATACATACATACATACATACGGAGGTATGGTAGAAACTAATAGGGTTTGTGAGAGCCATGGGGGAATGGCCAAACCAGTCCTTGGCTCTTTATGCTATTTAGATCTGCCCTTTACGCCTAAGGATCTGAGCCAAAATAGGATAATCAGCTCTGTAACGCTTTGCAACTATTTAGTGTTGGTAATGTCTACTTGGCGTGTCTGTATGGAGGCACAGTATGACATGGGAGACGTGGAGAACGCTGTACTTGTGGTAGTAAGGAGCATACGTAATACGGATTAAACACCCTCCTCCCTCTGTGTTTCGGATGAGAATAACCGAAATAACCGTGTATATATATGTATTAATAACGACTCAAGACGTATATTAATCAACGTCTCTTCGGGAGCTAGCAATGCAGGTCTTGTTGAAGCTGATGAACTTTCACTGTGTGTATGTATGTATGTATGTATGTATGTATGTATGTATGTATGTATGTATGTATGTATGTATGTATGTATGTATGTATGTATGTATGCATGCATGATCCTGGATAACTTGACTATGTCATGGGTTCAAACTTCAAACAACAAAGTTTTACTCAAACATGGATGAAAGATCTCTGCGTTTTCGCGATTTTCCGCGATTTTCTTCTATGACTTTAGATGTTAAGTGCTAATCCTATGGGAGACATTCTGTGTTTTCATGGAAATTTGCTGTTGGTTCTCAGTCTGATTTCCGCGGATATTTTTGTCAAAGACCACTTTCACCCCGGCCAACATTGGCGTTGTCAATGGTGCTTTAATAACAGTCCCCCCAGCAGGCCGCGGTGTCAGAGCAACTACACCAGGGTGCGTCTCGGAGGCGCCGCGGAGACGTCTCCACATCAGTTTTTGGCCTATTTGCCTTCAGGGTGCGTCTCAGAGACGCCTCCCATTTCAGACAGGGGACAAAAAGCGCCTCGAAAATGGACACCATATTCAGTGGTGTTGGCAAATTACAGCACAGCTTTTCCATTGCAAATGGCCACTGCCTATGGGGGCAGCCATTTTCAAGGCGACAAACTGCTTTTGCTGTCCAGACTAGCATGACGTCAGGGATTTCCCAGAGACGTCTCGGAGGCGCACCCTGAATGCGGCCCTGGTGCCCGGCAAGTTGGTTAGCTATCAAGGTCGACCGAAGACTGGTCCTTCAGTCATAGGCTTCCGCACCGCTGTGCTACTTTGCCATCAAGATCTGTTTACAACCTTTGATCTTCAGAGGGAGTCCAGCGAGAAGAGGACCTTACGCCACAATGCCAACAGTTTGGAAGCTATGTGTTTACCGGATGTGTGGCCGATTCGGTAAAGGCGGTGGGTTCCCGTGTGGAAAGTCGGGGGTTTAAATCCCAGTCCGGTCAAACCAGTGGCGTACAAAATCTATACTTGACCTTGTCACTACCTAACCTGGTGCACGAGATTAGTAGGATAGGACATGAACTAGTTATCTCAGTATCAGGATGATGTGACTAAGTGGGAAATTGGGTTATGGTGCCGCTGGCCTGTCTGCCAGTGGGACAGCACTATAAAGTCACCATGAGGGCGCACTGTCACAAGTCGGTACCCATCCTGATATGTCTTGAGATCTTGTCAAGATATTAAACCTCAACAACCAAACAGTATCAGGATAATTTAACTGAGTGGAATATCGGGTCATGCCGGCAGCCTGATCTCCCAGTGGGACAGCACTATAAAGTTTAAATGAATGCGCACTATGACAGATCGGTGGTACCCATCCTGATATGACCTTAGATGTCGCTAACACGTAAAACCCCAACAAACGGACGTCTCCTTTTTATCAGCAATTAGTCTCCTCTCTTAAGATCGCTGATTCTTTTGTAATTACTGGATCTCTGAACTAGGTTGTCACAAAAGTCGAAAATTGTTTCTTTGATTTTCAGCAATCGCTGTTGGTATTTGCGTGCGTTGATTGATGTTCCCGTGTGACATATTGGAAGTGGTTACTATTTATTGTACTTAGCTGTTTGTGTAGTTTAGCGCATTCCTTAAGATGCCAGCTTGTTATCTGGTTGCTGTGCTGAGATTTGGTCTAGTAAACACAATGGTAGTTAGTCTGTCTGATGAAGATTGCATCTGTTATGTTCACGTCTGGTTTAATATTATCCGGATAAGGTGGTTATGAGACTGGTCAATAGGTAAAATTAAGATCGAAACATCCAGATATGTGTTTATCCTTTTGAATAATGTTGTTATTGTTGTTATTTACTGAACTCCAATTCACAAAACTACATATATATAAATGGTAGAGATCACTTTTCTGGCTGATTTCCTCTTCGAAACAGATATAACATTTATCAAATATAAATTAATTTTGTCGGTATAGGGGAGTGGTCGATCAGTGGAAGGGGTCGGCAAGAGAGGTTTTACTGTAGTTTTCTATGAATTGGACAGATCGGATGGCTGAATCAGTAATAGCCCTGACTGGATTCCCTTTAGTAGGTCGATGGTTCAAACCCCAACCGAGTCAAATCAATGCTATATAAAATTGACATTCAAAGCGCAGATTTCCTTTGGCACTCATTCTCATGGCCTCACAACCGAGGTGCACCCTTGCCACCTGATGTATTGGAATAGATCATTAGTAGATCCGATGACTCATATACTTAAATTAATTGGATGCCAGCTACTATATATTGAAGTATACCAATTTTGTGCTGACCTCAACTCTATTAATCAAAGTTGTATAGTCCGATGGTTTTGAGTTTCGGTCATTTTTCTGAGATAAAAATATTAAATTGATTGTTGTAATCTACCTTACTTTAGTTTGGAGTCATTTTTTATTTTAAATGGCCAACTTTTGAGATATTTGAAGAGCAAACGTGTCAAATTAGTTTTGGTCTCTGATGTAACAGATTATATTAAATGGGGACCTTTCAGTTTGCATAACTCTCTCGTCAGATGGCGCACCATGCCGGTCTCTGTAATGCTTTGGTTGGATAGAACAAAGACCATATAACACTAAGACGGCTCACTCAGTCTGTACTGTGTAATCAAGTGAACAGCCAGCGCACCCGGTGGTGGGTTTGATCATTTCGATAGCATTGGAGTGTCAGAGGAAACCCAGCTGTTGCTTGGTAGGTGTGTGGTGGCGGTTTAGGGATGTGTGGTGGGTGTAAGTGTGGTTGAGGTGTAGGTGTGTGTGGTGAGGCTGTATGTCTGTGGCAATGGTGTAGGTGTGGTGGGCGTGTAGGTGGGCGGTGAGGTTGGGGTTTAGGTGTGTGTGGTGGAGGTTTAGTCTGTGGTGAGAGTGTAGGTCTGTGGTGGGGGTTTAGGGATGCTAAAGATTGTGAGGTGCCACTCTGCAAGACCCCTACAACTCCACCACAAACCACCTACACCTCCACCACACACCCTACACACACCAACATCCGCACCATACCCACCTACACCCCAACCACACACCGTCAACCCACGGCACACGGAATGTGTGTATGGTGGGTGGGGTGGAGGGGCAGAGTGGGGGTAGTGGTGGTGGGAGTTCTATAGGAGTAGCAACACACAACCAAGGAGGGGACTCCCCCCTGCTTACGCCAGGGATGGGGAGGGTGTGGTGTGAGAGCGCAGACTGAGCTGGGAGAGGAAGGGGAGGGAGGTGTGGTATGAGAGTGCCGAGTGAGTAGGGAGGATAGGGAGGGAGGTGTGGTGTGAGAGCGCTGGGTAAGGTGCATGAGGAGGGAGTTAGGGAGAAGGAAGAAGGGGAAGGGTGGTGAGGCCGGGGGAGGGTGGGACGGATGGGGGAGGGGGAGGGGCGGTGAAGCCGGGAGGGGGAATGAGGGAGGGCAGGGCAGAGGGAGGTGGGGACCAGGCAGTATGCGCAACATGGGCCAAATCCAAATGACAGGCAATCTCTCTTTTTTAAATTTAAAACTCACCCTCTCGCCTTGGAGGCCTATGTGTTTACATGTGAAACACCAGCCAGCAGCACAAGATGGCACTGCAAAATTTACATTACCATGGGAGAGATAGGGAGTGAGCCGACTTAGTGTTATAGGGTCTTTGGATAGAAGCAGTTCTTTCTATCAAGTGTGTGTAAATAAGAGGGTGTAGTGGGGTTGAGGGTTATAGGTGTGTATGGTGGGGGCGTAGGGTCTGTGGTGGAGGTGTAGGGGTGTGGTGAGGATTTTGGTGTGTGGGGTGGGGGGATTTAGTGGTGGGGTGTAGAGGTGTGTGGTGGGTGCGTATGTTTGTGTAGAGGTGTGGTGAGGATTTTAGTGTGTGTGGTGGGGGTGTGGGAGTGGTTGGTGTGTATGGTGGGTGTGTTGTGGAGATGTTGGGGTGTGGCGAGGATTTTGGTGTGTGTGGTGGGGGTGTATGGAGATTTTGGGGTGGGTGGGGTGTATGGGTGTGGTGGGGCTTAGGATGAGTGGGAGGTGTAGTGTGTGTGGTGGGGGTTGACGGTGTGTGTGGTGGGGTGTAGGTGGTTGTGGTGGAGGTGTAGGGGTGTCTTGCAGAGCAGCACCTCACAATCTTTAGATTCCTAAACCCCCAACACAACCTACACCCTCACCACAGCCCTAAGCCCCCACCACACACCTACACCCCCACCACACCAGACCTACACCACCACACACACACACCTAGACCACCACCACCACCACACACCAATGCTGCACACCTACTCCCCCACCATATCCCTAAACCCCCACCACACACCTACACCCCTGACACACACACCCAACACACACACACCTACACCCCCACCACATCCCTAAACCTCCACCACACACCACCACCCCCACCACACACTTACACCACCAACACACACACACACACACACATCCACCCTTCTATCCAACCATGATGGCTGACTTGGACTGGGAACGGGTGCTGCCACCAAGTGTCTAGTGAGAGAAATAGCTCATGAAAGGTCCCCATTGACTCGTTTCTATGTGGCAACAAATACTTAATCAGAGCATCAGTATCTAAACTAGATATGCAAAATCAAATTGAGTTAATTATTCTGGTTTTGAAAATGTGATGGTTCATCGGACTGTGCGGCTTTAAAGTGTACCCCCAACCAAGCAGTGTACGCCGGTGTAACGATTTCAACTTCCCCCCTTCTCAAGTTCCCCCCCGGGAATCTGAAAACGTTTTCAACTTCCCTCCGGGGAACTTAAAAACGTTTTCAGATTCCTGGGGGGGAACTTAAAAACAGTTTTCAGATTCCTCCCCCTATTTTCAAATTCCCCCCTCCAGGAATACAATTTCAACTTGCCCCTTCCTAAGATCGTGGGGTCGTGGGTTCGAGTCCCGGTCGAGTCAAACCAATGACTTTAAAATTGATACTTGTCGCTTCCTAGCTCGGCGCTCGGCATTATTAGGATAGGGCAAGGACTGGTGTGCTCAGTGTCAGGATAATGTGACTGAGTGGGATACCAGGTCATGGTGCCGACGGCTGGTTTCCAGTACCAGTGGGGCAGCACTATAAAGTTGCCATGAAGTGCGCCACTGTCACAAGTCGGTAACCCGTCCTGATATGACCTTAGATGTTGCTAGGATGTAAAACAACAACAAACAAACAACAAGTTTCCCCCCCCCCCCACCGGAATCTGAAAACGTTCTTAACTTCCCTCCAGGGAAATTAAAAACGTTTTCAGATTCCCGGGGGGGGGGGAATTAAAAACAGTTTTCAGATTCCTCCCCCTATTTTCAAATTCCCCCCTCCGGGAATTTAAAATTGTTTAAAAATAAAGAAAATTCCACAAAAATATAAAAGTTTTAAAAAGATCAGAAATTTATGAAAAATAGTAATATTAGTCACCAAAATTTCCCCAAAAACATTTTTTGTTAATCGAACAATTTCATGCCAAAAATTAACAATTTCCAGAAAAATAACGAATTTAACAAAAAACAATTTAATTCACAAAAAAATCTAATATTTCATGAAATTTCACAAAATAAGAGATTTTTGTATGTCTGTGTGTGTATGTCAGTCCGTAGTTCATTTTTATTTATTTAAGATGGTGTGGATTATAATCCCCGGGGGGAGGGAAAGTTAAAACGAGGGAGGGAACTTGAAAACGTTTTCAAATTCCCCTGGGAGGAATTTGAAAACGTTTTCAAGTTCCTGGGGGGGAACTTGAATATGGGGGGAATTTGAAATCTTTACACCGGGCATAGCCATTTGATTCCATCTATTCTCTTCTGTATCGTTACCAGATGGAATGGCCAAATCGATGAGAGTGTTTGCTAATTTGACGTAGAGAGTCCTGGGTTTGAATCCCCGCCGAGTCAAACCCAGGACTTACACAATTGTTATTTGTCACTGAGTCGTTCTCAGAAGACTGTGTACCACTTTTGTGACATGGAAGCCAAAAGTGAAAACATCCCAAATAATAGCAGAATCCATGTTCATATGAAGGCTTATTTATATGTTGTACATATATGTCAAGAATTAAAAAAAATATATATATATATTTTGATCTTATACAAATTGAAAAAGCCATTAAAATTAACCTTGTAGCATCCATTCATAACATCATTTTAACACACATCTATACCATCATTTTAGCACAAACACCAAATTGTTATTGATTACAGTTAAACAAAAAAGATTGTCTTACCAGAAAAAAGTTGAAAACCCCCGTTTGGATAGATGCATGATATCGATATGCAAATTTTAACATTAGTACAAAATCATATTTGCATATTTTTAATACATTTTATGGGATAGATTAAATACATGTGCTATTGCTAACATACGTAATACACAACGTCAGCAATAACAGTTTATCTTATTAAGCACTTCTAGAGCCTTGTGCTGCTGTGGCTACCCATAGAGTGTTTAACTTGTGTGGTACTTTGCAAAAACTGCAGTGTTTGGTTATGAAATGAGCGTTGCCGTATGATTCAGCGGAGAAGTGAAATGCCGCCGCCCCCTGCTGGACCTTTTCTCTCGCTGACTTTCTTCAAAGGGAGGCGTTGTTCCCAATGGTAGTAGCCAAGTGCGAAAGTCTAACTTGTCTTCCTTCTGTTCATTGTCAGTCCTTGTCCTTGTCCTTGTCCTTGTCCTTGTCCTTGTCCTTGTCCTTGTCCTTGTCCCTCTCCCCTGCCACCCCACCCCGTCCCATCGGCGGGTAATTACTATTAGGTGACTGCCAGGGCTGCAAACATTGCAAACGATGAACTACCAAACTAATTGACGAACTAACTAATTGACTGATTAACTAGCTAATTGACTATCTACCTAGTTGATTAAAGTTGCATAGTCCGTTGGTTTTGAATTTCTGTATTTTTTCTGAGATAAATATATTAGATCGATCACTATTATCTACTTTACATTAGTTCAAAGTTACTTTTATTTTAAATGGTAAACTTTTGAGATATTTTGAGTGCAAACATGGAAAATTAGTTTTGGCAAACTTGCCAAAACTCTGACACCATAGACTTCTGCAGTAACAGGTTCTGTTAAATTGACTCAGTATTGCCTTCTACACAGAAACAAATGCTTAATAAGTGCATCAGTATCTAAGTTAGATATGTAAAATCAATTATAGATAATTGGTTTGGTTTTGAGAATTTGATACTTCATCGGACTATGCAGCTTTAACTAACCAACTCACGACACGCTGGAGCCATATGCCGGGATTTCTAAAGTGGCACGTATCCATATCGACAGCATTACGGCGGCGGTACAAGCCGGCTTCACGCAGGGCTTATCAATAAGGCGTTCCCGTGTGCGCGATAGGCACCTGGGGTCGGCCTGGTCCGGGAGTGGCTCGCGGTAGGCGCGGTAGGCGGCCACACCCTCTCACCCACCTCTCCCGTCGGTTCACGCCCACTAGTGTTGTAGCCGCACCTGACATATATATATATAAATATATACGCGTAGTGCGGTGTATTTGTACCGTGTCCTCATTTTCCAAGTTGAAGTTGGACTCTTTTGTGTTTGATGCCCTGTTGGGTGTGTGAAAATGGGACGCTTTACCTCAACGGCTGTGTTTGTGAAAATCGCTGATGGATCTGCGCGGGGGGGGGGGGGGGCGCTGGTTCGGCGCCGCTGTGAGCAGCGAGTTCATAGCGAGCTGCTCTTGTGGAGCGTTGCACAGTGTGGCAGGGCTTGCTCACCCGACGGCTGCTTTCCCAGTCCATGTTTCCGCTTGTAGTTTGTTTGTTGTTTTACGTCCTTGCAACATCTAAGGTCATATCAGGACGGATTTCCGCGAGATGCCCAACACGCCTTGCGTGTGACTACGACGGCAGCCACTTTGACAGTGGGTGGTTGTTGGAGTTTTATGTCCTGGAAACATCTACGGTCATATCAGGATGGGTACTGACTTGTGACAGTGTGTATTCATGGCGAATTTATAGTGCTGTCCCACTTGGAAATCAGGCCGCCGGCACCATGACCACTCAATCACATTATCCTGACACTGAACTAACCAATCCTTGCCCTATCCTATTAATGCTGAGTGCCAAGCTAGGAAGCGACAAGTACTGATTTTGTAAGTGATTGGTTTGACTCGATAGGGAATCAAACTCCCGATCTCCCACACTAGAGGCCTGGAAGACGTTGATATGGGTGCTCACCCTGCTGGTCGCGCCTTGTACCTCCGAGCTGCCGCGTGGAGGCCGTCTCCCGCCCTCTCTAGTACTACTAGCAGTGCCTGCCAACCCGCGTGGTAGTGGCGATTAAAGCCTCGTTCCGAGTCCTCGCCCTACACTGCTGCCTGCCGACAGGGAGAGAGAGAGGGAGAGCCACGCCAGCAGATTGATTATTATCCAGCCAAGGTTCACGCCGGGCCTTGCCGATGATGGGCCAGTCCTCTGATCGGAACCGGGCGCCGAGTGGCTGGGGTCGGGTTGACGGGGGGCCGGTCGCCGGGGCCGGGCATCGCGTAGACCCGTGCCAGGTGCACGGACACCGGGGCACCCCGCCGCCTCTCCCGCGCATCGCCGTCCAAGCCTCCCACTTCCCTTGTAAGTTGGATCGGTGAGAGTAGTTTTGCTGTCGAACCGAACCCCCCTTCTCATCTTCATCTTCCCCTGGCCCCTGCCCCCTGCCCTATGCCCGCTGTCCTCTGCCCCCTGCCCTCTGCCCCCTTAATGCGAAGGAGATTCCAGTACGCCACATGACTACGTGTATTCAGAGCAACCCTTACAGCTTAGTTTTCTCATCTAATTTGCATGCCTCCGCAAATAGGTTAGATACACGCTATAGTTGAAGACTGTTTTTGATGTTGCATTGGTGGTGGTAAAACACTGGTATGTGGGATGTAGTTGCAACACTTTTTATTTGGCATCGTTTGCATTTGGTCAACCTATTATAGTTTATGGAATCACCGGGTCAAATTGAAATTATTTTTGCGTGTGCGAGATTAAGCAAACATACCAATATCAGGACTTGCGCTCATAATGACTTTATAATGGTGTCGGCACCATGGCCCGATGTCTCGTACACCCACCTTGTCTTCACAAGCCCTTTCCTAGTAATGGCGAACACCAAGTAAGGTAGCGAAAAGCATCAATTTTGTATGTCTTTGGTTTTACTCGGCAGATTGATCCCACTACCCCCAGCACGGAAAGTGATTGCTCTAACCAGTCAGTCGTCCCCACCGATTGATCGAATTGGCGAACTATTTGTTATTTAATACACTGAATTAAATTTGAATACTACTTGACTGGTTCCGGTATGCAACACTTCTCCCCTCCCTCCCTCCCTCCCTCCCTCCCTCCCTCCCTCCCTCCCTCCCTCCCTCCCTCCCTCCTCCTCCCTCCCTCCCTCCCTCCCTCCCTCCCTCCCTCCCTCCCTCCCTCCCTCCCTCCTTCCTCCCTCCCTCCTCCCTCCCTATCCTTGCATGCCTACACATATCTACCTGCATACCTCCCGCCACCTCATTTATTTATTTATTATACAGCTCAATTCTGTTGTAAAGATATGAGTGTTAGCTTCACATGGTTCGTTGTCGATCACACTTAAAACCGCGACATGGGGGTATTATTGCATTATAATTAATCCATAATTTGGTCTGTCGTCCTAAAGTGGGTAAATACAATATATATTTAGTTTTCTGTGTTTTCATGCTGGTGTATAGTATAGCAGCTTTTATATAATTAACCATAACGTTATTGAACTTATTTGCTATCACCCAGAGATGTAATGGGTAACACACCTAACCCATCTATTTAGGTTGATTTATATTGATTAATAACTACCCTATAAGCCATACATTTAATATTTGCTCTATCCTAGAAGTCCTCTGAACTTGTTACCTAAAATACTGACTGTGTGTCTTGGTTATATATACCGTGTTCTAATACAGCGGGGTCAGATCTGTGCATGCTTGACATTGCCGTTGAAATGCGCGTGCGCACTGAACACATGCGCCGGGACGACATTAACGTGCATCTGAATGCGCTTCAAGCAGGTTTGACATTCAGTGACGTCATCGGTGGCGACATCCCTGTACACACGCGTGTTTGGGGAGTGGCCGGGGACCGCTACCCTCAGTCACGGTGGTGGTTGGCTGTGCACGCAGTGGGTTTATCTCCCTAGGCACCACGACTGCGCTGACCAGGCGGAATGGCTGGACGAGTTGAGCGTCCGTCTCCCGTTTTGGTAGATCATGGTATTCGAACCCTGGTCGAGTCAAACCAATGACTTAAGAATTGATGCTTTTCGCTTCCAAGCCAATCGCTCGGCATTATTAGGATACGGCAAGGACTGGTTGGTTCAGTGTCAGAATAATGTGACTGAGTGGGATATCAGGTCAGTGTGCTGGCGGCCTGGTTTGCCACTGTAAAGTCGCCAGGAGTATGCACTGTCACAAGTCGGTACCCGTCCTGATATGACCTTAGATGTTGATAGGAAGTAAAACTCCAACAACCAACCAATAGACTACATCGCCATTCCAGCCGCGTGGTGCATTGTGGGATGCGTGGAAGAAAAACAAACTCTCGCGAAGCACATGGCTAATACAGTGGGTGCAGCTATGAAATGTGCTAGTTTCAGCTCATCTCAGCTGTTCTTTGAAACATAGAATACCAACTAAAAAATATATATATAATAAATTCAGATATTAATCGTTTATCCAGCATTGCATTTACATCAATATAATCAGCACATCATATGCCATGTGCATTTAGATTTAGACAAATCTGGGCACTCGGACTAGTGCTAGAGCCATAGCCAGATTCAGTTTTACTTATTTTATTCATGTTTTTAATTATATCCTATGGTTAATGACATACGTAGAACTAGAGAATGAGATATTGGTTATATATTTCTCTGAAAGAAGTGTCTGTTGACACATTTGTCATGTGGATAGCCGCCTTAAACTGACTGATTGTTTTGTGTAGAATTGTATATTTCTTAGCTCAAAATGTTTAACTATGGCTAGTTTTGTCTTAGATATATTCATCAGATCATTATATTGCATGTGTGCATACATGTTTATGCCCAATTCTTATGTGTTTCTATTAATTTGAATAAAATCGAAGTTATTCCCTATGCATATCGTCTAACTCAATGGCTGTACGCATTTGCTTTGCTGCCAACTCCGTTTTTGGCGCACGCGCAGTTGGAACAGCGATCTCGTCTACACTGCACATGTAGACGTGATTTGTGTGTGTGTTGCAAGCTGCATACTTTTGCCTATAACTGTTGGGTATCTATTTCGTCCATACTTTTCATCCACTGAAGTCGTATAACTAAAACTTGGTGCTTGATGAAAAAGGACGTGCGGCTCTCGGGAACACTTTCTGGTGTTGTGCAAAGCCGTCTAACGCAGTATCTGTAGCAGTGAATCATTAGTAATGTAGGCAGGTATTTAATTACTATGTTGGACGTATCCTCCTCCCCCCCCCCCCTTTTTCTGTAAATGATCTATTATTCAATGAATAAAGGGTGTTTTTTCAGTGCCAGGATACTGGGTCTTCCAACCATATGTTATATTCACACCAACCATATGTTATATTAACATATGTAATATCTACGATGAAGAAAGGGTCTTCTTGAAATGTGTGGTTTTGCTCTAAATCCCCCTAGGAGTTGTAGGTGTTCTTTCCAGACTATTATATTTGGGTTTTTGATATGAAAGAGAATGTAATGGGGATGATAATCCTTAAGGGGGTGTCACATTAGGGTTTTTTGCGGGAGCGTATGGCGGCATAGGCACATTACGTCATATACGTCGGCATACGCCACGCATAGGCCGTCATGTGCCAGCCTATGGCGTTGTACGCCGCCATACGCTTTCTCCTGTCCGTCCGTCCAAATTGTTTTGTGCATGCTAACAAAATCTCGACCTATGGGAGCATATGGTTCATACGCTACTCATATGGCAGTGTATGCTCCTCGTACGCCGGTGTATGCTCCTCGTACGCTAGGGGTGCACCGGCATAGGTTATGCATACGCTCAACTTGCGTCACCGGCGTATCTCTAGCGTATGTAGCGTACGCATAACCTACGAGTTATGTATGGGAGCCTACTCCTAGCATATGCACAGCGTATTCCAAGCGTATGCCATAGGTCTCGACATCGATCTTGACTCATACGCTACTCATATGCTCACACGCTATGCATACACTACGCATACGATCCATATGCCAATCAAAACCGTAAAAAAATGTCACAGTACGCTCTCATACGCTCCTCATAGGTTACGCATACGCTCAAAAACACCCGATAGGTCACCAAAGGTCACGATAGGCCGGCACGCGCAGCTTTTTCCCATTTTCGACGTAGGTTTTCAATACGCTCCCGCCATACGCCGTAATGTTACAGGGCCATTAATGGGCGATCTTGCGGCTGTAATTCATTATGGTTGTGAACTAAATATCACCATAGCAGGGCCAGTGATTACACAAATGCACAAATACTCTAATACTAATGAATCTATCAAATGTTTCACCAGTCCATCCTGAGCACCTTTCCACCATCAGTTCATCTAAGACATTGCGCTCATTACTCTCATTTTTCAATAATAATAATAATATCGTTCCAGACTCCCAGCCAGCTAAAGAAAAAGTATCTAGTTTTGTAATATATTAATAATAGGTGAAACGTAGATAGATTCAGTATGGTTCTAGACGCCGCGTTGGTTGCAGGGTGCTTTCACTGAATGGCTGGTGTGCAACGATAAGTCCCCCCCCCCCCCCCCCCCCCCCCGCCGCGAGCCTCAGCCCATATTTTGTTTGATGATGAAAGAGTTAGTTTAATACTTTTGTGTCCGAACCACATGAAACGAATTACTTCAAAATTGACACCTAGCCTGGTATTCGGCATTGCTAAAATAGGGCATGGAGCGGGGAAAAAAGTGATTGGAATTTCTTCTGATTATTCAACAAAATGAGGCAAAGCAAAGGATTTTTTTTTTTTAACCCACTTAAAGTTGCATAGTCCGATGGTTTTCAGTTTCTGTCATTTTCGCAGATAAATATATTAGATTGATCGTTATAATGTACCTTGTTTTAGTTTGAAGTAGCTTTTATTTTAAATGGCTAACTTTTGAGATATTTGAAGGGCAAACATGCTACATTAGTTTTGACAAGCACGCCAAAATTCTGACACCATAGACTTTTGCAGTAACATGTTCTATTAAATTGCCTCAGTATTTCCTTCTATGTGGTGATAAATGTTTAATAAGTGCACCATTATCTAAGTTAGATATGTAGAATCAAATTCAGATGATTGTTTTGATTTTGAAAATTTGATGCTTCATCAGACTATGCAGCTTTAAGGCGACAACCAAATCTGTACAGAGTATGGCCTACCCTGAAGGTAGATTTGGTAATGACCAGTGTGTAACATGCATACATTAAAATTGCTGTAAACTTGATTTTAAGTTTCTGTCCTTAAACAATTATTTTATAGATAAATATATTAAGTTGATTGTTATGATCTACTATATGTTAGTTTGAAGTAATTTTTATTGTAGATGGCTAACTTTTAAGATATTTTATGTGAAACATGCCAAATTAACTTGGACACACATGTCAAATTATGGACACAATGCGCTTCAGCAGTAACGGGTTTTATTAAATTTACAAATCAACAAATGCTTAATAAGTGAACCAGTATCTAAGGTCAATATGTAGAATCAAATCTCGAGAAGTTCTTTGGTTTCGAAAATGTTTTGCTTTCATCGGACTAAGAAGCTCTATGATGCATCGAAAACTGAATGTGTTTGCTAATATTGATAATACATTATATCACCAGAAGTAATATGGGGACTGTGTTTGCGCGGGAGGTGAGGGTGAGAGGTGGAGCTGGAGGCTACTTGGCTAGTTCAACCAACTCCCCGCATACCAACCAACCTATCTACGCGCATTCACACACACTAAACAGGCATGCGCGCGCACCCGCCTTACCTGGAACACGACCCTGGCCACGTAACCTGGCAACCGACCTACATTCAAGCGTCGACCTTGCGCTCCTACTGGCACACGTGAAAGTAGTCGACCTTTCTCTGCAATAAAAAGGCTGTATGTGTTGTGCCTCCTGCCAATGTAAGCCGTGTGCTGCGGATAACTGCGTTAGGTTCATTCATTCATTTAAAACATTAAAGCCGCATAGTCCGATAGAAATATCCTACATATCTACCTTAGATACTGGTGCACTTATTGACCATTTGTTGCTATATAGAATGAGGAAGTCTATGGTGTCAGAGGTTTGTCGTGCTTGCCAAACAATTAATTTTGCATGTTCGCACTTCAAATATCTCCAAAGTTAGCCATTTAAAATAAAGGTTGCTTCAAACTAAAGTATGGTAGATTATAACCATCAACCTAATATATATACCCCTTCCTGATATGACCTTAGATGTTGCTAGGACGTAAAACAACAACAAACAAAACAAACGTAATATATTTATCTCAGAAAAAAACAAACTCAAAACGATCGGACTGTGCAACTTTAAACAAACATCAATATATTCATATGTGTGAGTGGGTCATAACTCGCTATCGGTGGCGATGCTGCTATCATTAGGAGTTAACTATTCCAACAAGAAGTCACGCTGAACAAGTTTGATTTCTCAACACATGTAGTACAGTGACAATTATTTGGAGGTAGTTAAGTTTGCGCCCAACCATGTTATTTAAATAATCATCGGATCAAAATTGCATATTCCGATGGTTTTGAGTTTGTCATTTTCGGAGATAATTATATTAGGTTAATCGTTATAATGCACATTACTTTAGGGTGAAGTAACCTTTATTTTAAATGGGTAACTTTTGAGATTTGAAGTGCAAACATGGACAATTAATTTTGGCAAGCACGCCAAAACTCTAACACAATAGGCTTCCGCAGTAGGCGCTAACAGGTTCTATTAAATTGGCTCGGCATTCTGTTCTGTTCTATGTGTTGACAACTCTTTGATAAGTGAAACAGTATCTTAAGTTAGATATGTGCAATTGAATCTAGACCACTGTTTTGGTTTAGTAAATTCTATGTTTTCATCAAACTATGCAACTTTAAGAATTTGCGCGCGGAACCGTTGGTTTCGGCGCGATATAAAAACGTGATTTAAGTAGGTCAGGGTGAGACTCACATGCCAATGTCAGATAAAACTCTGGTTTGGTGCAGACCACCCGTGCAGGATGGGGCTCAATTCTGGGTGCCTGATTATTTCATGAGAGGGCAGTGAAGTGCAGGTTTGTGGTGATGGGGCAGCAAATGCCAGAAGGTCAATGCAGCCAACGGAGGGGGGGGGGGGGGGGGGGAGACGGCTTGAAGGCTAGGTAAACAGCACATTGCTGGTTGTGGATCTGAGATGAAATTGATGCCGTCGCGCATTTAGGATTATCCAGCTGAGAAAAGGTCGTGGGAGTGAGGGAGTGCTATTGAAAGGTTGCTTTTCTGAATGGTTCAAATAAGGTTAGCATCAACCTTGGTTTAAATTCATATTGGAATTCATTCACATATATATTAGTGCGTGCGTGCATATACGTGTACGCGGTGTAGGCGTAGCGCTTATAGATCACCTCCTCATATGTCCTCTTAAAGATCACTGCTAGGACTCGAGCAGACTAGCCTCTTATTGATCGATACGTCAGTGGTTTTGCTACTTATCGATTTGTATAGACGACAGCTACTGGTACATGTGTTCAGAGCACAGCTGCTTATAGATCTTTGAATCGGTGCAGCGCGGGCCTCACGTGCGGGAAATCGGGAGTTCGGTTCCCGGTTGAGTAAAACCAATGACTTATAAAAATTGATACTTGTCACTTCCTAGCCTAGCGCTTGGCATTAATAGGATAGGGTAAAGACTGGTTAGCTCAGTGTTAGGATAATGTGACTGAGTGGGATATCAGGTCATGGTGCCAGCAGCCTGATTTCCCAGTGCGGCAGCACTATAAAGTCACCATGAGTGCGCCCTGTCACAAGTCGGTACCTGTCCTGATATGACCTTAGATGTTGCCAGGACGTAAAACTTCAACAACCAACTTATAGAGGCCGAACGCTTTTCGAGCTGTCACTAGACTAATTTCCCACAGAGCTGTTAGAAGGCCAATTAACCTTAAGCCTTTTATACATGTATGTCAAATGATGGCATCTGCTGGGGGTGGGCACACTGCTTATACAATAGATTTATCAAGTTGTTTGGTCAGTAGATACGGTTATGCGCCCATCCATCCATACCTGTTCCAGTCCTGATATGACCTTAGATGTTGCTAGGACTTAAAACAACAACAAACAAACAAACCATACCTGTTAGGCATATGTTCATCAATTTGTCATCTAGTATATTTTGCTTGTAAATTTGACAGTATGTCATCGCTAGATAACTGACTTGATTGATCAAATAGCATGTCGGATAGGCCTTATTTCTGTTAGGAATTCGGTACTTTATAAAGTTCTCAGTAAGATATGAGCTGGAAGTACCATTAACTGACACTACATAGGTCATCTGGACCGAACCGGATGGCCAAATGGTGCTCTGCTTTCCTGGCATATTGCAAGGACTAGTCAGTATTAGGATTTTAAAAGCTTGTTTCATTTAATGACGTCTCTGGAGCACATTGATTTTTATCATTGGATATTGGGCATCAAACATATGGTCATTCTGACATATTTGGCAGAAACCTGCTGCCACCACATTGGCTACTCTTTCTGATAAGCAGCAAGGGGTCTTTTATATGCACTTTCCCACAGACAGGGCAGCACATACCACAGCCTTTGATGAACTAGTTGTGGACCATTGGTTCGTATCAGGATAATGTGACTGGGCGTTATAGTCATGGTGCCAGTGGCCCGGTCTTCCAGTGCAGCAGCACTATAAAGTCACATTGAGTGCGCACTATCACAAGTCGGTGCATGTCCTGATTTTACCTGGAATGTTGTTTGGACGTAAAGCAAGAAACAACAACAACTAGATCATCTGGTACCGGGCGCGTTGGCCAAATAGGTAGAGCACATACCTTCAGAACGGGAGATCGGGAGTTTAATTCCAGGTCGAATCAAACCAATGGCATACCAAATTGATACTCGCCACTTCCTAGCTTGGCACTCAACATTAATAGGATATCGCACTTGGACTTGTTAGTTCAGTGTCAGGATAATGTGACTGAGTGGGATATACGGTCATGGTGCCGGCAGCAGTGGGGCAGCACTATAAAGTCGCCATGAGTGCGCAATGTAACAAGTTGGTACCTGTCCTGATATGACCGTAAATGTTGTTTGGACGTAAAACAATGAACAACTAGACCATCTGGCTGACCATATAACTGTAGGTGGATGGTTCAGTCAGCTAATATAGTATGCTACCATACTCGCGATAGACGAATCATGTAATTTACCGACATTAGCCAACTTTTAAATAATCACCCAGATCGTGTGACAATGCTGGCAGAGTTAGAGATGACTCACGTGCTGGAAGTAGTGTTGTCATTATTCATATATATGCTCTGTTTAAACGCACTTTTTCCTGCGACTTTACTACCTGATATTTTAGTTGTGTCAATCTGAGACACATTGTTTTCAAAGTACATGTACATATTACTGAACAATCTACAAACCCATTTAACATGCCTGTAACTTTATAGCAAGGTTCTCTTGGAAGAGTCTATGATTGATGATGGCGTATATAGTTGGGGGTATTTAACATGCATCTACTACAAGTACTAGGCGTCTGTGCTTGTCTTGTTGTTGGTGTTGTTATTTTGTAACCTTTTCTTTCCATTTGCGATACTTTCGTCACTGCGTGGTTAAACTGTTAGCTGGTAGTTAACTTTTGAGTGTATTGCGTGTCGACCTGTGCTTTGGCATTTTATTTGGCACTTTTAATTGGCTTATCATTGTGTGTGTATGTGTCACGCACCGTGGTTGGATTAGAACCGCCTTGATATTTAGAACGCGGTGAATGTGTAGCAGAATTATATCAGTAAAAACCGAACTATAAAAAAAGTTTAAATACAGGTACCAATCCACAACCCACCCTTTCATCTTCGCGGATTAAAATAAATGGCACAACTATTTATTGTTTCACAATAAGCTAATAGCCCAGGTAGAAATCAAAAGAAAACTAGGGAACCTGGCAAAAAGCACCAAAACCCCAGCAGATAGACTAGCCTACTAGACAGCTAGAAATAAGTCTCAGAAAGCTGTTAGAATAGCCAAAAGAAAATACATAAGCCAAGATGATCAATGGGGTAGTAACACAAACAAATTCTGGGAAAATGTAAATCTACTATTCCCCAACAATAAATCTAAAGAATGCATAGCACTCACAAATGAGAAAGGCGGCACACTAACAAACCTAGAGGCAGCAGACAAACTAAATGACCACTTTGCCTCAGTAGGACAAAAACTATCAATAAAATTCATACAGGATTGGGAAAACAAGTCAGAACAAATACAAGATGAAATCCCCACCTGCAAAACTAATGCAAAAGAATTACAACAACTAATACAGAGCATAGACACAAATAAACCAAGTGGTATAGAAAATATCCCAACTAAAGTATTAAAACATGCTCTACAAGCCATCCAAGACACCATAAAAGACTTATTTAATGCCTCTTTCAAACAAGGTAAATTTGTCGAAACCTGGAAGATGGCCACTATCACGCCCATCCATAAAGGTAGAGATAAACAAAGCATGGGCAACTACAGACCCATATCAATCCTACAGGCCCCAGGCAAATTGATTGAAAAAATACTACACAGGCACATAAATGAATACCTGGACAAAAATAATATACTAAACTTGAGACATGGGGGGGCTTCAGAAAACTCTACACATCAAAAACCATAGCCCTACTCACTAGTGACTTACTGGCCTCAATGAACAAAAAAATAATATCAGAGACAGCATTCATAGACTTCAGCAAGGCTTTTGACACAGGAGATCACAAGATACTACTTCAAAAACCCAACCAAATAGGCATAAAATCAGCCACAAAAAACTGGATCGAATGCTACATGAGAAATAGGGAACAAAAAACCAAAGTAGAAAATAGTATATCAGAATGCAAACCAATTACATGTGGAGTCCCACAAGGGTCGGTCCTAGGACCACTACTCTTCATAATATACATAAATAACCTAGAGAAGTGGCTAGACACTGAATGCCTCCAGCTATATGCAGATGATACTGTCATATATGCCCGAGTGCAACACTGAGGAAGAGGTAACAAATAAACTAAATACATGACTACAGAAACTGGATGACTGATGCGAATCTAATGAAATAAGCATAAATGCCAGCAAATCCAAAACAGTCCTCTTCTCACATAGACCACTACCGGAAAGTAATGCCCAGTGCAAACTAGGAGAGCAGGTGCTGGAAAAAGTAAAGCACTACAGATACTTAGACCTAGAGCTGGAGAGCACCACTAATAAAACAAACAAGGAGCCGCATAAAGGCCCATGAAAGGAGCACATTAGAAATGACCCGCTAAGGCTTGGAACGTCCAATCAGTAAAAGAAAGACACATCCCTGATCTAAAGACATACAAAAAATATCTATGTAAAAAAGGGAGGACGATGATGACACCCTAGGGCCAGAAACCCAGATGGGCATGTGATAGGTCACAGCCCACAAACTGGGCTGCCCCAAGGTAGAAACCTGGACCACCCTCAGTAGATAACAAACAACCACAAACCATCAAAAACAGAGACTCCTGATCTGAGAAAATACAAAAAATATATATGTAAAAAAAGGGAGACCCTGAAAACATCCTGGGGCAAAACCCAGAAGGGCATGTGATAGGTCATGGCCCACAAACTGGGCTGCTGCAAGGGGGTAATCTGGACCACCCTCAGTAGATAACAAACAGCTACAAACTATGTACAAGCCTATAAATGTAGAGTAGGCTAGTTCATAAGTAGTAATAAAACAAAAAACTAAAACAAAAAACCGAATATACTATTCGTACCCACTAAAAGGGCGATCAGAAAATAAAAACAATATACCTATCAGACCTTAGACTAAATAATCACTATGTACCTGCTACTGTGGGAGAAACAAAAACATCTTATCACCTCCTACTGTGTGAAAAGATTAAACCACTACTACAGCTGGCGAGCATTGAAAACAAGCCCAAGCACTTGAGCTTACATGTTATGGACAGTATAAACACAGCATCAAGAACAACAAAAACACACAAAGAAGTTAGCTTCAGTAGTATATGGTGGGGGGGGGGGGGGGGGTTGTATACCATATTCTCACAGATTAACAGCCTGGGCGTTTAAATTGGCTAATCACTGGAGTGGGGGGTGGGCATTTACCACACATGAGCATTTTAAGGGGTGGGCATTTATGAAGTATTGGCCAAGTGGGGGATAACCAACACACGGGTGTTAACCCGCGATAATACGGTATATCTTTTACACTCTACCAACACTTAAACAAAGCTGTATTGCGAAGCATAGGTTTGTCCGGACCTCGGAAATTTAAATTGGCTAATTACTTTTGATAAAACCATGGGTCTCTCTGTAGCTGGCAGCGGGAAATGGCCACCTAATGTAGATTGTGTTGGCTATTAAAAGTGATTTAAGCTCAGATGGAATACTGCTGCAATTTGTCTTACCTTAAGTTAGAAATTAGATGGCAGTGTCTTCCATTGTATGAATAATGCCTGCCACTCATCCCTAAAGGCCAGAGAATACCTGGCAGATGTATACTGGTGTAATTAGCCTAAGTAATGTTGTCTGAGTTTGATCTAATCAATCACCTTACATTACGATGTGTTTGACTACATTCATCTTAGCCTAATTTAATCTATCACCTTAAGCTATGGTGCGTTCGAATAGATTCATCTTCACCTAATTTAATCCACCACCTATTGTGTGTTCGACGAGCTTCATCTTAGGTTAATTTTAATCCGCCACCTGACACTATGGTGTGTTCAACTAGATTCATCTTCACACAATTTAATCCATCCTAGCCTAACCTAATTCATCAACTTCCACTGGTGTGCTCGACCAGTTTCATCTTAGCCTAATCTAATCCATCACCTTATACTATGGTGTTTGACTAGCTTCAACTTATCTTAATCTATTCCATCACCTTACAGTGTTACACTATGGTGTGTTCAACTAGGTTCATATTCACCTATTTTAATCCATCCTAGCCTAATCTAATCCTTTAGCATACACTATGCTGTTTTTGACTAAATATATTCGTGTTTTTGCGGTCAGGATAGTATTTGCAACCGCCATTTCAAAGTCAAGTTGTGCATGTACCTGGTTTGCTAAGAAACCAGGTACTGTTTTCACCTATAGATCTATTGTGTATGAAAGTATTGATCATGGTATGTATGGCCTCATTCCATTATCCCAAGCTGTGTTCAAAGCGCTGCAATCAGCTCTAAACAACCCAGCACTTAACCCACCCCCACACACAGGCTAATATCCAGCATACACTTTTAACTAGAAAATCGTGGGGAAAAGGTTATTTTTAACCAAGATTCTTATGGTGGAAAATGTAATAGGATTACAATATTGATGTGCCTATAGTCACCACGGCTACAGATTTTCAGCGCTATAACTAAGTCTTATTACTCTGGGCCCGTATGCAGGAGTCGGTGGTATTCGGAGGTAGCGAGCCAAAACAGTGGTAGGAGGGAACATCCGCCCACTTTGAAGGGCGAAAAGTGGTATGCACGAGTCGGTGATAGGCCTAACACCAAAAGCTTAACCGATGTTACATTACCCCTGGAAAAGAGGAGGTATAGCGAGTTCATTAGGCCCAAATCTATTCAATGCTGTCATATTTAACAGAATTACATACGCAATAAGTGAAATTTTTATTAAATTAACCCTAAATTCGAAGCAATATTAACACTGCCGCCGCAACGGCGGCGATATTAATATTTATATTTTCGAATCGACGAACGTAAAGTAAACAAATCGCCGCCACATTGACGTCGCTTTCCATACTGGCGGCGGTTGCTTGCATTCGTCGGTTCGAAAATATTAATATCGCCGCCGTTGCGGCGGCAGCATTAATATTGCTTCGAATTAAGGGTTAATTTCATCAAATTTCACTTATTGCGTATCTAATTCTGTTAAATATGATAGCATTTAATATATTTAAGCCTAATATATGGCTACAGACACAGAGGGATTTCCCAAATCTATAAATAAATTCACGTTTAGCTATAATGAAAGTGTTATGCGCTCCTGCATACGACTTGACACAGTTCCCAACGTCGGCGATAGCTACCCACCCGGTAATAGGCTGTAACACCAAAAGCCGCTACCACCGACTCCTGCATACAGGCCCTGACTACTACAGTTTCCAGTTTATGCCTGGTTTAATTAAGCCCATGCACTTTCAGAGAAAATATGTGACATTGAATTAGCCCTACCCTCCTGTTATTAAGAAGTCACCGATATGTGACTTTGAATCAGACCTACCCTCTTCATGTTAATGGTGCTGTCACATTACGATGTTTCTCGCCAACGCGTGTCGATGTGTCTCACTTTTTGGCGAAACGTCGGGAGACGTCTGGAAGCGTTACGCGCACGTTAGGCGCACGTTGGTAATCGTTGATGGACGGCGACTGTCAGCGACGTGCATCAGGGTATCGGCAAAGTTTTGTGCTTGCACAAAACTTTCGACGTGCGACAACGCGCAGGTGCCAATATTATGGTGACATCAGAAGCATGTTGACATCGCTGGAATAACGTTATGTGAACGCTAAGCATACGCCACGCGTGCGTGAGGGTCGTTCCCACATGTTGCGCCAAACTGTTGCTTTGTTGTTTTACATCCTAGCAACATCTAAGGTCATATCAGGCTGGCACGCCAAACTTCTTTTTTTCTCACAATGTCGGCCACATGCTACCAATACGGTGCGCTGACGCCGAAAAGTTTGACGTTTCTCGATGATTAAAAGTGATTTTGCGCGTTGGTGGCGTGCCGGCGAGATACGTCGTAGTGTGACAGGGCTATAAAGAAGTCACTGTTATGTGATGTTGAATCAGCCCTGCCCTGCCCTCCTCCTCTTATTAAGAAGTCACCGAAGGAAAATGTGTTCCTGCCTCTCAACCTCAGCGTTCTCCAGATGATTTACATGTTACTCTTTCTCTTTTCAGTTGATGCAGACGAAATCAAAAGATTAGGCAAACGGTTTAGGAAGCTAGATCTTGATAATTCTGGCTCGTTGAGTGTCGAGGAGTTCATGACTTTGCCTGAACTCCAACAGAACCCACTAGTTCAACGGGTTATCGACATATTTGATACCGACGGTAATGGAGAAGTGGATTTCAAAGGTAAGTTAATGAATGTTTAGGTTATTTGGGGATTTTACCTGTTTTTTAACTTTAAAAAATTATTGTCAGTAATATTGTCAACAATCATATTGTCAATAATGTTACCCTCATATAGCGTGATGATCGTAGTCATTATGATCCCTCCCTTCCAACCCCCCTTGTTCTGTCAAATGTCCTCCTGCTATCCTAGCTCCCTTCACTAAATTTGATTGATTGAATGATTGGGGGTTTCAACAACTAACTCTCCATACTAAAACCAGTACGCATTTGCGCACTCTTGGCAAATGTGCAGTGCTGCTCCATTATAATACTGTGCCACCAACACCATGACCTGATATCCCACTCAGTCACAGTATGCTGACCCTGAGCCAACCAGTTCACGTCCCGTCCTGACAATGCGGAGTACCAGAGTATCATTTGGAGTAAATCTGTGGTTTGACTCGGCTGAAGATATGCCGCTCAACTTGCTGTATTTGATGGGGAGCAGATGTCTCAATCTCATGACCTCGGCAATGCAGCTGGGGTTTGTTTTGGGTCCATAGCTGTGTGGTGTGCATGAACAGTGATTTGACATGCTTGTCTAGTGTACAAATAAATGCTGATACAGCCTGACTGACGAGTGACATTGCGTGTGTAGCAGTTGCATGCGTTTATGCCAGGAAATCTGCGGACGTCACTGGGGCGGGTGGTGACGTCACTGCGCCCCGCCCCGCCCCGCCCCGCCCAGTGTGATATTGATCCACATGGGTGATCGGATTTCAGAGATTTACGTGTGGTGAGGATTCTCTTCTCTTACAAATTTTTTTTTTTATAAAAAAAAAAAGAAGTATATATAGCTGGTTGCAGAGATTTGGCAGCCATAGTTTCTTTTTACTGCATGTGGGGGGGGGGGGGGGGGGGGGGGGGGGATGGGCCTCTGCTGGAGCGGGGGTGGGAAATGGGGGTGCGGGTACACGTGTTTTAGGGTCGGGTGAATGTGGAGGTTTGCGTGTTGCAAGGGCGGAGAGGGGATGGGCAGGTTGTGGCAACAACAGGGGGGGGGAGTGGTGATGGGCAGGTTGTAGGGGGTGGGTTGGGAGTGGGAAGGTTGTAGGGGTGGGAGTGGGGATGGGCAGGTTGATGGGGCGGGGTGGGGGGTAGGGATGGGCAGGTGAGAGGGGAGTTCGGATGGGAAGGTTGTATAGTGGGGTGGGGATGGACAAGTTGTAGGGGCGAGATGGGGGTGGAGTGGGGCGGGGCCGGTTGTGGAGGTGGGCAGGTTGTTGGGGTGGGGTTGGCCATGTTGTAGATGTGGGTGGGGGTCGGCAGATTGTAGGGGCGAGAAGGGGGCAGGTTGTGGGGTTTGCAGGGGTGGGGGTCGGCAGGTTCGCGGAGTGGTGACGGGGGTGGCTTGCTCTACTTAATGTAGCAGTCACACTACGACGACAAGGGGCGACGACAGCCCAGCGACTTGGATTTTGTGAAAACCCGACGACATATGCAAATTTGGGCCAAGTTGATCGACAGTGCCACGACAGTGCCGCGACAGTGCCACGACAGTGCCGCGACAGTGCCGTGACAGTGCCGCGACAGTGCCGCGACAGTGCCCCCCCCACCAAAGTGACAGTGTGTGTATGTGTCTCTGTGTTTCTGTTTGTGTGTATCTGTGTGTGTGTCTGTGTCTGTGTGTCTGTGTCTCTGTGTGTGTCTCTGTGTGTGTCTGTGTGTGTGTGACTCTGTGTCTCTGTGTGTGTCTCTATGTGTGTCTCTGTGTCTGTGTGTGTCTGTGTCTCTGACACACACATAGACACACACACAGACACAGAGACACACACACAGACACACACACAGACACACACACATACACAGAGACACACACACATACACACAGACACAGAGACACACACACAGACACAGAGATACACACACAGAGACACACTGATACACACACAGAGACACACTGATACACACACACACAGCAACAGAGACCCAAAGACACAGACACACACAGAGACACACAGAGACAAAGAGACACAACACAGAGACACACAGACACACACACAGACACAGAGACACATAGAGACACACAGGGACAAAGAGACACAGATACACACACACACAGATACACACACAGACACACACAGAGACACACACAGACACACCACTACACACACACAGACACACACGAAGCAGTTTCCATGAGAAATATGAAGAATGGGACGGTGCAAACAAGTAGGTTTATGCGGCGGACCTGTCAGGAAGCAGTCTTCATGAGAAATATGAAGAAGGGGACGGTGCAAACATGTAGGTATATGCGGCGGACCTGTTAGGAAGCAGTCTCCATATGATATATGAAGAAATGGGACGGTACAAACATGTGTATTAGACTATGCGGCGGACCTGTTAGGAAGCAGTCTTCATGAGAAATATGAAGAATGGGACAGTGCAAACATGTAGGTTTATGCAGCGGACCTGTTAGGAAGCAGTCTCCATATGATATATGAAGAAATGGGACGGTACAAACATGTGGGTTAGACTATGCGGCGGACCTGTTAGGAAGCAGTCTTCAGACACACACACAGACACAGAGACAGATACAGAGACACACACACAGACACAGAGACACACACATACACAGATACACACACAGAGACACAGAGACACATACACAGAGACACACACAGAGACACACACACACACACAGACACACATACAGCTGCTATGGAGAGAGAAGCTATGGAGAGAGAAGCGACGACAGCTTAACGACAAAGACGACAGCTTAACGACAAAGGCAACACCGTAACGACACCGTAATGACACCGTAGCGACAGCCGAGCGACATCGGCTGTCGTCGAACTTTTTCAACATGTCCAAAAAGCCGGCGACAGTCGAGAAACTGGAGCTGTCGCGGAGGTGTCGCAGCGACATCCGAACGACAGCCGACGACAGAGCAAAACGACAAGTCGTTGGACTGTCGTCGGCCTTGTCGTCGTAGTGTGACTGCTACATAACCGACCATAAATTACGTACAGACGCCAACCTGGGATCAGTCCTAGTGGATGTGGAATGGTCCTCATTTATTCCCTATCCACAACCATCCACAACCACTTTTACACTTTTTACATTTAATGTTACAATAAAATCAATAGGAAACACAGTTATCGAGTAGTGTACCAGTTAGCCTACCACTCTAGTATTTATTTAGTTATGAGTGTATGACATAATGGGGGGTTGGGGGGGGGGACCATGTTATATCTAAAGTATACTATCAAACGTGCGCCGTATTGCCTCGAGTGGCATCCCTGTCCACTGACAGTGCCGGACAACCACATTCCGCCACCCAAGGACACACCCGGAGCACTAGGTGAGGCGACCGGACGCGGTGGCCGATTAGGTAGAGCGCAGGCCTCCCATGCGGGAGATCGGAAGTTTGATTCCTGGTCGACTCAAACCAATGACTTAAAAATGTATACTTGTCACTTCCTAGCTTGGTGCTCAGCATTAATACTTAATAATAGGATAGGGCAAGGACTGGTTTGTTCAGTGTCAGGATAGTGGGATATTGGGTCATGGTGCTGGCAGCCTGATTTATCAGTGGGGCAGCACTGCATATAAAGTCGCCATGGGTGTAGAGTGTCACAAGTCGGTAGCCGTCCTGATATGACCTCAGATGTTGCCAGGACGTAAAATTCCAACAACCAATCAACTAGGTGAGGCGAGGGTGGTCTGCCCACATGGGGCGTAATCGATTAATCAACTCAGGTCGCCCGAGCCACTTTTTGGCGCATGCGCACATCCTACAGACTCGAATCGAATACGCTTCTCCAAGCTCGGGGTGGAAAAAATGGTGGCTTAATCCAAAACCCTTTTTTCTTTTTTAATAACCGATATAATTACAGCAAAATAGGATTTAAATTGTTTTATGATGGCATAGTTTAGTGATACTTCCATTTCATTAATTTATGTTATTACCCCAAAAAAACATGTATAACTGGTACCGGTGGCTCTTATCCTGCAGGACGGTACCAGTGCAAATGTGACGTCATCGCTCCTAGCCACCCCAGCCAAGAGGTGGTTTACTGGGGTCGGGTCGTTTTGCACACGGCATGTGTATTTGTCGACTCCACTCGCGGTGTTCTATTTGAAATTCTGATGACTCGGGTACCCCGAGTCGCCCGGGTCGTGTTAATCGATTACGGCCATGGGGTCTGCAGTTTGGTGGAGTTTCCTGATGTGATCATGCGCACTGCAAACACCCGCAAGGTTCACTGTCCAAGCCACAAGCAGGTCGGCCTGCCGAGCCTTGCCGAAGTTGGTAAAGCTAAGATTCCATATGCGCGGTATGCGGCATGAGTGCCTATGCGATTTTGGTCTTTCTTGCTACAATTTTGTGAATTGAAGTCAAAGTTCCTGTTTGTTCTATGACAAATGAAGCGGCATTCACGTTCGCGTTCGCACCTATCGTTCCACGGAGCAATCCACTTGCCGCATTCACATTCACATTCACATCCGAACATATGGAAGCACCACTGTGCATTTACATGCTTTTCCATTTTTTGCCGCATTCGCATACCGTATACATGGAATCTTAGCTTTACTGGAGGCTGTGTCATCGTTAACAGAAGTCTCAGAATTACCATCTGAAACCCTAACATAAATCGATGGTTGAATCTATGAAAGAGCTAATTGAATAGAGTAGACTAGATTTGGTCGGCATCTTTTTGCTCTTTAAAAAAAAAAATTTGTTCAAATTAAGTTTGCATGCTGTAGTCAGTTTAGGTATAAAAATATGGGTATAGGATTAATAATATGGGTATAGGTATAACAATATGAGGTATACTAAAATAGCCGTTATCGTTAATCTGGGCGTGCAGAGGTCGATCTTCATAGCAGACCCTGGTTTGTATAAGTTGTAATATTAATCAGCATAGCAAATGGGTCTCTACTTTGGTGCCTACTCGTTTGATCACAACTAATATTACCGTGTTTAATTAATACCAGCCCAAATTTAGGGACAAGACGAGGATGCTCGTGTCCAACTCATTAACTGTTCCCGGGCTGGGTGTGATTTTCCAGACATTGGAAATGATAGATCATAGAAATCGTGGGGTGGCAAGATATTGAATCTGAAGCATCACGTCTGATTTAAAGTTGCAAAGTCCGATGCTTTTTGAGTTTCCGCCATCATTATCTTACATAAATATGTTACGTTGATCGTTACTTTTAGTTTGAGGTCAATTTTATTTTAGAGTGCTCAACTTTGGAGATGTGTAAAGTGAAAACATGCCAAAGTATGTATACACACTGAAATGCTGGACCCTGTACTAGGCCTCAGCAACAACTATTAAATTGACTTTATTCACTTCTATGCAGCCAGAAATATTTAATAAGTTCACCCATAGCTAAGTTGGAGATGTCGATTCAAATCTAGGTAGGTGCTTTGGTTTCAAAATTGTTGATGTTTCATCAGACAATGCAGCTTTAAACTTGCGCTTCCTTCTCTTTTTATTTGATTAATCATTATTTTACCGCCCACCTACAAAATGGGTTGTTGTTTTTACAATTGTATTGCACACAAGTTACTCTTTGTACTGGGATGCTCCATGAAATAGCCACAGTGCTCATGAAGTTACTAGAATGTACACATAACTCCATGGTAAATAATGAAACCGCGAAAAAGGTAGTGGCATTTATTCTGTCACTTTTGTTTCACACACCAGTACGAACTTTTAGAATATTTACATTGTAAACGCAAATTTGAAATGGTCAGATGGCAGCAAAAGATTATCTCACATGCAATTTTGAAGTGGTTAAATTTGTGTCAAATGACAGCAAAGTTTTACTCACAAAACATAGCTAAAATTACGGGAGGCAACGCAATCCAGTTGGTCTTAGGAACTCTTAAAGTTTGTTGATGCTTTTCATTGGTAAAGAGGTTTCGCATATTATTTCCATTAAAACATTGTTGGTGCAAAGGTGTGGAATATTCACATTTGAATAGAATGTGTCAGAGAGTGTCAGTGAACACTGACGCTCAATGCATTTGTGGCAGGTGCTTGTGGTTGGTTCTCCCTTGTGTACAATTGCATGGCCAATGCGGCAGCAAATGTGGACCTATGCAGTGGTGAATAGTGCCTTTCGAGGATGATGATTAGTTGGTTGTTGGAATTGTACGTCCTGGCAACATCTAAGGTCATATCAGGACGGCGGATGATGATTGTGATGATCATGACGGTGATAATTATCACAACGATGATTATGATGACGATTATGATTATGACGATAATGATTCTGATGATTATTTGCCGAGGAAGGTGTGCTGGGAAGGTGTGGCTGCGCTTGGTGCACGCACGCATGAGCCGTCATTAGACAGCGCCACCGTGTGTGGAAACCTGGTGGTTTTAGTGCCGTGGTGTACGCAGGCAGGGCCCTGATTAGGGCGCCCCCTTACGGCTCCACCTGCGTCAGCGCTACACGCGTCCACTGTTTACTGGCGTTTGTGGATAAAATGTCAATGAGTTATGGTGCTGGTGCTGGTGCTGGTGCTGGTGGTGCAAGTGAGGGGAGTGTGCACTGAACTGGAACCCAACATTCGTTTTGCTGGTAAATGCCACCCATCTATTGTCTGCACAGGCCGGCTGACTACTTATTCTCTTTCTATTTGAAAAAAAAAAAAAAAGAAAAAAAAAAGGTTTTAAATAGAGGAAAGTCGCGCAGACTTAAATAGGCGGAGTTATTGGTTTTAAATAAGACGGAAGACTGTCAGAGAGGTGGTGTTTTTGGTTTTAAATAAGAGGGAAGTCAGGCAGACTTAGAGAGGCAATGTTATTGGTTTTAAATTAAGAGGGAAGTCGGGCACTCTTAGAGAGGTGGTGTTATTGGTTTTAAATAGAGGGAAGTCCGGCACTTTCAGACAGGTGGTGTTATTGGTTTTAAATAGAGGCCCCCTATCGGCCAGACCTTCATATGTGGCTGTGATTAATGGCATTTTGCTATTGTTTTTCAGAATTCATCGAGGGAATGTCCCAGTTTAGCGTGAAGGGCGACAAAGAGTCCAAGTTGAGATGTAAGTGTATGCTGTCAGTGTTGACGTACGATTTTACCATCTTGATGTAATTGAGTGTTCCAGCGAAAGATGGAAGAGACATTTCAATCACACCTTTTACTTTCTTTTAGCACCGTTACTCTTAATCATGTGACTAAATCAGAAAGCTACTGACCGTATAATTACATGAATGATACAAATTAGTCGATGATGGTGAAGCTGTTTTTATTTTAAATATAGGGATTGGGAGGGGGGATTAGCAATTACACAAACTAACCACTATATAATTACATGAATAGCTCTAATTTATTCATCAAACTACAAATTAGTCGATGATGGTGAAGCTATTTTACAGTACAAGAAACATATTTTATTTAAAATATAGGATTGGGGGGTGGGGATTAGCAATTTTTAAAAACCGCTAATTACCATATAAGTACATGAGTAGCTCTACTTTATTCATCAAACTAGAAAATTAGGCGATGATTTTGAAGCTATTTTAGAGTACAAGAACCAGATTTCTTTAAAATATGAGTCCGGGGAGGGGGTTATTATGAATTTAGATGACAATGATACCATTTTAATTACAGTCTGTTCGTATTTTCTCCCTGGGCGGTGTGTTACACTATTGAATAAATCTACTTTACTCCATTTGCAGTTGCGTTCAAAATCTACGACATTGACAAAGACGGGTACATTTCTAACGGTGAGCTCTTCCAGGTGAGTCTGAATCGAACTGCTGGTGCTTTTCTCCTCTGTGGCTGCCATTAGCCCCAGCTTGGTTTCGGTCTCAATTTTACACGCCTAGCTTGAAGCAAGAGTGGTGTGCTTGTGTTGGCAGGCGGGGCGGGCCTCTTCGTTTCCACTTCGTGTAGCGCACCCAAGTCACTGTGCGCTCACTGTAAAGCGCTGCAAGACGAAAGGCAAGCAGTTGTCGAAATAAGCAGCGCTCGTAGTGCCTTGTATTAACCCTTTAAGGCTGGGAGCACCTAAATGTGCCCCAAGTAACATGTGCTTACAGGCCGTGAGCATCTGAATGCACCAGCCATATCTCTTATCATATCTCATAACCAGTAATACCAAGGAGGCTAAATTTGGTATCATTTGAAAGAGAAATCTTATTTTACTTTCATATGAAATCAAATTGATTTTCAACGATTTTTGCGATATATCAATTTAATTGTACTACCATCACATATTAAGATTTTTCAACAATTCGGTCAGGACTCCAGGGTCTCTTAACAATTGAAATCTCTTTAGGGCTGAAATTTATAAATGTGAGTAGCCGGCTTCTATGGCGTGTGTGACAAAATAGGAACTGCATTAATTGAGTTTACATGTTAGTGCAACTATCCGTCCTATATTACTCGTCTAGGTCTTGAAAATGATGGTGGGCAGTAACCTCAAGGACGCCCAACTCCAACAGATCGTCGATAAGACCATCATCCACGCAGATGCTGACGGCGATGGCAAGATCTCATTCGAAGAGTTCTGTTCGGTAAGTGGAATCTAGTTATCTGAATAATCCTGTGGTCACCTTCCGGGACACTGAACTTCCATCTGCTTTACTGGCTGGCTGGCTGGCTGGCTGGCTGGCTGACTGGCTGGCTGGCTTGACTGGCTGGCTGGCTTGACTGGCTGGCTGGCTTGACTGGCTGGCTGGCTTGACTGGCTGGCTGGCTTGACTGTTTGTGCCTGTGTGCTTGTGTATGTGCACCAGCCTGTTCCAGAGCACCAGCCTACTCCAGAGCAGCAGAAGGCACCTACAGGCACTAAGTGGTGGCACTGAGTGCCAGTGACACCCCTGGGCATGCAGTACCCATATAATAAATGCCTATGTGTGATTTAAAGTTGCATAGTCCGATAGTTTTGAGTTTTTGTCATTTTTCTTAAATAAATATATAAAATTGATTGTTATAATCTACCTTACTTTAGTTTGAAATAACTTGTTTTTTTAATGGCTAAGCTTTGATATATTTGAAGTGAAAACGTGTCAAATTAGTTTGACAAACATGCCAAAACTCTGACACCATAGGCTTTAGCAGTATCAGTTTCTATTAAAATTGCCTCGGTATTCCCTTCAATGTGGCAACAAATGCTTAATAAGTGCATCAGTATCTAAGTTAGAAATGTAGAAGCTACTCTAGATAATTATTTTGGTTTGAATATTTGATGTGTCATCCGACTATGCAGCTTTAATAGTGATGCCAGTACATGTGTATACATGTGATTACAGTTGTGTACTGGTCTTTACTCCACTATCAAAACTGAACGGTGTCATTTTCAGTTCCAGATGAGTTGGTCAATCATTGTCTCCTAATGTTACTTGTACTGTTTGACGGGTGCTACTTTCAATTTAGGCCATTTGGGACAAGGAGTAACAGAAATGGAGAAGAAAGTAGTTAGTTTTCTTTCAGTTTAAAAATTCAATCCAAAATATACTATTACAGATTTGATGTTTCTAACTAATGTTAAATATAATATTCGGATGGTGTAATAAATAATTAACGTCGTCTTTCTGTCATTAGAGTAATACCCCAGTCACACTATGCTTGCGACCACTTTGCAACCACAAAAAAAAACAAGTGGTCGCAAGTGGTCACAAAATGTTTGCAACGTGGTCCTCAGGGGTGGCCGACCCCCAGGCGACCATTTTGGTCTCAAGGAGGTTGCAGGTGCTGCTACCAAAAACCTGACCCATTTTCATAGCTCGGCGACCAGTCACCTATTTGGTCGCAGGGTGGTCGCCAGTGGTCGCAAGCCGTAGTGTGACTGGGGCTTAATGGTGATGTTTCCCGCTAACTTGACTGCGCCTAACTAATGCTGTGGTTTTTGTTGGCTCTTCAGGTGGTCGGCACCATGGATGTACATAAGAAGATGGTTGTAGATGTATAGCTACATTACACGAAGCACGCACGTCATACTCATGTTCACTCACCATGACAAAAATGTGCACTGAACCATCTACTGTCCAGTCAAGCGACCATGGTGCCCGTCTTGCTAACAAACCGCCGATCATTTTCCACGATGATGATGATGATAATGATGATGATGAAAATGGTAATGAAAATGAGGATATTATTGTTTATGAGGCGAGCCCGTTTATAAAGACAGTTCGGAGACAATTCTCGTTGAAATATGGCCTCGTGAGCGCAGTTTTGTAACCGCCTGCTCACGTTCCCATAATTCCACTCAACTGATTGGGAAACTGTTAGTTCAACGGGTCCCTGGTGTCATGCATCCGCAGCATGTCATAGACAATTATCGTCTAATTTCTTAAGTGAAACATTACTACATCTGAAGTAGAATTTCCTTGGGTGCCTCTTGGGTTTTATTTTTATTTACCATCGACTCCTGTCCAATAGAGTAAAGCATATGCTACCCGCATGTACTTTGATCGGGATACTTAAGTGGTTTTGTACTTAAAACGGAATGGTTTATGGAGAGAAGAAAGTAAATAAAAACAAGAACGTGGCAAAAAATACAACTGCTAAAAACGAAAAACAAACAAACAAAAGCAAAACACTAAAAAAAAAAATGCAAAAAAAAAAAGAGTAAAATGAAAGGGGGAAAAAATAGTAAATGAAAAGACGCGACATAAAGACATCAAAGTAATTACTTAGTAAAAGCTTATTACTTAGGTTAGATGTGAAATATGGTGCAGCAGGAGGATTGTATATATATACATATATATATATATATATATATGATGGCATAAAGGTATTCCTAGTCAGCAAGGTGTTAACTGCTACACACACATGCTACACAGTATGAACGCTGCACGCTACCTGAGACAACCGAGAAGACAGATTGGTCAGGACTCGCCGCACCGAATGTCGTGTGAGAATGTCTTGATATGTTTAAAGTATAAAGGGAATTGGGTGGGGGGGGGGGGGGCTACATGACGCCTATAATTTAAAGTGTATACACTTTTATGGCAGCATGAAAGAAGCAAACCTGGACTAACGAAGGTATACGAATAAGGAAAGATACATGAGCCATCGTAGTTGCGATGTTGAGAAACAACAGAAGTGTTTCATTTCGTATGTTGCATGGAATGCATGATGAACCTCCCCATTTAGGCGAACGACGGGGTGTATCCATTTCAGCGTTGTTTTGTTTAGGTTGTTTTTGTTGTGTTGTTGTTTTGTTTTGTGTGTGGTGTTGAATGAATGTTGTTAGCTGCAGTGTCGTGTAGCCAGCAGCTGAGTGAAGCACCGCCACCACCTTTCTCCACTCACCGCGTTAACTTTAAACTACACACAGCTGTTTATATAATGGTCAACATGTCGTGCACTGCTCATATAGTACAGGTGGTAGTCAACGTTTAGTCATGTTGGCGCCACTCGAGGGATGTCCTTTACGATAATGATAATTATGTATTTGTTATAGTTTACCGTTTTGTGTTTTAATTAGTTCAGAATGTACATTCTAGGCAGGCGGTCTGTACACCGTTGTAGTAGTAATAATAATAATAATAATAATAATAGCATTGGTTATAGAAAGTACATGGTTGCTGTATCAAATCGACAGAGGCTGAACTGCGAAATTGTCGTGGCTTGACTGCACAGTGGATGCTCACAACCATGTATATACAAATGCCAGCCATTTTGGTTCCTGAAACTCTTCATTCATTTCCCCCCACCCACCACCACCACCTCACAGCCCCCTCACTCACTCCCTCTCCTTACCCCCCCCCCCTCCTCACCACCCCCTCCCCAACCACCACTGAGCGGTCCCCTCCCTTCCCATGCGTCAATGCTGCGAAATGAGACTGCATGTTGCCCATGTGTGCATGTTGGAGCGGGGCCCTTAACGATTTGCCAGTTGTAACAGTAAAGTTGCGCCCCACTCCCCCCTGTATACCCGGGCGTGTAAGACTCGTGTGGTGTATGCTATTGTGAGCTCGTGTGCTTCTATACACAAGACGTGGAGAGTAACCGACCCATCTTATATTCCTAGTCTGAACTGTATATATGTTAAATCTGTCCAGCGTTGAAAACAAGCACCCTTATGGGAGCTTATACGTTATGGGCAGAATAAAAAAACTTGTCACAAAAAAAATGTACTCACCCAGACCGCTCATATGACAAAATGGCTGGCAGATTGGATGATTTATTATAATTATTGATACCCTATTTAATCCCCCTAGAATTCGCAATCGGCCTAACCTCCCCCTCATCTTTGCTGTGACCATCTGCAGGGCGCATGTCCACCAACAACTCAACAAAGTTTAAATGCTGGATAACATTGAAATCTATTGTGCAAATTTTTGTATTTTCTTTGTTCGTTCAACTAAGTACCGAAATAGTTGCGTCACTGAAACGCTTCCGAGTCAAATGTTGAATGTCGAATGTTGGGTGAATTATTATTATAGCCGTGAACTTTGATGATAAGCGACCGTGTGAAACAAAAGCTACCAGCCTGTCTTGTTCGGTGGTAGTCCAAATATATTTCTTACATACGTTTTTGGTTTAATTATACTAGTAACAATGTTTGACGAGACTACCAGTAGACAAGTACAGGTCCACGTTACTCGCCTACAAACTGCCTTGTTGTATCTCCTTTTATGTTGTGGTACAGAAGTCATGTATTGTAGCAGGCGAGTAAAACTTTTTTTCTTTTTTTTTTAGCAGGAGTCGTTATATTATGATTATATCATTGTATTAATATAGAAATCTAAAGAAATATCTATGTATACATCATGTGCATGTATGTCCCCATCCATATACATGTAAGTATATATGTCTATGATATGCAGACGTACATGTGCTGTACCATGTTGCTCTTTTTACTGACAGATAATCTGTCCCTAGCTTTTCCCACCCACACCCAAGCCACACCCACCCCCCTAACCCAAACCCCAGATGCACAGGTTTGGGTGACCCCGGCCCTGTTTGGTGTTCAGTGTTGTGTGGAGCGGCAACCTTCCTCGCGCCATGCTCGTATACCGATAGGCATTGCGTGAGGTTCCGTGGAGTGGATGTGTTCATGATGCTGTTCCCCGGTGTTGCGGTTTCAGCGCCCAGTCAGTTTCAGCGCCCTGCCGTGGCTTCTGCGCATGCGCGGATTTACGCATGTTGCGGCGAGCACTGCTATTTGTTTTGTTTACACTCGGCGATTTGACGCCGATCTAGCTGCTACGTTAATATCGCTTGGAATTTTAGGTTAATTTAATTAAATTTAATTATTTGAGTATGTAATTCTGTTAAATATGATCGCATTCAATAGATTTTGGCCTAATCGGTCCCTAACACTGCTGGGCACCAGCTGAGCTTGTAGCTGGCGACGCCACGGGTGTTTTGACCATCTCTTAAAATCCGCGCATGCGCAGAAGCCACGGCAGGGCGCTGAAACTGACCGGGCGCTGAAACCGCCACACCGGCATGTGATCTTCTATGTTATAGCTATTGTTGTAGTGTGTCTAATAGAAATAGCTGTCCATCACAATTGGCCCACCAGCAGGCAGGTCCGTAGGCTGTAGGACCGTCCCTCCCAGTGGGATTACAACCGGAAGTCACAATGACACAACCCACTCTGGTGGCACCCCCATTTTTCCACCATCGGGGCCCATGCGCGGCGCGACTAGCTTGTGGCTGGGAAGGGGTGTGCGTGCGGGGGGGGGGGGCGGAGACCTGTGGATCATTGCTACACTGCCGTGTCGAGTAAGTAGGTCAAGGCCCTACCATGTTGCCATGGGCACAACACTTCCCGGTGTCGTGGTTTAAAACCCCGGCGAGATCGCACCCCCTGCCGTATCTTATGCGCATGCGCGGATTTTAAGCGCGTCGTCTGCGCATGCGTCAAATTCTCCCCAGTGTCAATGGCAGTGAGCAATCTTCATACAGAAAAAGTGAAATATCTCTAAAACTACACCACTTAGAAACAAACTGCTTGGTACACATATAGAAAACATATTCCACGAATAGATTATATTAAATTTATACGGTTAGGGTTGTGCATTTCTATTAATATTTAATAGTGGCAGTGGCAGTGTGTATTCGTTCTGCAGCCGAGCTGCACGCACATACACAATGTTTACAAACGGCAGGGGATGCGATCTCGCTGGGGTTTTAAACCACGACACCGGAGCCCACACGGGAGTGAGTAGGTCAAGACCCTACCATGTTCCCATGGGCACCACACGTCCCAGAGCCGACATGGGAGTAAGTAGGTCAATACCCTACCGTGTTCCCACGGGCACCACGTGTCCTGGAACCCAGACGGGAGTAAGTAGGTCAAGACCCGACCACGTTCCCACTGGCACCACGCGTCCCAGAGCCCACACTGCTGGCACGGTTTGTGATGCCGATTTCGTTCGCCGATGTGGCTTTAAAAAAAAAACCAAAACAACAAAACAAAAAACAAGCCCATCTATGACGCATTGTCGCCACAGGTTTTCCGTCTAAGTACTATATTTATATATACATCACTAATTTAAAGATGACGAGGTGTATTTATTGTTTTGCGTTTTGTTACAATTTGTTGGTGTTGTCTGTGCATGTAAGTGTCCTCCACTTTTGTTTCAGTAAGTTTATGAATCTACTTAGGAGTTCTTAGCATGGTCCAAGAAAGTAAGGAGTCCTGGTGGGCCAATCGTTGATCAAATGTGGTATTTACTGACAGTTTTTACTACTTAATCTTCAAATGTGAACCGTTAGATAGTCGTTATGAATTAGGTTATCCTATGTACAAGACTCTTTTTTTTTTCTCTTGAAATAAACATGATGTTACTGATGATGGCCGCGTCCATCTCTCCAATGGCTGTATATTACTATATTGCCTTCGTCATCCATATGTACCTCCAGATGTGGGCCTATGGTGCAAGATGTTGGACCGTCTGACTCTATTCTCTGTGTTGAGATGACGTCATGCCTACGTCATGTCGTTTAATGCAACAATGTGACATAAGCGTCTAACTAGGCTTTTCGCACATCCACACAAGAACAACACTACTTCCGATTGGTTTCAATTCCTGTTTTTTTTCTCCACATTGTGGACTTTTGACTCTCATGTTATCAATTTTATCATGAGCTATTTCCTCTGAATAAATTTTTTGAATAATACCTGTGTCGTTTGTGATTTACATAGGCTTATATATTATTTGTTTCTCTTCAATATTCACTTTGGTTAGTATGAATAGTAGGCCCTGTATGACTAGTATAGGTGGTCACGTTGAGCATTGATTCAGTCAGTGGCGGTAAAACTATACTGCATCGCCACCTAGCGACTAGCACTATGACTAGTAATCCTGTATCAAGGGAGAAATTGCCTGGATTTGTAGTTATTTTGATTAATGCCTTTTTGAATTAGTTTTTTTTTAAATGACTATAGAATACGGTATGATGGATTTGGTAGGCATCCCCCTAATTTTTTTCTTTTAGGGTGGACTTTCTGCGTGTACACCCTGATCAATCTAAAAACTAACAAAAGCTAAATAACCTGAAGATGAACCATAGGCATGTACACAGCCATTTCTCTCGCTGTACACTTGGTGGCAATACCAGTTCCCGGTCCAAGTCGGCCATCATGGTTGGATAGAGGGGTGTGTGTGTGTGTCTGGTGGAGGGGTGTAGGTGTGTGTGGTGGGGGTACTGGGGTGTAGGTGTGTGTTGTGGTGTGTAGGGGGTATAGGTGTGTGTGGTAGAGGTTTAGGGCTGTGGTGGGGGTTTAGGGATGCTAAAGATTGTGAGGTGCCGCTCGGCAAGATGCCCCTACACCTCCACCACAAACCACCTACACCCACACCACATCCCTAATCCCTCACCACACCCATATACCCCATTCCACCATACCCACTCACCACACACCCCTACACCCCCATCACACACACCAAAATCCTCACCATACCCCTACACCTGCACCACACAAACATACGCCCCCACCACACACCCACCATACACACCCACCGCACCATAAAACACTGACTACACACCAAAGCATACAGAGACCGGCATGGTGCGCCTTCTGACGAGACCGTCATTCAAACTGAAAGGTCTCCATTCGAACGGGAACAAAATCCCACCAAAAGCACCATGCAGTGGCGCCACCTGGGACATTTATATTTAATTAACTGAAGCCGGAAGTCGCTGATGCTGGCTGCTGTGTGAAAGGTGGTGAGTAAACATTAACCAACTCTCCGATAACCCGTTTTCTAGTTCCAATTAGGTGACATGTGCATGTATTGCGATTATCCACGGATATCCGTGATGATGTGTTAATAAATCTAATGCAGTGAACACAACCTGGCAAGCACATTCATGTGCTAGCCTCCGCACCAACCATGGCTCAAGGTTGATGACTGCATCTTGATCTTGTCTAAGTACGGGGTGAATCTTTTATACTCTAGACTCTAGATAAAAGATTCACCCCGTACATATACTTATAGTACAGGGGTGGTTGTACGGGGTGAATCCTTTATCTACATCTTGTCAATCACTCAATCATGTATGCTCTAATGGGGAATGCTGCGTGCTGCATGCACCTCAGCTGCCTTATCATCAACAATCATCAAACCCACCAACCACTGGTCTGGGCCTATAGAGGGGGTGTAATGACGTCACGAGGCAACTTCCGGTGGCCATATGGGATTACATGTGCATGGCTTGGAAGTGCTTACATTGTGTTTATTTACCGATTTGTTGGTTTATTTGTCACTGTTTTGAGCAGTTTGGCCTCAAAGGTTGGGGGAAAGGGGTTTTTTGATGATGGGGAAGCATTTTTTAAATCATGTAGCCTCACATCATTGCTAAAGTGCAGTATGTTGACACTTTGGATACTCTGTCAAAGAATTAGAAAGGTTCGGGCAGTACCCACTAGGTGGCGCTACATACTTTGGCAGCCCTGATTATAGGTAGGCCCAGTGGTGGCCATAGTGTTTTTGGTATAAGACAGGGGGCACCATAGGTGGTATTAAGTGTAATCCAAGATGGCTAACCACCGAGTGATGACGTCACGTGCACTCCCTCTATCTGCAGTAGTCGGTGGTATTCGGTGATAGTGAGCCGAAAACGGTGGTAGTCGGGAATTTCCCGGGTAGCGGGGGAAAATGCTATGCACGAAGCGGTGATAGGCCTAACACCAAAGGCTTACCCGGTGGTACCTTACCCCTGGTATATAGGAGGTATAGCGAGTTCATGAGGCCCAAATCTATTCAATGCTGTCATATTTAACAGAATTAGATAGGCAATAAGTGACATTTGATGAAATTAACCCTAAATTTGAAGCAATATTAACGGTGCTGCTGTAACGGCGGCGATATTAATAGTTATATTTTCGAATCGACGAACGTAAAGTAAACAAATCGCCGCCGCCGCCGCCGCCGCCGCCGCCGCCGCCAGTATGGAAAGCGACTTCGATGCGTGGCGGCGGTTTGTTTACTCTACATTCGTCGATTCGAAAATATAACTATTAATATCGCCGCCAATGCGGCAGTAGCCTTAATAACGCTTCGCATTTAGGGTTAAATTGATCAAATTTCGCTTATTGCATATGTAATTCTGTTAAATATGGTCGCATTGAATAGATTTAAGCCTAATATATGGGTACAGACGCAGAGGGATTTCCCAAATCTATAAATAAATTCACGGGTAGCTATAATCAAAGTGGTACGCGCTCCCGCATAGCACTTGACACAGTTCCCGACTTCGGCGATAGCTACCCGGTAATAGGCTGTACCACCAAACTCCGCTACCACCGGCTCCTGCATACGGTAAGTCGTTTAACTACACCGGCAGTTCCATAGGTCACACAGGAGGCTACACTCACACTGGATACGTGGCGTGTGAGAAAAGTGAAAGGACTTGTCAAGGCAATGTAAACGACTTATTTAGGCTACGTTGACGTTGTTGAGGCTATATCAGGGCAACTCCCCAAAGGGTAAAGGTTTAATTAAGCACCTCTTAAGACTTCACCACTGCCTTGTTTTAACTCACGCTGTACTGAATAGACTTGTTTTCACCATTAGACAGTTTGTCGATAGAAAGCCTGAGTCTACACTTTTACCGACCTAAGGGATTTTGAATCTCCCACACCACATAGACATGGTATGAGAGCAACTGGCCTTTGATGTCGCTGTAAGTTATACACAGTGGTGGAAATCCAAATTGGCAGAGGTGGGGGCACGGGGAATCGAACCCCCGACTTTCAGATTAGGAGTCCGACCTAGAAAAAAGTCAGACACTCTAACCACTCCGCCACAGAGAACACTACATATTGTTCTCTTCCTTCCTAATCATTTTGTTCTTCCTGTAATAATGTGTTTTCTTCCACCCCCGCCTCCTCGTTCTTCTTCTGTTGGGTATCGGTCGTAATGCTTGCATTCCGGTTCTTCTGCCGTTGTGTATCAAGGCGGCATACATGTCTCCTTTTAACAGAGGCATTAATTTTATGTTTAAGCGTTTATTTATAAAGATATGAGGATATGAATATTTCCAAATACTTTTCTGTTCACAAACCTATAGGACTTTACTGTGCAACAGAGGCCATTTTAGTTTGTCAAGGGCGAATGTTCGACGTTCATATACATATAACTACTGATTCCATACATTCTTCACCCCGATAAGTAGTGGGCTATGATCGATAAGTATTTGACCAATATATTTAACATATTATGAATTAGATTGCAAATTGACGTGGTGTTTTCCATAACCCAATACTTTCTATAGGGTTTCTAGCAGCCGTGTCATAGAGACAGTGCTGCAGGAGTAACTATTTTAACCCAACTCCATGTGACTAATGCCAGGTACACACATAGCGTATAGGATTCGCGCACTAAAACTCCCGATCCGCTTAAAACTGAAATCGGGCCGATTCATTTTTCGAATCGGGAATCGCAATCGTAATCCTAGCGCACACCTACCGTTTTAGCCCTAAAAATCGGGAATCGCAA